>OY992876.1:516708571-516911071 GCA_963921405.1 Cepaea hortensis | reverse complement strand
ATGGAAAGATGAGAAGAGAAGCCAGGAAAACTGCAAGGAAAGACAGGAAAACTGCAAGGAAAGACGAGAAAGCTGCAAGGAAAGACAGGAAAACTGCAAGGAAAAACAGGAAAACTGCAAGGAAAGACAGGAAAACTGCAAGGAAAGACAGGAAAACTGCAAGGAAAGACAGGGAAACTGCAAGGAAAGACAGGAAAACTGCAAGGAAAGACAGGAAAACTGCAAGAAAGAAAAGCTCAATTAAAACATAATACATACACAAAGCTTCCATGTTGAATGATTTGTTTACGGATCCGTGCCTGTTCTCCGCCTTACAAAGATACAGACCCTCGGTGATTCTGGACACAACGAATGTCAGGTTCTTTTTATCAACCAAGTTAGGGACTGCATTAATCCTGAAATTATAGGGTAATGGGTGAAGAGTTTAGTTCAGTTTAGTTTAATTTAGTCGATGGACCAACATCACAGCACACAGGTGTAACCCATAAGTGCTCCGCTCTTCTCCTAACTCAAACCTGAGTTTGGAGAAACTCAGGTCGGTGCACAAACTCTGCAGCACCGGCGAGGAACCTGAAATACTTTGGGTAGATTTTTAACTCGAAATTTTGCTCGAGCAGCGCCGTTAGGCTACTCTTTTTCGATTCCCAACTACCAAGGGATATTTTACATGCACAACAATACACATGGGCGTCCGATCTCACTACCCAGAGACCAGGAGAAATTTTATTACTAGAAGTCCACGTACAAAAATATCGGCCCTCATCGGGGCTTGAACCCAGGACCTCCAGCTCTTGAGGCGGGCACCATACCTCGAGACCATGCATCCCCCATAATGGATGAAGAATATAAAGGCATTCAAATAAGAAACTATCACAACACCCTAAAATATTACATCATTACAAGCTATTAGAGAGGTTCTAGAAACACATAACACTGTTAAAAAAACCATTACAGTCAGGGTGAGAGACAAACAGTGTTGGAGATCCATTGCAGCCAACCTTCAATGTGGAGATGGCAACTGATTGATTGACAAGCCATTACAACCTGAAATTACTGTGTAATACTGAGATATGGAATTGCAAGCAAAAGTTACTAAGTAAGTTACAAATGAATATTGAAATATATTGAAACATTCAATTACAAGAGTAAGTTACTAAGTAAGTTACAAATGGATAGTGAACGAACGAACAGACCTTATTTTCAAAGGGTAACAAATTGGGCACGCAGGTCCAATCGGCCCTTCCAATCACTCATCTTTCGTTCATCAATAATGCATAATACATAGTGAAATATTAGGAGTGTTCATTTGAAATCCGTTCGTGCCGCAAAGCGCGTAATTGCATATATTGAACATGATCATGTCATAGTCACGTGATAAGTACTGACCAATGAATAAAAGAGCACAAGCTTATCGTCCCATGATGTATAGGTTCTGTTTCTGAGCATTGTGGAAAATGTCCGGGTTGATCCAAAATCCATCCAAAGAAGCTCAAAGAGTGGTGATTCAGTTTCTTTCATTTGAAGGATGTCGACCAGTGGACATTCATCGAAGAATGCAGGCAGCATACGGTAACAAATGTGTGTCGAAGACAACAGTGACTGACTGGGCACGAATGTTTCAGAAAGGACGACAGTTCACAACAGATCTTCGACGGTCGGGTCAAGCGCATATTCTTGCAACAGAAAAAACAATCGCCAAAATTGATGCAGCAGTACAGATGAACTGTTGTCGAAGCATACGTTCGCTAGTGAAAGAATTTGATGTGTCAATTGTGACAATTCAAAAGGTCATTCGTAAGAAACTGCAACATCGGAAGGTGTGTTCACAGTGGGTACCACGGATGTTGACCGACCACCAAAAAGAGGAACGCATGGGATGGTGTTTGAACCACTTGCTGCGTTACAGAGTGGAGGCCGACACATTTCTATTCCGCATAGTGGCAGGCGAAGAATCATGGTATCACCACTTAGAGCCGAGCAGCAAAAGAGAGAAACAAAGCAAAGGAAGCATGCTGGATCACCCAAAGCCAAAAAATTCAAGTTACAGGTTTCCGTTGGTTGCATATTTTGACCATGAAGGACTATTGTTGGCCGACTACACACAGCTCGGAATTCTGAGTTAAGTAGGAAATTTTTTTTCCAATTTTCATTTTCTCTTCATTGCTTTCATTTTTTCATCTTGTTATTCTTCTCGTCCTGTTTTAATGTAGTCACAGGAGATCTCCGTGACTATATGTTGTGTTTTGTGAATCTGTTTGTTTGCTGATGAAGGCTAATTGTTGCAACATCCTGTCTTATCTCATCTCTCATCTCATCATGTTCCTCTTGTACCTTGCGGTGTCGAGGTGAAGTATAAACTTCGTGAGAGTGCCCGGTTATGGGCTTCATATATCGACATTCCCATGGATTCTGTTATTCCCTCCGTCCAGCGTTTACGTGGTCGGCCTCTTCCTCTGTTTCCATCTGGTCTGTACATCATTGCTTGTTGTGGCATGCTGTTGACTGGTAGCCTACTTGCATGGCCAAACCATTTGACTTGCTGCTTTCTAATAAAATCTAGAGCAGCTTTAACCCCCACTTTAGTCCTGATTTCTTCATTTCTGATCTTATCTCTTCTTGATACGTTGAGTATTCTTCTCAGGAACCTCATTTCTGTTGTTGTGATTTTTCTTTTCTCTTTTTCTGTCATTGTCCAGGTTTGGCATTGGTAGCAGAGTTGGTAGGAAGATTGTGTTGTGAAGTGCTTTCTTAGTAGTTATTGATACATGTTTGTTCTTTAGTATTGGTGCCATTTGTCCAATGAGTTGATTTGCCTTATTGCACCTATTTTCGATCTCGTCTTCTGATCTGCCATTTGATGATATTATACTTCCTAGGTACTTGAAGCTCTTTACTTGTTTCAAGGGATGTTCGTTTAGGTGAATTGTTGCTGTTTGTTCTTCTTTAGTTATAGTCATTACCTCTGTTTTGCTTGTGCTAATTTTCATGTTGTGTTCCCTACACATTTCGTTTAGACTATTCAAGTGGTCTTGTAATTCAGCTTCTGATTTTGCTATTAGTGCTTGGTCGTCCGCAAACAGGAGTTCTCTAATGGTTAGATTTGCAGATGGTTCTTCTTCTGTGTTCTCGTCATGCGGTATTCTTGCTGTCTCTGCTTGGCTGGTTTCTTTACATATGTTGTCTATATATGTTATGAACAAGAGAGGGGACAGGACACAACCTTGTCGTACTCCAGATCTTATGGTGAAGGGTTCTGAGTGTCCTCCAGTTGCTCTCACTATGCATTCACTGTTGTTGTATAAACTTCTACATAGGTTTGTTAGATGTGTACTCACTCCATATTGTTTAAGGATTTCCCACAGCTTGTTTCTATCTACCCTATCAAATGCCTTTTCTTGGTCGACAAAGGCAAAGTAGAGTGTTTCATTGAATTCAATTGATTTTTCTATAAGTTGTCTAAGAGCAAAAATGGCGTCTGTGCATCCTTTGTTTTTCCTAAATCTAAGCTGCGTTTCGCTTAGCTGGGGTTCTAAAGTAGTTCGTAATCTTTTTTTCAAGAATTTTGCAAAATATTTTCCCAGTATGACTCAACAGTGAAATGCCTCTGTATTGTGTGCAATCTCTTTTGCTGCCTTTGTTTTTCCAAATTGGGATAATTATGGCGTTTCCCCAGTCTCGTGGTGTCTGTTGTTCTACCCAAACATGGTTGAATAGTCTATGTAGCCAAGCTGTTCCTACTTCCCTTGCTGCTTTAATTAGTTCATTTGGTATTTCATCCTGTCCTGGTGATTTGTTCAATGGGGCTAATCTGATGGCTTCTATAATTTCTTCTTTTAGTATGTCTGATTCTAGTTCCTCGGTGACATCTGTGCAGGTCTCTTGAATTCCTGTGACATCCTGTATGTGTCGTAATTCTGTTATGTAAAGCTGCACTACTTTGTGTCATTTTATATTGTTTACCTTTTCTCTGGAGTAATCTAGGCAGGTCGAGAGAGGGATCATGCTGCATAGACTACACATAGCCTCTATAATCCATCCCAGGTTTCGTGCTATAGAGAGGTATAACTCCATCCCTGGCCTTACCACCATAGATTGTAGTTATTATGCCTTTTTTCATAGCAAACTAATGTCTGCCAAGAGTAAGTGTATCAGCTAATCTCTACTTCTTTCCTCTACTTCTACGAGTGTGGATGAATACCTGTAAATTGTTTTCTTATTTCACTATATGAGAAATAGGGGTCTAGTATTGAAACTGAAATGACAAAATCTTAGAAAAATTAAAAACAAAAAACAACCAAGGATGACCAAATGCAGTACCTGGCAACTGCCCCATGAGGTCTGTAGAGCCAGGTAATGTTACACTGAGGATTGCAGTCTGCATCACATCGGTAATTCACCTCCCCACCAATCACAACTTTATTCGAGTTCAAGGCTGGCGTCAGTCTCAAGTCCTCAGATGCTGGTTTGACTGTGTGTTCATGGAAATAAAAGCATTCATCAGGCATCATTTGCAAAGTCTTAAGTTGTTTTGTCAGTCACAAAATCTTCATCTGTTGTTTTGTCAGTCTAAAGTTAAAGTATTCAGCTGTTTTGTCAATCTAAAGTATTTGGTTGTTGTTTTGTCAGTCTAAAGTATTCGGCTATTGTTTTGTCAGCCTAAAGTATTCAGCTGTTGTTTTGTCAGTCTGCAGTATTTGGTTGTTGTTTTATCAGTCAATAAGTCTTCAGCTGTATGTCTGCAGGTGGGGTCTAAATAGCAAAGTGGTTAAACCAGGCATCTCATGCCCAGAATGTTCTTTCCATCCTTCTGTCCAGCCATAAAGACACATAATGCACACCCAAGTAGTGCACACCCATATAGATCTTCACGAACGTGCACACACGGGAGAATAAGTTAGATGGGGGAAACCAGATGCAATGAAGGTAATCATAACCTTGTAACCCCTGACCCCTGTTTTGTCTGGATGTTATAGAAATTAAACTAGAAATGACGTGAATTGGTAAGTTGAGTTGCACTGCTTCGTAACCTTGTAACCCCTATTTTGTCTGGATGTTATAGAAATTAAACTAGAAATGACGTGACTTGGTAAGTTGAGTTGCACTGCTTCATAACCTTGTAACCCCTGTTTTGTCTGGATGTTATAGAAATTAAACTAGAAATGACATGACTTTGTAAGTTGAGTTGCACTGCTTCATAACCTTGTAACGCTGTTTTGTCTGGATGTTATAGAAATTAAACTAGAAATGACGTGACTTGGTAAGTTGAGTTGCACTGCTTCATAACCTTGTAACCCCTGTTTTGTCTGGATGTTATAGAAATTAAACTAGAAATGACATGACTTGGTAAGTTGAGTTGCACTGCTTCATAACCTTGTAACCCCTGTTTTGTCTGGATGTTATAGAAATTAAACTAGAAATGATGTGACTTGGTAAGTTGAGTTGCACTGCTTCGTAACCTTGTAACCCCTATTTTGTCTGGATGTTATAGAAATTAAACTAGAAATGACGTGACTTGGTAAGTTGAGTTGCACTGCTTCATAACCTTGTAATCCCTGTTTTGTCTGGATGTTATAGAAATTAAACTAGAAATGACATGACTTTGTAAGTTGAGTTGCACTGCTTCATAACCTTGTAACGCTGTTTTGTCTGGATGTTATAGAAATTAAACTAGAAATGACGTGACTTGGTAAGTTGAGTTGCACTGCTTCATAACCTTGTAACCCCTGTTTTGTCTGGATGTTATAGAAATTAAACTAGAAATGACATGACTTGGTAAGTTGAGTTGCACTGCTTCATAACCTTGTAACCCGTTTTGTCTGGATGTTATAGAAATTAAACTAGAAATGACATGACTTGGTAAGTTGAGTTGCACTGCTTCATAACCTTGTAACGCTGTTTTGTCTGGATGTTATAGAAATTAAACTAGAAATGACGTGACTTGGTAAGTTGAGTTGCACTGCTTCATAACCTTGTAACCCCTGTTTTGTCTGGATGTTATAGAAATTAAACTAGAAATGACATGACTTGGTAAGTTGAGTTGCACTGCTTCATAACCTTGTAACCCCTGTTTTGTCTGGATGTTATAGAAATTAAACTCGAAATGACGTGACTTGGTAAGTTGAGTTGCACTGCTTCATAACCTTGTAACCCCTGTTTTGTCTGGATGTTATAGAAATTAAACTAGAAATGACGTGACTTGGTAAGTTGAGTTGCACTGCTTCAGAACCTTGTAACCCCTGTTTTGTCTGGATATTATAGAAATTAAACTAGAAATGACGTGACTTGGTAAGTTGAGTTGCACTGCTTCATAACCTTGTAACCCCTGTTTTGTCTGGATGTTATAGAAATTAAACTAGAAATGACATGACTTTGTAAGTTGAGTTGCACGGCTTCATAACCTTGTAACCCGTTTTGTCTGGATGTTATAGATATTAAACTAGAAATGAAGTGTTTTGGTAAGTTGAGTTGCAATGCTTCATAACCTTGTAACCCCTGTTTTGTCTGGATGTTATAGAAATTAAACTAGAAATGACGTGACTTGGTAAGTTGAGTTGCACTGCTTCATAACCTTGTAACCCCTGTTTTGTCTGGATGTTATAGAAATTAAACTAGAAATGACGTGACTTGGTAAGTTGAGTTGCACTGCTTCATAACCTTGTAACCCCTGTTTTGTCTGGATGTTATAGAAATTAAACTAGAAATGACATGACTTGGTAAGTTGAGTTGCACTGCTTCATAACCTTGTAACGCTGTTTTGTCTGGATGTTATAGAAATTAAACTAGAAATGACATGACTTTGTAAGTTGAGTTGCACTGTTTCATAACCTTGTAACCCCTGTTTTGTCTGGATGTTATAGAAATTAAACTAGAAATGACGTGTTTTGGTAAGTTGAGTTGCACTGCTTCATAACCTTGTAACCCCTGTTTTGTCTGGATGTTATAGAAATTAAACTAGAAATGACGTGACTTGGTAAGTTGAGTTGCACTGCTTCATAACCTTGTAACCCCTGTTTTGTCTGGATGTTATAGAAATTAAACTAGAAATGACATGACTTGGTAAGTTGAGTTGCACTGCTTCATAACCTTGTAACGCTGTTTTGTCTGGATGTTATAGAAATTAAACTAGAAATGACGTGACTTGGTAAGTTGAGTTGCACTGCTTCATAACCTTGTAACCCCTGTTTTGTCTGGATGTTATAGAAATTAAACTAGAAATGATGTGACTTGGTAAGTTGAGTTGCACTGCTTCATAACCTTGTAACCCCTGTTTTGTCTGGATGTTATAGAAATTAAACTAGAAATGACGTGACTTGGTAAGTTGAGTTGCACTGCTTCAGAACCTTGTAACCCCTGTTTTGTCTGGATATTATAGAAATTAAACTAGAAATGACATGACTTTGTAAGTTGAGTTGCACTGCTTCATAACCTTGTAACCCCTGTTTTGTCTGGATGTTATAGAAATTAAACTAGAAATGACATGACTTTGTAAGTTGAGTTGCACTGCTTCATAACCTTGTAACCCCTGTTTTGTCTGGATGTTATAGAAATTAAACTAGAAATGACGTGTTTTGGTAAGTTGAGTTGCACTGCTTCATAACCTTGTAACCCCTGTTTTGTCTGGATGTTATAGAAATTAAACTAGAAATGACGTGACTTGGTAAGTTGAGTTGCACTGCTTCATAACCTTGTAACCCCTGTTTTGTCTGGATGTTATAGAAATTAAACAAGAAATGATGTGACTTGGCAAGTTGAGTTGCACTGCTTCATAACCTTGTAACCCCTGTTTTGTATGGATGTTATAGAAATTAAACTAGAAATGACGTGACTTGGTAAGTTATGTTGCACTGCTTCATAACCTTGTAACCCCTGTTTTGTCTGGATGTTATAGAAATTAAACTAGAAATGAAGTGACTAGGTAAGTTGAGTTGCACTGCTTCATAACCTTGTAACCCCTGTTTTGTCTGGATGTTATAGAAATTAAACTAGAAATGACATGACTTGGTAAGTTGAGTTGCACTGCTTCATAACCTTGTAACCCCTGTTTTGTTTGGATTTTATAGAAATTAAACTAGAAATGACGTGACTTGGTAAGGTGAGTTGCACTGCTTCATAACCTTGTAACCCCTGTTTTGTCTGGATGTTATAGAAATTAAACTAGAAATGACGTGACTTGGTAAGTTGAGTTGCACTGCTTCATAACCTTGTAACCCCTGTTTTGTCTGGATGTTATAGAAATTAAACTAGAAATGACGTGACTTGGTAAGTTGAGTTGCACTGCTTCATAACCTTGTAACCCCTGTTTTGTCTGGATGTTATAGAAATTAAACTAGAAATGACGTGACTTGGTAAGTTGAGTTGCACTGCTTCATAACCTTGTAACCCCTGTTTTGTCTGGATGTAATAGAAATTAAACTAGAAATGACGTGACTTGGTAAGTTGAGCTGCACTGCTTCATAACCTTGTAACCCCTGTTTTGTCTGGATGTTATAGAAATTAAACTAGAAATGACATGACTTTGTAAGTTGAGTTGCACGGCTTCATAACCTTGTAACCCGTTTTGTCTGGATGTTATAGAAATTAAACTAGAAATGAAGTGTTTTGGTAAGTTGAGTTGCAATGCTTCATAACCTTGTAACCCCTGTTTGGTCTGGATGTTATAGAAATTAAACTAGAAATGACGTGACTTGGTAAGTTGAGTTGCACTGCTTCATAACCTTGTAACCCCTGTTTTGTCTGGATGTTATAGAAACTAAACTAGAAATGACGTGACTTGGTAAGTTGAGTTGCACTGCTTCATAACCTTGTAACCCCTGTTTTGTCTGGATGTTATAGAAATTAAACTAGAAATGACGTGACTTGGGAAGTTGAGTTGCACTGCTTTATAACCTTGTAACCCCTGTTTTGTCTGGATGTTATAGAAATTAAACTAGAAATGATGTGACTTGGTAAGTTTAGTTGCACTGCTTCATAACCTTGTAACCCCTGTTTTGTCTGGATGTTATAGAAATTAAACTAGAAATGACGTGACTTGGTAAGTTGAGTTGCACTGCTTCAGAACCTTGTAACCCCTGTTTTGTCTGGATATTATAGAAATTAAACTAGAAATGACGTGACTTGGTAAGTTGAGTTGCACTGCTTCATAACCTTGTAACCCCTGTTTTGTCTGGATGTTATAGAAATTAAACTAGAAATGACATGACTTTGTAAGTTGAGTTGCACTGCTTCATAACCTTGTAACCCCTGTTTTGTCTGGATGTTATAGAAATTAAACTAGAAATGACGTGTTTTGGTAAATTGAGTTGCACTGCTTCATAACCTTGTAACCCCTGTTTTGTCTGGATGTTATAGAAATTAAACTAGAAATGACGTGACTTGGTAAGTTGAGTTGCACTGCTTCATAACATTGTAACCCCTGTTTTGTCTGGATGTTATAGAAATTAAACAAGAAATGACGTGACTTGGCAAGTTGAGTTGCACTGCTTCATAACCTTGTAACCCCTGTTTTGTATGGATGTTATAGAAATTAAACTAGAAATGACGTGACTTGGTAAGTTAAGTTGCACTGCTTCATAACCTTGTAACCCCTGTTTTGTCTGGATGTTATAGAAATTAAACTAGAAATGAAGTGACTAGGTAAGTTGAGTTGCACTGCTTCATAACCTTGTAACCCCTGTTTTGTCTGGATGTTATAGAAATTAAACTAGAAATGACATGACTTGGTAAGGTGAGTTGCACTGCTTCATAACCTTGTAACCCCTGTTTTGTCTGGATGTTATAGAAATTAAACTAGAAATGACGTGACTTGGTAAGTTGAGTTGCACTGCTTCATAACCTTGTAACCCCTGTTTTGTCTGGATGTTATAGAAATTAAACTAGAAATGATGTGACTTGGTAAGTTGAGTTGCACTGCTTCATAACCTTGTAACCCCTGTTTTGTCTGGATGTTATAGAAATTAAACTAGAAATGACGTGACTTGGTAAGTTGAGTTGCACTGCTTCATAACCTTGTAACCCCTGTTTTGTCTGGATGTTATAGAAATTAAACTAGAAATGACGTGACTTGGTAAGTTGAGCTGCACTGCTTCATAACCTTGTAACCCCTGTTTTGTCTGGATGTTATAGAAATTAAACTAGAAATGATGTGACTTGGTAAGTTGAGCTGCACTGCTTCATAACCTTGTAACCCCTGTTTTGTCTGGATGTTATAGAAATTAAACTAGAAATGACATGACTTGGTAAGTTGAGTTGCACTGCTTCATAACCTTGTAACCCCTGTTTTGTCTGGATGTTATAGAAATTAAACTAGAAATGACGTGAATTGGTAAGTTGAGTTGCACTACTTCAGAACCTTGTATCCCCTGTTTTGCCTGGATGTTATAGAAATTAAACTAGAAATGATGTGACTTGGTAAGTTGAGTTGCACTGCTTCATAACCTTGTAACCCCTGTTTTGTCTGGATGTTATAGAAATTAAACTAGAAATGACGTGACTTTGTAAGTTGAGTTGCACTGCTTCATAACCTTGTAACCCCTGTTTTGTCTGGATGTTATAGAAATTAAACTAGAAATGACGTGACTTGGTAAGTTGAGTTGCACTGCTTCATAACCTTGTAACTCCTGTTTTGTCTGGATGTTATAGAAATTAAACTAGAAATGACGTGACTTGGTAAGTTGAGTTGCACTGCTTCATAACCTTGTAACCCCTGTTTTGTCTGGATGTTATAGAAATTAAATTAGAAATGACGTGACTTGGTAAGTTGAGTTGCACTGCTTCATAACCTTGTAACCCCTGTTTTGTCTGGATGTTATAGAAATTAAACTAGAAATGACGTGACTTGGTAAGTTGAGTTGCACTGCTTCATAACCTTGTAACCCCTGTTTTGTCTGGATGTTATAGAAATTAAACTAGAAATGACGTGACTTGTTAAGGTGAGTTGCACTGCTTCATAACCTTGTAACCCCTGTTTTGTCTGGATGTTATGGAAATTAAACTAGAAATGACATGACTTGGTAAGTTGAGTTGCACTGCTTCATAACCTTGTAACCCCTGTTTTGTCTGGATGTTATAGAAATTAAACTAGAAATGACGTGACTTGGTAAGTTGAGTTGCACTGCTTCATAACCTTGTAACCCCTGTTTTTTCTGGATGTTATAGAAATTAAACTAGAAATGACGTAACTTGGTAAGCTGAGTTGCACAGCTTCATCACCTTGTAACCCCTGTTTTTTCTGGATGTTATAGAAATTAAACTAGAAAAGGCATGACTTGGTAAGCTGAGTTGCACTGCTTCCTTGTAACCCCATTTTTGTCTAGAATCTTTACAACAAACTCTGCACTAAAAGTTCAAAGCTGAAGTGCCGGTTGAGTAGTAACTTGAGAAGGAGCTTACCTTCAGGGCCCACAACAAACATGTTGCTGCGATCTGACATGATCTTTGTCACAGCACCCCTTGTGTTGTCAGCCGAGGTACAGTAGAACTTGAGATGCATATCTGCCTTTTGCAGGTCTTTAATGACCAGTTCACTCCTTGAATTCACATGGACCTGTTGATCAACGGAGCAGGAGCTTCACATGTGTAAATAGTGGATACGGTAATATCAGAAATGTATAGCATAGACGGTGTTAGTCAGATATGAAAGAGGTACCGTATGACAGTAGAAGGTGCTTTTTGTTAGAGCTGAGTTTTGGGCAGTGCTCACCAAATCAACACCCCACATTGTGCCAACAGCTTCAGGCAGAGGAGCACTTGGGAGGATACAAACCTTACACCAGTGCAAGGAAATGCAACCTAAAGACTGCATGTCATGACAGGGCAGACCAGGCCCTAAACCTTGGTGAGCGACTGGTCTAGGATTGAAGCTCTGACAGGTGGACAGTTAGAGCATTGCTGTCAGCAACCTAGCTTTGACAGGCACACATGGATTCTTCTTTTGCACCACACGAAGTATAACTCGTACGTTGTACAAAAGGAATATAAATTTATTCTGGACTAGTTACACAATAGCTCCGAGAGCTGATAACCACATAGATCATATACATCATGTTAATATTACGTTATGACGTTATCTATGGTAATATCTACTGGATTACTCTAAGCCTAAGTCACCACTATTTCTACTGTCCTATAAACAACACAGTATTCAGAGCGAATACACCGATCTGTCTTCTACGCTGTCATGTCCCCCGTCTGACTTGACGTTCGTGGTGTGTCCAGCCACGAGCCTGTGAACCTGCGTGCGTCAGCAGGTTTGCGTGCTCGGTAGTTCAGCACGCATTTAGTGGCTTGTTACTAGGTTGCTCTTCTAGAGTTACCACTGTTTATGGAAACTCCTCGTGGTAATGGTTTCCCCACTCTAACCTGGGTAACTCCTGATCATGTCCTACTATGTCCTCTTCTATGCCACGTGTGTGTCCAGTCGGAAAACTGTTCACAGTTCTTCCTACTGCTTCTGTCCCTTCTATTCTTTATTTCCTAGATAGGGATGTTATCTCTATCTTCTCTTACTCCTATTCCTTAGTTCTCTCCTCTCTTCTCTATCTGCCTACATGCGGCTCTTTGACATGGTCTCCCTCCGTCTGTGTTGCGTTACAAGCTTTTAGCTTATGGGTGTAACGCAAATGGTTATCTAAAATAAATTAGGCTTGTCTAATTTTGTCAAAGGCTGCATGAGCTTGGTAACTATGTTCTGAATATAGCTACAAGACCTCTACTTTCCACTGTCACACTGTTGTATCACTTTACTTGGCTATTGATTACCGCACCACACTAGTACAGTTGGCTAGAGCCCTTGCTCATCCTAACATTATACTTCTTGTGAGTTGTGTGACCGGGAACCATTGTCTTTTAGACCTGCTCCTCCAATCATCAATTTAACTGACGACCCAAACAATTTGCACCTATTATGGTTACAAAACATGAATTATCTTCATGCTCCCATATAATATTTACTCCAACTTGTATACATGCTTTGTGCGCTAACGTTTACCTATCTAGCTTCCGCTCGTGAAGAAATATTTCAGTGTTACTAGGGTTTTCGAAAATCTGTAGTGTCCCCTGTTCATATTAGTTATGCCCCTTTGCAAGCAATGATGTCTGCATTCTTATCTGTTAGTTTTCCTGATTGGTTGCGTGTATGTATTTAACTAATGTGTGCTTAAATTACCAACATGTGTATATGTCTATAATTTACCTGTATGTTATTTTTCAAGCGCCATAAAACGGTTTATTGTAGTCACAAACGAGTGTGTAAGGCTGATTTATGACTACTCGCCCGGTTTAGGAGGCTTAAAATATGTTTCCTATCTCTACAATGTAAGTATGGCAACAACACGGATAAAAATAGAACAACACATTGTGTTTCACAAATTGACACGGACGAATCACAAAAACTCGTGTTGTGCGGCAAAAAATCCGCAAAATGTCTCATTCCTCTGTATTTTCATTCTCTCATTCACTTTTACACTTCTTTCATTCACACTTTCATTCCACACTGGTTTAAAAAGGCGTTATGTCATTAAAATACTATTGTACAAAAGAAAATAAATGAGAAATATATTTACAATAAATAGTTGGCTCAGTTTAGTCAAGTTTTAGAGCCAAATGACTGTGCCATATCTTTGCACCGGTCATTTCTGTACAAAAATTTACATGATTGTAAGGATCATTTACTACCAATCCTGAGAGTAATGATGACTATACTTAATTTAATCTACGTTGGTGTGCTGAGCTACGCTAACTAAGGGAAATAATCTAACTAAATGAATAAAATGGGGTGAAGTGTGTTAGTTACCTTAATGTGTGTTTCTAAATAAGATGGTATAAATTGTGAATGAGGGTATTAGTTTTATTCAATGTTTAATTTAACTACTATATGAAAAATGTGTTTAAATGGTGATGGATTACTGTTGTGTTTACTAAGTTCAAAAGTACGATGTAATGATTTGATATCTATGAATTTCTAACTTATGTAGATGAAGTATAAATCTTAAATGTTACTAATTTCCTATTTATGAAAAATTTATGGGAATGGTGTTGTAAATTCTAATGTAACTAAGAAAGTTATAATATTAAATGCAACTGTCATAAAAACATGTTATGATACATATCACATATATTTCTAACTATACATTAATTAAATTAATTACTTCCAGGTGTGTTGTTGGAGTCGCATTCTCTGTTGAATCTCGTTGACATAGAATAATGTAGACAATGTCTGATATGTGCGCGCTTGTCCTGGGTAAAGTTTGAATACAATCCTACTCATGGGTTACATATAGAATATGATGATGGCGTAGACATCTTCTAATGTGTCTGTCCTTTCTCACTCGTAATGACACAGTTCATGATAGTCACTTTAAGGCGATTCACAATTCTAAGAGCACTAAAGTGTCTGTAATTCACCATGCTGAACACCGATTAATTAAAGTGTCAATGACTGTGGTGCTGTAGAATCGCTCCTCTCTGGTACACCAGGTATCTCAATATTAGAGGGTCTACTGAGTGTGTCCGCCAGTAAGTTCATCTTTCCCTTTATATGTTTAAAAGTGAACAAGTAGTTCTGCAGAATCAAGGACCACCTATAAATTCTGTTATTCCTGTGGACACCAGATTCCATAACTGTAAGAGGGGAATTATCAGTCTCGATGACAAAATGCGTACCCGCTAAGAAACGGTGGAGTTTCTGGACACAATAGATGACGCTTAAAGCTTCTAATTCAGAGACTCCATACCTCAACTCAGCAGGTGTAATTTTCCGGCTTACGTAAATGATTGGATGAAAGATTTCGTCATAGAACTGCCTAGTACTCCTGCGATGGATATAGCACTTGCGTCTGTACGAAGAAAATACATAAGACTTGGATCAGGTAAGCGCAATATTGGTACAACGCTAAACATTTGTTTTAATTTTGATAATGCATCAATTAAATCTGCATCTTTTACATTCAGTTTTACAGATGATTTCAATACATTTGAAAACACGCTGGTAATTTCAGCTAAATTAGGTATGAATTTGTTGTAATAATTTACAAGACCAAGTAAGCTTCTAACTTGCTTCTTGGTCGTTGGCATTGTTAGATTCAAAATTGTTGTGACAATTTTATTGTCAGTTTTGAGTTGGCCTCTTGTTATGGTGTGACCAAGGATGTCAATTTCTTCCAACCCCAACTCAACTTTTGTTGGTTTTACAGTAAGACCGAATAATCTCAATCTATCGAAGACGTGTCGCAGTTTCTGTAGATGTGTTGTCCAGTCTGCAGTATGGACACATATATCGTCAATATACGTCTCCGTATTCATTACTCCATGAAGAAGATCCCTAGTGAGTCGAACAAAAGTGGCTGGAGCATTACGAAGGCCAAAAGGAAGGATTCGCCACTCATACAGACCTAAGGGTGTTAAGAATGCAGTCAAATGAATAGAAAGTCTGTGCATTGGGACTTGCCAATATCCTTTCGTTAGGTCGAGTTTAGAAAAGATCCTAGAAGTTGACATGTTGAGAATCAGATCTTCGCACGATGGGATTGGCTCTGCGTCTACCTTGGTGACATTATTTAATTTCCTGAAATCGACACAGAGGCGAATAGTTGAGTCCTTTTTCTTGACCAGGACAATAGGGAAAGAATATTCTGACTGCGACTTTTGGATTATTCCACTCGACTCAAGACTAAGGATTTCCTTGTCGAGTTTTTCCCTGTAACTTAGAGGGATGGAATAAGGTCGGCATTTGATAGGGGTGTTATCAGACAGAATAATGGAGTGTTCGATCCTGTCAGTCTTACCTGGAATGTCGGAAAAGATGTCTCTGTATTTCGTAACTAATTCTATTATCTGTCATCTTTGTTTGTCTGTGAGTTTTGTTCTATACGTATGCTATCAATTGTCGTAGTCATGTCTACTGTCGGAACTGGTAGTTCCATGTCGTTGTCTTCTATCTGGTTCGGTACTGTGGTGGTACTAAGTGCGTGTTCTGTTTGCTGACTATGTGTATCTGCGATGTCATCGTCTTCTGTCACACTAACTAGTGTAGTTGCGTTATGTACGTCTGTCATCTGGTTGCTTGGTGTAGATGCATTCTGTTCGTCTGTCATCTGTTCTTCTTGTCGAGAAAAGTAAGGCTTCAGCATGTTGATATGAAATATCTTTAATTTTTGGTTTATCGATATTTCATAATCGACATCTGATATCTTTTGTACCACTTTGAATGGCCCTTGCCATGAAGTTAACAATAAGTTACGTTTATCTGGTAATAGAAGTAGCACCTCCTGTTCAGCTTCGAGGTGTTTCTGCGTCTTTGACATGCTTACTGCATTAGCCGTGTTAGCTTCTTTCCAGGCTACTATTTCATCAGCAGTGCAGTGTTTTAACCTTGGTAAGCAGCCAAGAACCAGGTCAATACACGGGTTGTGTAAAATAGCGCATGTAAATGTGCCGGAAAGGAACGGGGTGTTTATACGGGCTTTTGCTAGCGGGTTTTTCTCAATATTACCCGAAAAGGTACGGCATTTGACAAAACCGCCCGTATAATCCTCTGGGTTGGCTAGTTCTTTTCTTAACCCGATTAAAGTACTTCCACTATCCAGTAAACATTGGCATGGATTATCATTGACCAGTGCATCATGGAACATTAGATTGCCTCTGGAGGCTATAGCTGTGTTCACATTCTCAGTAGAGCATGGTACAATGTGCCCACATTTGAGTTTTCCGTCCGCATGGAACAGGTGACAAGTATTACATCTATCAAAGTTTAAAATATCTGTAACAGCAGCCACATCCTCACATTCATTGAATGGTAACACATTCTCATTCTCACATTCAGTTTAACTTCCACTATCGGATGATGTGTCAATAAGTACCGCATTGCTAGCTCTCATTCTCTTACGACCCATACATTTAGAGCTAAAATGCCCGTACGCCGAACAAAAAACACATTTGACTGCACGCCTGTATGCATTCTTTTTGCTCTCCTGCTTTTTAATCATCATTTCGAGATGTGCAGGGTATGACGGGTTCTTGTCATACAGAGAGTATTGTTGGTAATTTAAATGATAGTACATACATAGAGGTGGCTTTTGATCTTGCCTATCTTTCTTTTGGTAAGGTTTCTGGTTGGAAGATTTTTTTTGGCTGGTTTTTTGGCAAAAGCCGCAATTTCAGATTCATTTATGGATGATTTAAAAACGACTCTATTCGAAGAGAAATAAGCTGACCCTTGTTTTTTGAGTTGTTCTAGTGACTCAATGTCTGCTTGTTGCAGGAACTTGGTGAAGGGAGATGGAACCGTAGATATAACTTTGTCCATAATCATTAAGTCTTGTAGCTTATCAAAACTCTTCCCTATCTTTGCTGCAATAAGCCATTTTCTGAAGACACTTTGAACATTAGATACATAATCGATGAACGTTTCGTTCGATTTTGGTTTAATTTGAGAATAGTGGATCTGATATCCAGGAGTATCGAGTAAAAAATGCTGCATAATTCTATCATGAATATATTGGTAGTTAGTTCTTAAATCTGCTGGAATTGATTCAATTACTTTCAAGGGCTCCCCAGAGAGATTCTTCATATAGATCATCGCCCAGTCTTCCAAAGGAACTTTTTGAAATTTAAGCTGGAACTCGATATTCTCCGTCCAGGCGGAGATGGAATCTCCTTGGCAGTAGGGCTTCACAATCCCTTTATACTTTGTGAATTTGTTCTGCTCTTCCTGACTTTTTTGCTTAGTGGTAGCTAACTGAACATGCGAATCAACTTCCATTTCTCTCATTCTTATCTGTGTCTTTGAGTCTAATTCAATTTGTTTTGCCTTTAATCTAACTCCTTCTGTTTAGTGGCTTCCTCTAATTCTATTTGCTTTTGCTTTACTTCTAAATCTATCTGTTTAGTGGCTTCCTCTAATTCTATTTGTTTTTGTTTAGTAGCTTGGCCTGATTCTATTTGTTTTTGTTTGGTGGCTTGGTCTAATTCTATTTGTTTTTGTTTGGTGGTTTGCTCTACTTCTAACATTTCTTTTTGGTGTTGTCTTTCATGCGCCCGTTCATCTCTTTCAGCATATTTTGCTGCTTTGTATTTTCCTTCTGCCCATTGTTCTAATTTATCCCCGCTGTGGCCTAGTTCTTTCCCCGCCTGGATAAATTCCCCTAATGTTGACATTGTATAACTTTATGTTCACACACAACTGGTACTACAAGCAAGTTTTATGATCAATAAGTATCACAATTTACAGTATCGCGCTGAAAAATAAGATGCATTCATTAATTGAGAGCATCAAAATATGTCAATATACTCATCTGATTTTAGGCACGGTTCAGCCACTTGGGATGTCACACTACTTTCTCGTTCACACGATAGATCTGCTCGCTACTACATTCAATGTTCCTGTTCCGTAGAGCAGCAACAATTAATACATGGCATGTGATACAAAATACAAGATAGTAAATAACTTACGTCCCCTCTGTAACAGTGTACAGAGACTAACAAGACGCGTTGGTTTTATGCAAATACTGTTTATTTCTTCATGATGACAAGTCAGCTTCCTCTCTAGTCCAAGGCTTGATGGTAACTGCCCTTGCCAACCCAATACGTCACGATTGAGCATCCCTCCCAGCTTTCAGTCTCAATGCTCAATCGTGCTGTATCTGTTTCCCACTAGATCCTAATAATACCCCAGTACTCTATTACTGTTACACCTCCCCATGTTTATTAAAGAATTTTCCTTATAAAGGAAAAATCTTTACTCCTAATCCCCTTACTCTATTCCCTCTTTTTCCCTCTTTTTCCTCTAATCTTCCCTAAATCAGCTCAAGTAAATAATATATCTTTTAACTCTTCTCCCAGTGATATGGTTTGCTAGTAACCCCCCTCCTTCATATACTTCTTCTTCGAACTCTCTTTGTATAATACCACATATGGTAACCCTGTTAATCCAAATAGTCCTTCTTTCCTTTGTTATTTCCCCAAAATTATATAGCTATCTACTATATATTTCTACTTTTCCGGTTCTTTCTTATCTCCTCCTGTTTCCTGTATCAAATATACATATTATAAGAACAGCTCATAAATTCTTTATCGAAACCTTTTTTTTTCTTATAAAATTTCTCACTCTTTCAAAACCCAGGACGTACAAAAACAATGTAGTTAGAAAAAGTAAAGAAGCGGTGCGCACCTAGTAAGAAGCATAAAGAATAAATACATGACATGACCACATGTATATACAGTAATGCACATTTAAAACACTCACCCTTTACCTCCCTTGCCAATAAAAAAATTTTGTAAAATAATTTTTTAAAACACCTTATGAAATACATCGTTGTTCGTTATAAAACAATTTGGCATAAGTTTTCATAAAGCTTATACATTCCACATTGACATTGCCAACCACAATTCTGTTCCTTCCACCCTGAGCCCATGTTCATATTTTATGAACACCTTTAATAAAATTAAAGCTGGTATTTCTCACCTTCCACCCTGAGCCCATGTTCATATTTTATGAACACCTTTAATAAAATTAAAGCTGGTATTTCACAGCCCCTATTTCTTGCCCCCGTACTTCCCATACTGCCATTTATGAACACAGTGACGTGTGTGCAGGCCCTGGATACGTCTATCCATTCGTGTACACACGTTCACCAACCTTGATTTCCCACTAATTTATGAATGCACAGCATTGCTTAACTATTTCAACATTCAGGTTATCTAAGCTTCCCCCTACCTTATATCAGTGGATATTTTAGTTTTTATTAACTCCTTTCTGAACGAAAACCTTAAGCAAAACTCTTATATTTGAAAATTAAACTCAATTAATTAACTTCATAACTTATTTACTAACCAAGTAACTTAGTATACAAAACCATTTATGTAATCAAGAACAAATCACACCAGCCGTCATAACTCCAAATTAATATAAGGAAAAACACATTTATAAAATAACATGCATCAAATCAGAATAAAACACCTTACTTCTAACTATCACTATTGGACACTTTTACGGCCCAATAGTTTTTTATCAACTCAAATGCTAGGAACACAATCACCCTATTCTAACTCAATAAACCAAATAACCACAATTATTTTTCAAAACCAAACAAAAAAAACTTATAATGAAGGACTAAAGCAACTAAACATTAGCCATCATTTTCCAGAACCAATCACAAAAACTTATTACAACCTCGTATAGTGACCCACCAACATTGGCCCCTCATACTAAGTAAAACAACGTCTATCTATTTATACAGGTCATTCTAGTATATCTATGACCGAAAAACTAAACAATTCACTGTTCATCTTTATATCTGTTAACTACAGTCCAATTAGAATCACATCTGTTCTATCTATCTAAACCAATCAGTAATCAACATTTACCATACCATTTATTATCTCCTAACTCCCAACAGCACATAACATCCAAAATAACCTCTTAAGTGAGCACTGTAAACTACATGGCCACTAATCCAATATTACTTCAACGTAGTAGCCAACCTCTACTTATCAACGAACTTTTGATCTGGTTTCTCTTGGAAACACGGCATTACCAACAGTAACGAAAAAAAATTCCATCACCCCTTTTGTATCAATATTTCAAGACCACTTCCACCGTTTCTTATACTTCTTCAGGCATCCCTTTCACTTCTAACTCCTGCCATCTGCAGTACTTTCAAATATCTATCTCCCACGTTTCCTCTTCTTCAACAAGTCCAAATTTCTTTGAATAAGTGCCAATTCTACATCAATATCTTCTTCTTCGTACAACTTATTAGTTTCTTCCATACTACTACTAGACTCTGACTTTTCATCCATTTCCTCTTCTTCGTCTGTATGTCTCTCTTCAGCTGCCGCTAATCTCTTCCGTTCAACATCCCACCTAATTTGTCGATCCCTATTTCTTAAGGATCTTTCTAGTAGAGGCATATCTTCTCCGCTTGTTGAATAATCTCTAATTCTCCTCTGTCGTTTCACTTCTTTATCTCTTTGACTGTCCATTCTTCTTTTCGTTGCTTGTCTAGTATTTTTAAATGGAGCACCTATGTCTTCTTCCATACTATCATAATGAGTTTCATTCAGGCCTTCTTCTTCCATTCTTTTCGGAATTGTCTGTTCTTGATTATCCTCGTAACCTGGATTTTCTAGCAACTGATTTTGTGCTGGTTCTTTTCTAAGACCTGGGGTTACTGCAGTTCCTCTGACAACCTGTTCATCCAAAAATTTCGAGTCCGAATAATAATTATTATTATAATTATTATTTTCTATCTCATCTTCATCTCTTCTTAAGTGTTCAACGTGTGCCCTCACTATATGTGCTGTGACCTGGTTCTTTATAATATACGATACATTACCTAGTTTTTCCAAAACGTAATACCCTGGAATCCAACGAGCATCAAACTTAGAGTTTCTTCTATGTTTCTTGTAATAAACTCTATCACCTACCTTAAACTCCTGTAATTTTGTATTTACATTTTTGTACTTTTTCTGTCTTTCCCTAGCTTTAATTATATTATTCCTTAATCTCACATGTGCTTTATGCATTTCTTGTATAATGGTCTCTTGAAATTCTTCACCCATATATTTCCGTCTAGGTTTTAATAGATTATCTATAGGTAATATTGGTTCCCTCCCGTGTAATAAATAAAATGGTGAAAAACCCGTGCTCTCATTTTGATTTGTACGAATGGCGCTAAGGGCAGGTCCCAAAAATAAATCCCAATCTCTGTCATGTTCATCAATAATCTTTGCCAAAATGTCGTATAACGTCCTATGTTGACGCTCGTTCTTCGCATTTGAAGAAGGTCTATAAAATGAGGTCTTTATATGTTTTACATTTAAATCTTTTACTAACTTTTCGAATTTTTTATTTACAAACTCTCTACCATTATCTGTAAGTATACTTTGTGGGCAACTAAACCTTGGTACGAACTCTTGTAAAAAAATATTAATGACAGTATCCGCGCTCTTATCCGGAATTGCATACACCTCCGGCCAAAGACTGTAGACGTCTATTATATGAATTAAATACACATTTCCTGACAATGTCCTAGGGTGTGGACCCGATATATCTAAACTAATCTTTTGCATTGGGAACTGAGGAATATCTGTGTCTTGTAAGGGAGACTTTATTGTTTTCATGTTCCTTAATCTGCATTTTTCACACGTATCTACATATTTGCATGTAGATTTAAACAAGTTTGGCCAATAATATTTGCTTGTAAGTGCTTTCAGCAATTTATCTCTACCGAGATGTCCATTTTCATCGTGATATGCTTTTAAAAGTTCATTTTCTAAATGTTTTGGAATATATTTCCTTAGCTGTTCATTCCTTTCACACATATAGTATAACTGTCCATCTTCTTGTAAAACCAAATAATTCCTTTTATATTTGTTATCATCTGTTTCTCGTAATTTTTCTTTTATTTGTATGACTTTTGGGTCCAACTCTTGTTCTTCTTTCATATTAAACTGTGCTACTTGTAGGTCTTCTTCTCTATGTTCAGACTCTTGCTCCGATGGTAGACTATCAAATTCTTCTCTATTTATTATAGCAGAATCTAAAATATTTACTTGCCAATTTCGATCGTCAATCTCTGGTTCTCCTTCATCTTCTGTGTCACCTGACGACTGTGGATAGGGAATCCTAGACAGTAAATCAGCGCATGTGTTAATCCTACCTGGAATGTACTCAATTTTCGTATTGTATCCCTGTAAGTTCAATGCCCAGGTTTGTATTTTCCTGTTCTGCACTGGAGCTTCTAAAAAAGACTTTAAAGGCATATGGTCAGTTCTAATAACAAAATTTGCGTTATGTAAGTAGTAATTTAGTTTTTGAAGAGCGTAATGTATTGCGTAAGCCTCCTTCTCAATAGTCGTCCACTTTCTTTGTGATCTGCTAAGTTTATGCGACAAGAAGTATATAGGCCTTTCATTTTTAACCCCTGGTATTCCAGACTCTTTTCCTTCATATGGTTGCACCAAACATGCTCCTACTGCATTGTCTGAAGCATCTGTGTACAGTATCAACTGTTTGTTTAAGTCTGGATGCGTCAACAGTGGTACCAGTGTTAAACTGTTTTTTAAATACTCGAACGCTTTTTGACACTCATCATCCCACTTAAACCTAGCGTACTTGCCTGTTAAGTTTGTAATAGGTTCAGCTATTTTTGAAAACGCTGGGACAAACCGCCTATAATACGCGCATGTTCCTATAAAGGCGCGTACCTCCTTAACGTTAGTTGGAGCAGGTAACTCTTTAATAACCTTTATTTTGTCCTGATCTGGTTTTATACCTTCTCTATTTATAATATACCCCAAATATTTTGTTTCTGTCTTTAAAAATTGGCATTTACTGAGCTTTAACTTCACATCATGTTTTCTTAACCTGTCAAACACTAACTTTATATGTTTCAAATGATCCTCCACATTTCCAGAAGTAAAAATCAGAATATCATCAATATAAGCAAGAGCGAACCTTTGCATACCTTCCAAAACTTCATTTATTAAGAGCATGTAGTGAGATGGCGCAGTTTTGACTCCAAAAGGCATACGTAAAAATTCATAAGAACCCATATGAGTACAGAAAGCACTTTTTCTTTGCGCGTCTGCCGACATCGGGATACACCAAAATCCTGCTCTTGCGTCTAACGTCGTGAAAAATGTAGCGCCATTTAGCAACCCCAAAATATCATCTATCACTGGCAGTGGATATGCTACATTTTTAGTAATTTTGTTCAACGCCCGATAGTCGCAACAGAATCGACTCGAACCATCAGGTTTGGCCACAATTACCACCGGAGATGACCACTCTGATTTTGATCTTGTAATTATCCCTGCTTTCAACATTTCTTCTATTGCCTTTTCTACAATTTCTCTATTTCTTAAGGGAGTTCTATATGGTTTTAAGCTAATCGGCGGATGGTCTCCCGTATCTATCTCCATTGTTACCGTTTTTGTCTTACCCAACTCTAAATCACTAATTGCAAACACATCCTGATTCTCCTTTATAAACTGTTCCAACACTTCTTTATTTTCTGGTGAAGTCTTTAACTGTGCCAACAATTCCTGTTCTCTTGTCTTTTTATCTATTGAATGTATTTGTGCTGTATTTCTTTTTAATGGATGGATCAATTCATCCATTCGTGTGTTTCCTCTACTTCCGCGTCCGCGTCTGTTATTACTTCTTTCACTAGAAGATTGTGAATAATTAGTTCCCGGCATTTCTACTCTATCCGTTGCCAATATTTCACTAACGTTCTGTTCTAGTTTTGCTACTACACACCCTCTGTATAATTTAATTTCTCTACCTGTGTTGTTAATCACCATAACTGGAAAGGTTAAGTGTTTATCTAACGCTATTATTCCATCCGGAACTTCCAAACCAGGCTCATCAATTATTTCCTCTTGTAATTCTGTGATTCTGACTGTGTTTCCTTCCACATAATATGGGTTTTTCTTCAGCTTCACTTGTATCAAATTAACAGACTGTGGTTTTAACGTCGTTGTCATTTTAACTCTAACTAGTGCTGATATATGCATGTCTTCTTGCATATCTATATAGACGTCCCTGAATTTTAATTTGTGTAAATCATATAAAAGTCTTACTCCATTTTTTATTAAAAAATCTCTTCCTATTAACATGTTTCTATTTAACCCCTTCACTACATGAAAAAGGTGTCTTATGTTAATCCCTCCTAACTTAAAATTTATCATTGTTTGTCCCACTACTTGTAAATTCTGTCCCGTAACAGAGTGTAAATTATTATGACTCTTAAATACTCTACAATTTCTTACTATGTTATATAGAAAACTTTCTTTTACTACACTAACCTGAGCTCCCGAATCAATTAATGTACGAACTCTATACTTTCCTATTTCTAATATACAAGAGCTATAATCTGTTTTATCTTCTATAAATTTCTTGACTTCATCTAGTTGAAAATATTCTCTGTTCGACCTATTATACCTGTTATTAACATATTCTCTAACCCTTGGGACCTTATTATTTACCCTCCTATCATAGGTCCTGCCTAATAGGTAGGGCGCCGATTTTCCTGTGTTCTTGTACCTGTAAAATTCCTGTATCCATCTACAACATTCCTACTCACCCTATTATTGTCATGTCTACCCTGTGTATTCGACTGGACACGCCTGTTATTACAAAACCGAGAAACATGTCCCCGTTGACCACAATTCCAACAGACAATATTTGTACTATTTGTGTTACCTACTGTTTCTCTTGTAGGGTATCTCATATTTCTTCTTTCCTCATTATCATATCTATTTCTACCTTGTAACGTCTGTATACCTCCTCTCCTATTCCATCCGAATCTTGTTTGTCCTATTTCCATAGGTTCCTCAACTCTGTCATCTCGATTACTTCCCACTTCTCGTCCTGTTCTTAATCTAAACCTACGTCTCAAATTTTCTTCTTGTACCGCGATATCCACCGCTTGTGATAACCTCTCAGGGTTTTCCCTCATTAATTTAAGTTTCAAACCATCAGACTTTATGCCATCCACAAAGATCCCTACTAACATCCTTTCCACCTCCTCTCCTCGTACATTCTGTCCTAAGAATGCTTCTTCAGCCAGATTAATCAATCTATCGCTAAACAATTGTACCGTCTCTCCGTTATTTTGTTTAGCCTGCCTCAACACCGAAAATGCATGTTGTGGATCCGTTATTTCTGCATATTTCCTTGCTAGGTCTTCCTTGAATTGTTCCCATGTCTCATCTACTCTAGCTTCTAGCTTTCTTCTTATATGATCCGAGACTGGTTCCGTTGCCGTCTGATAAGCCAATCTCATTTTTTCTTCATCTGTTGCTGAGACTAAATAGGCATATTTTTCTATGGAAGTGATCCATTTCTTATAGTCTCTGGCCTGTCCACCAAATTTCACAATTTCTGTTGCCATCCCTTGTTGTTTAATCACCATATTAAGCCGGCCCACTGCTGTTCCCACGCCTGTCAAAACCTGTGCCAAGGTGTCCTGTTCCGCCATGCTGAAATAATACTGAAACAAGGCAAGCAAAGAAACACACAATTTCAACCTCTAAATTTAAAGAATACACTTACTTATTATAGACACAATTTTACCTTCTCAATTTAAGCAATGCACTCACTTATTATAGCAACGCGCAGTTATTTTCTGGGTCTAAGTATCACACAAATTTACTTCTAAATTTAAATAATGCACTCACTTATTATATAGCAATGCGCAGTTATTTTCTGGGTCTAAGTATCACAGAAATTTACTTCTAAATTTAAATAATGCACTCACTTATTATATAGCAATGCGCAGTTATTTTCTGGGTCTAAGTATCACAGAAATTTACCCTCGCCGTCAAATTAAGTTCGAACACCAGGTGCCTGCATCAGCTGACCATCAGTCGCGGAATTTAGGTAGTGGAGTTTAGGTAGCCTATCTCTTCCCCTCAGGTCACTTCTCATGGGACGCCTGGATAATCTTCAACCCCTGGTCGGGTCACATCTGATTAATCTTTGCTTTCACCCCGGGTGGGGTACATCTTCGCCGATTTGATAGGGTCTTAGTAATAACGAGGCCCAAAAAGTATCAGGATCAGCCGAGGCCCAGTGATATTTGAAATTAGCAAAACTCAGGCCAGCCCCTTGATAATTCTAAAGTTCAGATAACGGCTATGGCAACGAGCAGGCTGTGTGACAACGATTCAACTTTGAAGTCCCTGCAACAGTGGGAGGTACGATCAGAAGTAGGTATCCCCATGTCGTCCGCCGAAATCAATCCCGTCAGCAAACCGCTCGAACAACAATGCCACAGTGCCCGGCGAGGACTTGACAGTGATAGCAGCTTTCACACACCAGTAAAGCTCGAAAACGATTTGAGAGCGGACTGGACTTCACCACCAGTAAGGCTCGAAAACGATTTGAGAGCGGACTGGACTTCACCACCAGTAAGGCTCGAAAACGATTTGAGAGCGTACTGGACTTCACCACCAGTAAGGCTCGAAAACGATTTGAGAGCGTACTGGACTTCACCACCAGTAAGGCTCGAAAACGATTTGAGAGCGTACTGGACTTCACCACCAGTAAGGCTCGAAAACGACCGAGAGCTGACTCAGCGAAGCGGGCTTCACAACCGCATAAAGACAGTTGAACTGAACCTGCAAAGCGGGCTTCACAACCGCATACAGATTCTTGTAGAAACTTCTTGAAATCTGTTCATCAGAGGTTTGATAACGTGCCAGTGTCAAGGGCACCGCATTTTCCCAACAAGCGCAGTATGAAGTAGTGGCTGTATCAAATATAGTGGCCCAGTACCTCCGCTATGTGCCGCGACAAATTGAAGTTGTTGTTAATCCTGGTCTGGGCAACATTTCGTGTCCTGTAACAGTGTACAGAGACTAACAAGACGCGTTGGTTTTATGCAAATACTGTTTATTTCTTCATGATGACAAGTCAGCTTCCTCTCTAGTCCAAGGCTTGATGGTAACTGCCCTTGCCAACCCAATACGTCACGATTGAGCATCCCTCCCAGCTTTCAGTCTCAATGCTCAATCGTGCTGTATCTGTTTCCCACTAGATCCTAATAATACCCCAGTACTCTATTACTGTTACACCTCAATATTTACGGTATGAAAAACATGAATGTGATATGATTGATTTGAATTATATGAATGATATGATTAAATGAATGAATCGTCAATGAATCGTCAAATGTCGGTCTATGTCGTCTTGTCTTCGCTTACTGCTGTCTGTCAAAGAGCTACGTAAGAGCTCAGAGCTAAGAAGAGCTAAGGAGAGCTAGAGAAGGGAGAAGAAACATAGCGATCTAGGAAACCAGACAGAAGGGACACAAACACTATAAATAGTTCTATAACGGGACACACTCGTGTCAACAAGGAGGGCAACGAGTGTACGTGAGCTGGGGTTACCCAAGAGACTGGGAAACCTGCATCACGAGAAGTGACTATGTAATACTGGTTACTATAACCAAGTGACCAGCGTGCTGGAACTCCAAGCACGTAAACTAGCGGATGCACAGAGAGCCAATTGCTCATGGCTGAACATGCCACAGAGAGCTGGTTCAGACTTGGACTAGACGGCGTAGGCGACGGACTGTATATCCGCTGTGAATACTTTGTTGTTAAGAAGGACAGTATCAATAGTTACGACTTAAGCTTAGCTTCAGTAGTTATTATCCTTAACATCATCTCCTCATTACATCTTTGTAACATACTATGATGTTTAATACCGATGTGGTATTCCGCTCGTGGAGCTTATGTACTATCAGCTCCAAATAAAATGTATCCTTTTGCAAACAGTACGAGTTGTCACTTTCGTGTAGTGCAAAAGTAGGGAATCCTTGTATGCCTGCCGCAAGTGAGTTGCTGACAGGCAGGATACCAATTGGTGTCAGAAGTGCTTGAACCACCTTTAATTACCATGTGATGTCAGAACAGTGGGGCTTGAACCACCTTTAATTACCAATTGGCAGGATACCAATTAGTGTCAGAAGTACCTTGAACCATCTTCAAGTACCATTTATTGTCAAAAGTACTTTAATCTACCATTTAATTACCATTTGTGGGGCTTGAACCACCTTCAAGCACGATTAATCTACCATTTCCCACATAAATTCGGAAATTCTACAAAATGTTATGTATGTTATTTATGTAAATTCTTTTGATGGAAATGTATGAAATTACCATGTGATTGTGTGCATGTATCGAAATTACAAATTTAACTACCATTTGTGAAACATTTATTGTGATACAGTTATAATGTCAACATTCATCATATTCACGTATGTACTTGTGCAAAAGCAAATTCTTTTTGCACAAGAGAAATAGATTAGAGGTTAAGCTAAAGTCATACAGCGCAGCTCAGTCAGAGACAATAAAAAGTGAAGATAAGACGACATTGACATTCATTTGACGAATCATCTTACAATTCATTGACGATCATTTATACTATCATAACATTCATATCATTTACATCATTCATCATTATTTATATCACATTTGCAAGTTACCAACCGCATAAACTATATTGTTTAAATTGATAACAACCATGTATTATATATTACATGCATTTTTCTAAAATGTTGCTCTATTAAACAGAGACATCAGTTGTACAAGCAAGTCGATCAGTTGTGTGTACGAAAGACAACGGTGGAACATCCAGAGTGCCGTATTTTTCAGCAGATTAGATGAGTATATTTTCCACTAATTTTGATAACCACCATTAACCATGCATCTTCTTTTTCAGTGAAGATTGTAAATATCTAACACATAATAACTGTAAAATTATATGATAAAGATTATATTGATATCAGTGGTGAAATAACATAAAGCCATATAATGTCATCATTAAATGACTGCATCCAGGCTGGCAAAGAACTAGGCCATACTGGAGAGAAATTAGAGAAATGGGCAGATCAAAGATACAGAGAAGAAACAGAAAAAAAGCTGCTCTAGAGAGAGATGAAAGAGCAATGGAAAGACAGCATCAGAAAGAGATGAGGGAGTTAGAAGAGGCCACAAAGCAAAAGCAAATAGAGATGGACAATGCCACAAAACAAAAGCAAATAGATATGGACAATCCCACAAAGCAAAAGCAAATAGAGGTAGAGTCACAAACGAAGTTAAAGATGAAAGAGATGGAAATTGACTCAAACATCCAGATAGCCTCTACTAAACAGAAGAGTCAAGAAGAGCAAAATAAATTCTCTAAATACAAGGGGATCATCAAGCCCTTCAGTCAAGGCGATTCCATTTCAGCATGGACCGAGAATATAGAATTCCAGCTCAAAAGTCAGAAAATACCATTAGAAGATTGGGCGATGATCTATACGAGAAATCTCAGTGGGGAGCCATTAAAAGTTATTGAATCGATACCAACAGAACTAAGAAGTAACTATCAGTATATCCATGATAGGATTATGCAGCATTTTCTACTCGATGCTCCTGGATATCAGATCCAGTACTCACAGATAAAACCAAAGCCAACCGAAACGTTCTTAGACTATGTATCAAATGTCCAGAGTATATTCAATAAATGGCTTAAGGCGGCAAAAGTAGGGAAGAATTTTGATAAATTACAGGACCTAATGGTGATGGATAAAGTCATATCCACTGTTCCTACTCCCTTTGCTAAGTTCCTTCAACAAGCAGACATTGAATCTATTGAACAACTTGAAAAACGTGGTTCAGCTTATTTTTCTTCAAACTGCGACATATTTAAAACATCTGTACATGATACTGAGATCACTGCTTTTGTTAAGAACATACCTAGCAGATCATACAACCAAAAAGGGTATCAGAAGAAAGACAAACCTTATCAGAAGCCACCACAGTGTGTATACTGCAAATTATTTCATCCACAGTACTCGATGTGTGATAAAAGTCCATCTTACCCTGCTCATCTGGAAATGATGATGAAAAGGCAGGAAAGCAAACGAAACTCATACAAACGTGCGGTTAAATGCTTCTTCTGTTCCTCGTATGGTCACTATTCTTCTAAGTGTTTGGGCAGGCAAAGAATGAAGACTAGCAATGCTGTGCTCATAGATACATCATCTGACGATGATAGTGTAGTTGATTCTGAGCTTGAAAATGTTTTACCATTCAATGAGTGTGAGAGTGTGGCTGTAGTTACTGATATATTAGACTTTAATAAATGTGACACGTGTCACCAGTTTCATGCGAATGGGAAACTTAAATGTGGACATATTATACCATGTTCCAACGAAGATGCTAATGCAGCTGTAGCCTCCAGAGGTAATCTAAAGTTCCACAATGCACTGGTCAACGAACAACCATGCCAATGTTTACTTGATAGCGGAAGCACTTTACTTGGGGTAAAAAGAGATCTAGTTAAGCCAGAAGATTATACGGGTGAGTTTGTTAAATGCCGCACTTTCTCTGGTAACATTGAGAAATACCCGCTGGCAAAAGTCCGCATAAACACCCCGTTCCTTTCCGGCACATTTACGTGCGCGATTTAGCAAAATCTCTGTACTGACCTAATTCTGGGTTGCCTGCCATCATTAAAACAATGTACTGATGACGAAATATTAGCCTGGAAACAAACAAACATGGCTAATGCTGTAACGAGGTCAGAGACCCAAACACATTATACTGACCTACAAAATGAAATGTTACAGTTGTTAACACCCAGCGGTGCTAGTAACAATACCACTCGACAAGAGTTTATCAAGGCACAACGCACCGATCAAACTATCGCACCTTATTTTAAATTGTTAGGTGAGCGAGCAAAAGTAACTAAAAATGCATCTTGGTATTTTAAAATACATAATGGAATTCTCATGCGTTATTATACCACCAATAACCATGAAATTCAGCAGACGGTGTTACCTTTAAAACACCGACAAAATGTGCTAAAGATTGCGCATGATTCACCGTTTGCTAGACATTTGGCCTATGACAAAACAAGAGCCAGAATTTTGTCACATTTCTATTGGCCTAAGTTTTATAACGATATTAAATCTTTTTGTCGGTCATGTACCATTTGTCAACATTTAGTGAGAAAGGGAAAGCATGTAACAGCCAAGGTTCAATATTGGCCTCTAGACCATTCGAAAGTGTAGCGGTGGATATTGTTGGACCCCTGAATCAGGTGTCGAACAAAGGAAACCAGTTCATACTAACCCGCGTGGATCTTTGTACAAGGTGGATCAAAGCGGTGCCACTAAAATACATTACCTCCAAAGATGTGGCAAATGTATTTTTACATCTATTTTGTCGATTTGGCTTACCTCGAACCATTTTATCTGACCGAGGAACTCAGTTTATTTCGGCTGCTATGCAAGCCCTAACAAAATTGCTAGGAATAGAACAGCATTTCAGTAGCCCCTACCACCTTGCCAGCAATGGAATTATAGAAAAAATTAACGGGGATCTAAAACACATGCTGGCAAAGGTAACAGCAGAAAACCCAACTCATTGGGATACTCTATTACCAGCGGTGCTGTTTGCCCATCGAGAAATTCCGCACTCAAGTACGGGTTTCTCACCTTTCGAGTTAGTTTATGGGGCGAACCCTCGTGGACCCCTAACTATTTACCATCAGCTAATAACTAGCTCAGTAGAGAGTCCAACTTCAGTAACACCATACGAGATGGTAACAGAGACACGCGATAAAATTATGAAGGCGTGTGTAATAGCCAAATCATCTTTGGAGAGAAAAGGCCAGATGTACCGCGAATATGCAAATAAGGATGCCAAAACCCTACACCTTGAACCCAATCAAAAGGTGCTACTTTTACTACCAGATAAACGTAACTTGTTACTAACGTCATGGCAAGGGCCATTCAAAGTTGAACAAAAGATATCTGATGTCGAATATGAAATATCGATAAACCGAAAATTAAAGATATTTCATATCAACATGCTGAAGCCTTATTTCTCACGACAAGAACTGATGACAGACGAACAGAATGCACCTACACCAAGCAACCGGACGACAGACGTACACAACACAACTACACTAGGTAGGGCGACAGAGAACGACGACATCGCAAACACACCTAGTCAGGAAACAGAACACACAGCTAGTACAACGACAATACTTAATCAGACAGATGATGATGGAATAGAATTACCAGTCCCGACAGTAGACACGACTGGGACAATTGATAGCATACGTTTAGAACCGAAACTCACAGACGAGCAATGACGACAGATCATAGAGTTAGTAACGGAGTGACTAATACATCTACTTATATTGATGACATTTGTATTCTAGCTGTAGACTGGACACCACACTTACAGAAACTGCGACATGTCTTCAATAGATTGCGATTATTCGGTCTTACAGTAAAACCAACCAAAGTGGAGTTGGGAATGGAAGAAATTGATTTCCTAGGCCATACTATCTGCAGAGGCCAATTTAGAACAGATGAGAGAATTGTGACCAAGATTCTCAATTTAACTATGCCAACGACCAAGAAACAGGTCCGAAGTTTGCTTGGTCTAGTTAATTATTACAGCAAATTTATACCCAATTTGGCTGAAATCACCAGCGTTTTTTCTAATATTTTGAAAGCATCTGTAAAATTAAATGTTCAAGATGCACATTTAATTGGTGCTTTATCAAAATTGAAACATATGTTTAGCGTTCCACTTATTTTACGCTTGCCTAATCAGAATCTTACGTATTTCCTCCGTACAGGCGCAAGTGCAATTTCCATTTCTGGCGTCTTAGGCCAGTTCTATGTAAGGAAGTTCCACCCGATAATGTATGTAAGCCGTAAAATCACTCCTGCTGAAGGAAGATACTCAGCCTCTGAATTGGAAGCTTTAAGCGTAATCTATTGTGTCAGGAAACTTCATAGATTCCTAGCGGGTACAGAGTTTGTCATTGAAACCGATAATTCACCGCTGACTGTAATGCAGTCTGGGGTCCATCACAATAACAGGATCTACAGGTGGTCCTAGATACTGCAAAATTATGCCTTCACTATTAAGCATTTGAAGGGAAGCATGAACTCTCTGGCTGACACATTGGCCGACCTTCTCACATTGAGATACCTGAAATACGAGAAGAGAGCGACCTTATATCACCAAAGACATTGACACTGTAATTATCTAGTGTCCTATGTGGTGATTATGAACACTATAGTGCGTTACCATCGCCAGTCGATTAAACCTGTGTAATATTAACTGTGTCAGTATCAGTGAAATGAACAGACACATTATTAGTTGTCTACACCACTACCATATATACAACACGTGAGTGGATCGAACTGTTACATTTGAACCTACACAAATCGGTAGTATACCATTAGTAGGAACATTACCCAGGATGAGAGCGTAAATCAGACTTTGTCTAGTTGAACTCTATTTTCGAGGACAGTCTACAAGAGGACACTGCTCCGAAATCACACCTGGATGTAATTAATTAGTATAGTTAAATAGAAATTATATGTGATATGTATATAACATGTTTTTATAAACAGTTCCATATAACTTCATATTTTTGTAGTGATATTAGAATTATGAATGTAGAAGTACCTATATAACCTTATTTATGACATTTCAGAGTTATAATTCACCTACATTTAGTTAAGAACTCATTTAATTTAACACCTACATCATATTACTTTAATTTATTACCATGTAAACATATTTATTTATATATTTAGTTAATTAAAACATCACTTACAAATTAACCCCATCATTTAGTAATTTATATCATTCCATGTACTAAAAACACTTTAAGGTAACTAACCCATTTTTCCCAAATGTAATTATTTAGTTAGGTTAGTTCCCTTAGATTAATTTAGAACAGTACACCAACTTGCAATAGATTAGATATGTTAGTCATTACCACAGGATTGGTAGCAAACAATCCTTGCAACATGTATATTTTTGTATAGATATGACGAGTGCAGAAAGACAGCACAGTCACTTGGCTTGAAAATCTGTTTAAATTCAGCCAACTATTTAATGTATATATTTATTGTTCATCCAGTTATTATTTCATGAACCATATTTTAATGACGATCCAATATTTTAAAACCACTATTGAATGAAAGATGTATGAATGAGAGAGAGAGAGAGAGAGAGAGAGAGAGAGAGAGAGAGAGAGAGAGAGAGAGAGAGAGAGAGAGAGAGAGAGAGAGAATGGAATCAGGAGAGTGAGAGAGTTGCGGTAATTTTTCTTTTAGCCGCATAATACGACTTGTTGTAACTTGTCTGTGTCAATCTGTGTAAGCAATGTGTTGTTGAGATTTTAACTGTGTAACTGCTATACTTTAGTGATAGTGATAGGAAACATATTTTGAGCATCTTAAAACGGGACTGTAGTCATGAATCAGCATAACACACTCGTTTGTGGCTACAATAAATCGCTTTACGGCGCTCAAAACATAATTATAAACGCATACACATATTAGTAAATTAAATACACTTTAGTTTATTAGAAAACACGCAACCAACCAGAAAAACTAACACATAAAGTTGCATACATCATTACCTGCAAAGAACGATAACTACTCCAACAGGGGACACAATAACATCTAGAAAACCTTAGTGTAACACTTAAATATTTCTTCACAAGCGGAAGCTAAAATGGTGAAGAGTGGCACATAAAGCATGTATACTAGTTGGGGCAATTATTATATGGGAGTATGAACATTTATTGTCCATGTATTGCACTCGTAACAGAGGCAAGTTGTATGGGATTGTCAATTTTGGACAATTGGAGGACAGGTCTTATGGCATTGGTTCTGGATCACACAATTCCCAGAAATATAATGACAGTTTATAGCCAACTGTACTAGTGTAGTGAGCTACTCAATTAACCAAGTGAAGTAATACAACAGTGTGACGGAGGAAAGGAGAGATCTTGTCCTATCCCCAGAAGAGAAGTAGAGAACTTACGAAGTCTTTGACAAAATTAGACAGCCAATTTTTAGTGAGATTACGACTTGTGTTACCCCCACAACTTAAAAGTTTGTAACACAACAGGGGAGGAAGGAGAGCCTGTCAAAGAGCTACGTAAGAGCTCAGAGCTAAGGAGAGCTAAATAGAGCTAGAGAAGGGAGAAGAAACATAGCGATTTAGGAAACCAGACAGAAGGGACACAAACACTATAAATAGTGCTATAACGGGACACACTCATGTCAACAAGGAGGGCAACGAGTGTACGTGAGCTGGGGTTACCCAAGAGACTGGGAAACCCGCATCACGAGAAGTGACCATGCAATACGAGTTACTATAACCAAGTGACCAGCGTGCTGGAACTCCAAGCACGTAAACTAGCGGATGCACGGAGAGCCAATTGCTCGTGGCTGAACACGCCACAGAGAGCTTAGGCAGACTTGGACTAGACGGCGTAGGCGACGGACTGTATATCCGCTGTGAATACTTTGTTGTTAAGAAGGACAGTATCAATAGTTACGACTTAAGCTTAGCTTCAGTAGTTATTATCATTAACATCATCTCCTCATTACATCTTTGTAACATACTACGATGTTTAATACCGATGTGGTATTCCGCTCGTGGAGCTTATGTACTATCAGCTCCAAATAAAATGTATCCTTTTGCAAACAGTACAAGTTGTCACTTTCGTGTAGTGCAAAAGTAGGGAATCCTTGTATGCCTGTCGCAAGTGAGTTGCTGACAATCTCGCAACTCTATGGTTGGTTGGTGTTCCTTTTGTGATAATGGTCAACGGACTGTTATCGGTTTCAACTACAAAATGTCGACCCAGAAGAAATTGGGAGAGTTTTCTTACCGCAAACACAAGGGCAAGGGCCTCAATTTCGGGTGTAGAGTAATGTCTTTCTCTGGATTTCAGCTTACGGCTCACGTAATAAACAGGATGTAAGACTTGGTTGTATTCCTGAAGTAGTACTCCTCCAATTGCTACGGAGCTCGCATCACATCGCAATCTGAAAATAGTGTTAAGATCGGGTAATTTAAGAATAGATTTCCTTGAAAAATATGATAACACTTCTGAGAATGCAGGTCGTAAGCATTCGCTGTTTAAAATCTTGTTAGTGTTGTTTTTTGTTAGTAGATTAGTGAAACATTCGGTCAACTCAGCAAAATGTGCAATAAATTGCCTGTAATAGTTTAACAGACCTAAGACACCTCGCAACTCTTTCTTAGTTGTCGGAAACGACAATTTAAGAATTCTAGACATGATGTTACCGTCAGTTGCGACAAAGCCATTCGAAATTTTGTAGCCCAAAAATGGAATTTCTTGATAGGCTATGTCGACTTTGGATGGTTTGACTGTCAGTCCGTGTTGGCTGATCCTGTCGAATGTCTTTTGTAATGTTGTTACGTGGTCTGTCATGTTTTTTGTGTGTATGCAAGTGTCGTCTATGTAACAGATTATATTAGGAATGTCTGTCAAAAGAAGTCTGGTCATTCTTACAAAAGTCGCTGGGGCATTAACTAAATCAAATGGAAGCTTGCACCATTCATATAGGCCCCAGGGCATGGCAAATGCTGTCAGGTGTATGCTGTCGTCGTGTACCGGTATTTGCCAGTAGCCTTTTGTCATGTCCAGATTTGTAAAGAAGCGTGAGTCTGTCAGTTCAGTCAGTATGTCTTCACAGTTGCTCATTGGTTCCAAATCCAACTGTGTGATGTTGTTGAGTTTACGATAGTCAACACAGAGTCTTATAGTGTTGTCATTTTTCTTCACAATCACAATGGGAGAACAAAAATGTGACTGTGATCGTCTGATGATATGGTTCTTCTCTAAGTCTATAATTTCCTGGTGTAGTTTGTCCTTGTAGTGTATGGGATTGGAGTATGGTCTGCATTTTATTGGAGTGTAAGATGTCAAAATAATGTGATGATGCACTAAGTCTGTCTGTCCTGGATTGTTAGAGAAAATGCTGCTGTAGTCCTGTAGCAGTTGTCTGCAACTGTCAGTCTCTGTCTGAGTCAGATTAGGATTTATCTTGATGTCATGTAGGTTGGTTGTCGAGTCAAGTGATGGAGTAGGTATTTCGTCAGTGTCGTCGTCGACTGTCTGGTTCACTATCGTCGTGCTTGCAGCTGTCTCTACCTGTTCCTCGTCCCTGTTGTAATACGGTTTAAGCATGTTTATGTGAAATATTTTGTGTTTGTCCTTAACTGCAATTTCATAATATACCGTCGAAATTTGTCTTAGCACTTTAAACGGTCCTTGCCATGAGTCTGTCAGTAGATGTCTGTCACTTGGCAATAGAAGAAGAACGTCCTGTCCTGGCGTCAGTGTTATTGTCCTGTTTCCTCTGTTAGCGTACTGTCGATAGATAGCACCTGATTCTTTCAGTGCTTCTTTAGCTAACACACATGATTTCATTATCCTATCACGCAATGATGTTACATGTTCATACGATGATATAGGTTTATGTATAGTTACACTTTTGGTCAACATGGAATGGTACATAGACAATGGGCCGCATGGTTTGGCACCATATACAAGTTCAAATGGTGAGAAACCTGTGCTGGAATGAGGCACTTCACGGTATGCAAATAAAATAGCAGGTAAATAAGTGTCCCAGTCTCAGGGTGTTCCTGGGTAACTTTTGAGAGCATGTGCTTAAGATCCCCATTAATCTTTTCTACAATCCCCGTCGAATGAGGGTGATAGGGGCTGTTGAAGCACTGCTTCACTCCTAACATTTTAGTAAAGGCTTGAGTGGCTGATGCAATGAACTGACTACCCCGATCTGAGAGGATGGCATCAGGGAACCCTACTCTAGAAAAAAGATGGAAAAAGACTTCCATGATGTCGTTGGCAGTTATATTCTTAAGAGGAATCGCTTCTGGCCACCTGCTACACAGGTCAATTGTAGTTAGAATGAATTTATTCCCTCTAGATGTTACATCATTTAGAGGACCAACTATATCAACAGAGATCTTTTCGAAAGGTCTACTTGCTAAATCAGTAATTTGGAGTTCAGCTTGCGGGTGCTTACCTTTTTTGACAAGCTTCTGGCAGATGTCACAAGTTCTGCAGTACTGTTTGGTATCACTGCAGAATTTAGGCCAGTAGAACTGTGTAAGTAACCTCGCTCTCGTTTTGGAATAGGCCATATGCCCTGCAAAGGGTATGTCATGCGCTAGATGTAATGCTTCTTTGCGGTGTTCTGATGGTAGCACCGTTTGCTTCGTTGTGCTATCACCTTTGGTATAGTACCGTGTCAGAATCCCATTTTTCAATGCAAAATGCCATCTAGCGTTCTTTGATAATCGTGGCTTTTGAGCTATTAAATTAAAATACTTATGCAAAGATCGATCTGTCTTTTGGGCTGTTATAAACATCTCCCTGGTTGTTTCAGGAGATGATATAACTGGGCTAAACATTTGCAGAGCCTCTGTCTGATCAATTCGATCTTGCATCTGTGCAGCAGATCTGGTTACTGCATTTGTAATATCAACAACATTGCAAGGTGGTGTTACATTTAGACCAATACAATCATGTGATGGAGTTAATGCATTGGCAAACATACATTCATTTACAGGTGATAATACATTATCAACAATGGTTTTAGTTGCAAGTTAAATGGTATTATCAATATCACAAGTGACAGAAGATGTAATACTGTCATGTGGCATATCATTTACCTCAGGAAGATTACCAATGATAACGTCGCAACAAGGATTGGTCAATGCTGCACATTTAACCTTTCCTGTAAGAAATGGTGTATCTATATATGCCCATGCAAGCGGGTATTTCTCGATGTTACCTAAGAAAGTTCTGCATGTAACATGTTTTCCAGTATACTCTGAAGGTAAAATATAGTCTCTCTTTAAACCAATGAGAGTACTGCCGCTGTCCCATAAAACGGTGGCAGCTTTACCATTAACATCCCCATGGTGGATGTTTAATTTACCTTTGGAGTTAATTACTAAATTGGCCTCCTCATTGGTAACTGGTATGGAATGGCCGCATGTTAAAACGCCATCCTCATGAAAACGATCACAGATGGTACATTTTTCAAGGTGAAATACATCAATGGAATGTGCTGAATTTACAGGATGATTTTCAACAGTTTCCTCATCTGAGGAAGAGCTATCAAACATGGCTGCATTAGCCTTTCTAGTCATTTGCTTGCCTTTACATGAATGGCGCCAATGGCCATAGTCTTTGCACAGGAAGCATTTGGTGAGACGTTTATAACTCTTTCTCTCCTTATCTTGCTTATCTGTGTAATTCTGCAATTAGGTGAGGTACCCTGGGTGGTTATCACACATCTCATTTTCATTGTGTGGTAAATGACAATATCTGCACTGATGTTTCTCAGCAGATTGTTTATAGGGTTTCTGTTTACTGTAGGGCACTGACTTCGATCTGTCATATGTAGCAGCTGCTACAAAGTCTGTGCTAGTCAATCCACTAGTGAAACATTGTTTATTGGCTGTAAAGTAAGCCGACCCACGTTTTTCAATCTGTCACACACTCTCGCACTCACATTCTAATAGGAATTTCGAAAATGGTGGTGGAAGAGATATAATAATCTTATCTCTAAGTATGAGATCTTTCAATCGATCAAAACTATCATTCACTTTGGCTGCTGACAGCCACTTTGTAAAAATATCCTATACTACTGAGACGTAGTCAGAGAACGGTTGTGATGGTTTAGGTGACAATTTACTAAACTGTTCTCTGTAGCCTGCTTCATCTAACAGGAAATGAGACATAATCTTAGACTTTATATAATGATAATCTTTCCGCAGATCTTTGGGAATGGTCTCTATCACTTTCAGAGGTTCCCCAGAAAGACTTCTCATATATATAATATTCCATTCAGTCTCCGGGATCTGGTAATGCTCCATAATTGTCAAGGTCTCACATGAGGTAGATAGACAAAGAGAGATAGGGGATATATTTAAGGGACACAACACTGAGATAGAAACCTAAGAAGGGAAGTAACTATGACCGCTCGAGTGTCCGAACAATCTTGGACCTTCGAGAACGAGGGGTCAGTCTGCCTGCGGCTTCAGTGACATAGGTGGAACCCGCCTGACGCGTGCAGGGACCACTTTCACGAGAAGCTCAAGGAGGTCAAACTCCGCGTCTACCCGACGCCCGCTGAAGGGCAGACGAATACTGGACAGCGGACAAGAAGCAGGGTTTAGCTAAGGGGGACGAAATATACAGAAACTGAGTTGAATCTAGATATTGTTAATTATAGAGATAGTTTGCTAAATTTATGCTGTGATAGTAATGTGTATGATGCTTTGTTAATGTACCTGTAAGATACTGTGATATTGTGATTGACTGCGAAATCATTATTCGCCAGATTAACGATAATAAATTAGATTATCAATATGCAGTATGGAGTTTGTTGCCTGTCTGAATCCGAGTCTCATTCCCTAGATCTTTAAGACGTTGACAGGCCCGGACGGGCCACCAAATAGCCTGTCAACGTCTTAAAGATCTAGGGAATGAGACTCGGATTCAGACAGGCAACAAACTCCATACTGCATATTGATAATCTAATTTATTATCGTTAATCTGGCGAATAATGATTTCGGAGTCAACCACAATATCACAGTATCTTACAGGTACATTAACAAAGCATCATACACATTACTATCACAGCATAAATCTAGCAAACTATCTCTATAATTAACAATCTCTAGATTCAACTCAGTTTCTGTATATTTCGTCCCCCTAAGCTAAACCCTGCTTCTTGTCCGCTGTCCAGTATTCGTCTGCCCTTCAAAGGGCATCAGGTGGACGCGGAGTATGACCCCCTTGAGCTTCTCGTGAAAGTGGTCCCTGCACGCGTCAGGCGGGTTCCACCTATGTCACTGAAGCCGCAGGCAGACTGACCCCTCGTTCTCGAAGGTCTGAGATTGTTCGGACACTCGAGCGGTCATAGTTACTTCCCTTCTTAGGGTTTCTATCTCAGTGTTGTGTCTCTTAAATATATCCCCTATCTCTCTTTGTCTATCTACCTCATGTGAGACCTTGACAATAATGCATTCAAAGTTTTGGGTGAAGGCTGCTATGCAGTCGCCCGTGGTGAAACTTTTCACGATCCCTTGGTACTTTTTGTACTGATTTTCTTTGTCTAATCTGTCAGACTTTCTAACATCCTTCTCTGTTGTTTCAGCTTTCAGCCGCTCAATTTTTAACTGCAATTCAAGTTTTTCCCGTTTACTCTAGGCATTAATTTCAGCTTTTCTTATTTCTGCCTCAGTTTCTGCTTGTTTACTTTTTGCAGTTAGCTCAGCCTGTTTTACAGCACTGTCTGCTTCTGTTTGCTTATTTTTGGCTTCTAACTCAGCCTGTTTCAAAGCATTGTCTGATTCTGCTTTTTTTTTGCATCTAATTCTGCTTGTTTCAAAGCAGTTTCTGATTCTGTTTGCTTAAGTTTCAAAGCAGTTTCTGATTCTGTTTGCTTAAGTTTCAGAGCAGTTTCTGATTCTGTTTGCTTAAGTTTCAAAGCAGTTTCTGATTCTGCCTTTTTGGCATCTAACTCAGACTGTTTCAAAGCAGTTTCTGCTTTCCTTGCTTCAGCCTCTACTTCGGATATACGTAATTCCCTTTCTGCAGCTCTATCCTCACGTTGAACCTACTCTGCATACTTTCTCTCACTCCAGTTATGCAACTCCTCACCAGATAAATTCATCTTTAAACCCAAATTGATGAAATCACTTAAACTCGACATGATGAAATATGTCCGATGGAATGAATATATACAAAAAGAAGTTAAATTATGATGTTAGTAAATCAAATATAATAGCTTGTACAATCTTTCTTAGCTACAGCTTGTGCTTCGACCTGAATATCAAAAGTATTTGGAAGAAAAAAAAATAATACTTAAGTGTTTCTTGCAAACTGTACTTGACAATGGCTGCTTGTTACTGCCCGGAAAAACAATGGACTTTACAATCAACGGGTTCGGGTGACACAAAACAACCTGTTGTTTTTGGAATCAGAGAAATTAGGACATGTACATATATGTGGTGTATGCGATGTCAACTAAGTATTTGTAGGTTTGTGTGCCGTCAAGTATTTTTGTTAGTCGTTCTGTCGTCCGTTCAACACAATCAACAACTTACTTTCCATGTAACTTTCCGCTCACACTAACGTTCAATCCTATTTTACAACAAATTTCAAGATGGATGCCGCGTCCACGTTCACACCTATTTCAACAAATTTCAAGATGTGTGCCGCATCCACGTTCACACCTATTTCAAATAACACACGTATGCTCTTATTTTACACACTCAATCGGTTCAAGCTGGACGTAGACCCCACGTTCGCACTTATTTAACAATTGGTTCAAGCTGGACGTAGACCCCACGTTCGCACTTATTTAACACAATTGGTTCAAGCTGGACGTAGATCCCACGTTTGCACTTATTTAACACAACTGGTTCAAGCTGGACGTAGACCCCACGTTCGCACTTGTCAGGATCTTGCATTAAGCAAGTAATTGGCTCGTATATGCTGACAAGTGAGATACTAAATACAGTCACAGAATAACTCAACGTGACACACTTCAAACACTTTATTCTCGCAGCTCATCTTTTGCAATCAATACATGCATCGCGCAATCACAATTCGCGATGCCATGTTACAATCAATGCATACAATTAATCAATACATAAATACAATGCAGTTACAACATCACAACCCAGGCGTACGGTCTCTTATACTCACACAGGCTAGCGGGGTAGGGGGTATCCCCTATTAAAGGAGAAGTAAGGCGCCTCCTTTCCTCCGCTAGCCTACGGAACACCCTTGGGCAAGGTGGAGTACCCGTTTAGCCCCCCCCCCCCCCCGGATCAGGGTTACACTCCCGGGTAGGTGGAACCCGTGAGCTTTGGACAGCAATCCATCTAGGAGACGGAAAACTCCAAATATAAACCCCCAAGTTCAAGGTGGACCAGCATGCTGAGGAACTGGATGGCCATGGGTTAACTGGTCGTGAACGTTGGACGTCTGGCAGGCGTGCGGGGCGGCATCAGGCGTATGGACTCCTGCGAGACATCCCCTGCCTCTTCCCTAGCAAGCAGGCAATGCTAGGGTGACCGTTTATTTCCTGCAATAGCCAAACTTTGCCTATGGATTTATTTAAACATGGGAATCGTCGCCGGAGCTACGGAGCACATGCTCTGCGCTTGACACATCCCTCAGAGGCTAGCGAAGAGAGAGTGAGGAGGAGAAGACGAGGAAATGGTGTGAGACAACGGCATAGAAATAGGAGGGCAGGCGCCAGGAGAACAAGACGAAAAGTGGAGAGACTAGGTTTCAACTATGTAAGAGTGGGATACTGGAATTGTCGCAGTGCCAGACAGAGAGGTCCTGTATTGGAGAGACTAATATATGATTTTGACGTCCTCATGCTCCAGGAGCTAAATACAGACAAATATTATTGCCCTGGGTACGCCAGTTATATAAACCCTACTGGGCAGAAGAGACATGGACAAGGTCTGCTGGTGAAGGAAGGAGTGAAGCATGTGGTACTCGACTTGAGCCAGTGGAATCACAGTGCAAGGGAGGTCCAGGGTATACAAATGGAGATTGGTGGCTTAAGTTGGAACATCATAAATGTATATGCCACAGTGGACTGTTTTGTCAGAAAGGAACATTGGGACTGGCTTAAGGAACTGGAGGAATTACCAGGGGATAGGCTACTCATATGTGGAGACTTCAATGCAAGGAACAGAGATTGGGACAGTAGTGGAGAAAACCGACAGGGAATTGCCCTTGCAGATGCCATGGTGGACTCCGATGTGGTCTGCATAAATGATGGTAGGCCGACAAGAATGGCAATGAGGCCTGGCGATGCAGACACAGCTATTGACTTGGCACTTGTCTCCCAGTCAGCAGTCCTTGATGTAAAGTGGAATGTTTTGAATGACCATGAGAGTGATCACATGCCATGCTCAGTCCTTATCTCTAAACCCAGGAAAGTTAAAGCTGGGAGAGCGCTTAAGACCTTCCGGTATGAGAGGACCGATTGCCTTCTTGGACGCCTCAGACAAGGGGCATGCAACAGCACTGTTAAAACTCCCTTTTTACAGCCCCCATGGTGGACCCCAGAAGTGGACCATGCTTGGAAAGCAAAGAGAGCTGCAGTGAAGCAGCTAAAGAAAGTGCGACAGACACTTCGAAGCTCACGAGAGGAAGTGGACACAGCGGAAAATGTCAAGAAAGACAAGGTGGAGGTTTTCAAGCGATGTGCTGCAGACGCCAAAAAGGCAAAATGGGAATGTTTCATGAAGGAGATTGGAGGTGATAAAACACTGCAAAAATTCTGGAAACTGCACAGGCAAATGCAGAGAAAAGATCGGCCGATGACAGTGGGAACAATCTATAGAGATGATGGTGTGCGCGTGACAACAGACAAAAAGAAAGGGGAGGCGTTTCTCCAGAGATTTTTAGAGCAGACCAATCATAATGATGCGGACACCAGGGATGCAGTTAGAGAGGAGCTATCTGGCACCACGAAGAAAATGCAGTATGAAGACATCATACGGGTGGAAGATGTTAAACACATTTTGAAAAAGGCAAAAGACACAGCACCAGGGCCCGATGGGGTCAGGTATGGCCACATCACATGAAGGCTTTGAGCGAAGCAGACCTGGAGGAGATGACCGACTGTTTTAACCAGAGCATTAGGACAGCATCAGTACCGCAGGATTGGGTGCACAGCTATCTCAACCCCCTACCAAAACCATTCAAGGATCAGTCAAAGCTTAGCGGCTTTAGTCCTGCACTCTCGTCGGGTTGCTCTCCGTCTGGGCGCATGGACCTCAGAGCCACATATGTTAACCCCGGGACTGCCACAGGGATCTGCAGTCTCACCGGTGCTCTTTAATGTGTATACAAGCAAGATTGCAAACCTAGAAGCACCAGGGGTTGGGAGAATACTAACATTTGCAGATGATATTCTTGCATATAGGCAGGGGAGAGATAGGGAGCAAACAGCCCAGGAGTTACAGGCGACAGTAGATGAAGTGATTGACTGGTGCACAGAAATGAGTGCTGTCATCCACCCGGAAAAGGCGGCTTTTTTGTGGTGCTCTCTGGACAACAGGATTGTAAGAGCTGATGTCCCAAGCCTCTCGATAGATGGTAGAAATGTCAGCAGAGAGAACAAACTGAAGTATCTGGGGATCACATTTGACAGGAGTCTATCCTTCAAGGACCATGTGGAGACGGTCGTGACAAGAACTAAAAAGGGACTAAATGCACTTAAAACTATGGCTGCAATGGACATAGAGCAGAGAATGCTTTTCACCCTATACCAGCACTTGATCCTCAGTAAATGATTATGGATTAGGTCTGCTCACTGTCTCAGAGAGTCAGCTGGTGAAGTTAGAGCGCATACAGAATGAAGCTATGCGGGTCATTCTGGGATGCACTAGAGACACCCCAGTAGTGTGTATGCGTTACATCCTTGGTTTGCCGACTGTTGCTGGTAGGCTCAAGGTGATGCAGGTGAAGGCATACCTCAGAGTAGCTGCAGACACAGACCACCCACTGCATGAGGCGCTGGAAGCAGTTAAGGGTCAGCGACTGATAAGAGGGAAATCATGGATGGCTCAGGCGGAGGATACGATCAGACAGGTGTGCCCCCTGGAGAACATTAGGCGTGGAGAAGAGTGGGTCAGAGTGCCAGCGGAACAGTCAGACTTGTGCACAGTTATAATCACATTAAGCCGGGAGTGCAGGGAGTGGCCAGCAGGGGCCACAGAAGTGGAAATCCAGCAACTAATTCAGGACAATGCTCACTCTGGTGATGTGATTATCTACACAGATGGTTTGGTGTCAAGAGGTGAGAGAAGTGGCTGGGGTTTCATAGCCAAAGCTAATGGTCGATGTTTGGGGCAGGAGAGCCTGGCATATGATACCACAACATCCAGCTTAAGAATGGAAGTGGAGGCGGTCACTGTGGCTCTCCGCTGGATGGATAATACGACACACACACACACATCATGATTGTAACTGACTCAGAAAGCATGCTGATGAGGGTGAGAACGGGCAGACTTCGTGCGGAGTGGCTTGCTTCGCTTCGGAGGTCACAGGTGACAAGTATCGCCTGGATCTTTTCTCCGGGGCATGCTGGTGTGCTGGGAAATGAACAGACGGACAGATTGGCTGGCTCTGCAGAACTTGGTGGAGTATTGATACATGACAAGGCAGACATGGTTGCGGCCTTGTGGGAGCACGTGCACACCTCGGAGGAGCAAATGGATTACCATGGTCTGGCTAGAATGAGACAATGAGAAGTGACGAAGGGATCTGGCCGACGCTCAACGCTCAGAGGAAAGGCAAGACGGACATATAATCTGATTGCTACTTGTACTATTAGTGTTGGAACTCTTCGCTGGCTGCTGAGGATGGGGACGGAGAACTTATGGGAATGCCCCGAATGCTGAGATGTCGATTCCTAAATCAATCAATCAATCAATCAACACAGGCTAGCTATCAATTCGCGCTCAAACACACAATTCATCACAGCACCATTCAGACTGTCTGTCTCGTACCGCGTTCCCAAGCCGTCTGGTTGAACACCCAGAGTTCTCGCCAGTAGGAGTTGTGTCCCTCCGCGTGAACCTCATGTTTCACGCTTATGCCCGATCGGCAATCTCTGACACACAACATGGTTAGCGCTGCTCATAATTGAGCCTGGTTGTACTTGCCTGGCGCGGGTGAAGACGCCGCGTTGTAACTATAGGGGAGACTCTGACAATCACGTCCGGAAAAAAAACTCCGGATGAACGCAGAAGAAGATACACCAATCCCCGACTCAGCACTGCAGACCCAGCCAATCTGTCCACCTGCTCATTTCCCACCACACCAACATGTCCTGGGGACAAGATCCATTGCATGCTCCCTATCTGTGATTGTGTATTTGAAGCATGCCACTCTGCATGAAGCATGCCTGTCTTCAACCTTTTCAACATGCTCTGTGAGTCTGCACAATCACAACATGCGTGATTTTAAAGACAATACATAAATAATAGGTTATACAATTTATTGCCTGGCATATTTCGCTGCAACTCGTCAGGTGCATACTGCAGAGTGATATATCATGTGAAGTGGATTGATGAATCCTCTTTCAGGCTGAAATACATCACACACAAAGTGATGGATGATGTTTGAATACGGATATTTGTTATCTCCACGGTAATTGCAGATTTAGTATGAAGTATTTCTGTTTGCACAACAGAGGTTACAAATAACAAATGGTGGAAGTTTCAGCATTTTTCAATATTTATTCATTGATACTGGAATTAAATTGTTTTTATACAGAGTTGAGTTGAGTCAAGAACCGATATCACAGAACTTGGGACATTCCTATATGTGCTCTATCCTTATCTGCAACAACCAGCGAAAAGTCCTAATACTTATGGTACTAGTGCAGTCTGTTCTTTATAATAAATTATATACATAGATGCCAGGCCGTTTACATTGGTCGAACGGAGAGACAGCTTAACAAACGGGTGTCAGAACACATATCTCAATGGGTCAACAAGATACAACACACAGGAGTGGCTAGCCGCGAGGAGCCGACACACCGGAAGCTCCCGGCGTCTTCAATCGGCAGACACATTGTCGCCAGTGGTCACGTTGTGTCCAGAGACACTGCATTTCGCGTGTTGTTTAGAACACAAAATACTCGCTTGTTAAAATTTGCAGAAGCAATTATGATCTATCAACGCAAGCCAGAATTGTGTAAACAGAAAGACATGTTAGTCAGCTTAAAATTACCGTGGTAGATAAGTGACATTACTGTGCGAAATTGTGTATATTTCAACTTGAAGGATTTATCTAGTTAATTTCACGTAAGTGGTGTGATTTCTGCAGGATGTACCTGACGAGATGCAGCGAAATATGCCAGGCAATAAATCGTGCAATCTATTGTTTGTGTCTTCGTTATTCAAATTATATACAGTAAAGTGCACACACCAACAATAAACACATTAAATTAAACTGACTGGCACCTTGCCATCTTGACAGACGTTTATACTGAACATTTAAAAAAAAAAAAGGTATAATAACTACAACCTATAGCGCGTGGGGTGGGGGGGGGGTGGGGGGGGGGGTGGGGGGTGGGGGGGGGAGACCAAGGATTAAGTTATTCATCTCCATAACACTAAGCCTGGACTGAACTGTAGAGACCATGTGTTGTCCTTGCAGCATGATCCCTCTCTTGGCCTGTCTAGTTTACTTCAGAGGAAAGGTAATATCAATATGTCTGGAACAAGACAAGCTGCAGAAGCTGTCAGATCAGCAATCCAATGCCGTAACTGTCTGCCTGTAGGAGATTTGATCCTAGAAAAGTTGCTGACCAAGCCTGGTTTGCAATTGCATTTCCTCACACTAGGGTAGACTTGAACCCTCCCAATTGTGCCCCTCTGCCCAAAGCCGTTGGCACAATGTGAGCTGTCATGTTTGGTGAACGCCACCAAACATTCGGCACTATCGGTAAGCATGTAGTGCAGTCTAATGTCATAGGGTAGCTCAGTCATATCTGACTAAGACCTGACTATAAATTAAAATAAACAATCTATGATGAAAGGTTAAACTGACCCTGAGATCTGTGTTTGAAGTATCAATTTTTTGATTGTTTTGATCAAACCAGAAAACTTCTGGGGTTAGTGTGTGGCTTGGAGGAAGACTGGTGGAGTTGGTGTGACACACTAGATGTAAGTCTGATCCCACTGCAACACCAAACAGAGGCATCACTGTCACGATGGGAGGATTCGGTTTGCCTGCAATAGAGGAGACATGTCAGTCAGTAAAGTCAAGGACACTTTTAATGACTTAAGGCATATGGTGCTAAGTCCATATTTGTATAGACCAATCAGCACTTTTTGGTTGCTGTGGTCAGAATCATGCTGGCATTGGTTTCCTAGTCCCTGTGTTTGCTTGGGTGAGTCTGGGAGCATGGGTTCATTTTACAAATCCAACTCGATGTAGATTCAAGACCATGAATAGCAGGTGAGTGTTTTGCCACTGCACCACACTGACTCCAAGAGAGGAGACGAGCTTGTCTATAGTAGAGGAGATACAAACTTGTCTATAGTAAGGAGGTACGAGCTCGTCTATAATAGAGGAGATATGAGCTCGTCTATAATAGAGGAGATATGAGCTTGTCTATAATAGAGGAGATATGAACTTGTCTATAATAGAGGAGAAATGAGCTTGTCTTTAATAGAGGAGATATGAGCTTGTCTATATAGAGGAGATATGAGCTTGTCTGTAATAGAGGAGATATGAGCTTGTCTGTAATAGAGGAGATATGAGCTTGTCTATAATAGAGGAGATAACTTGTCTATAATAGAGGAGATATGAGCTTGTCTATAATAGAGGAGATATGAGCTTGTCTATAATAGAGGAGATATGAGCTTGTCTATAATAGAGGAGATATGAGCTTGTCTATAATAGAGGAGATATGAGCTTGTCTTCTTCTTCTTCTTTCGTTCGCTTGAAATATGTCTATATCTGCAATGTCGTCTCTTGCATGAATTGAACTGTTTTTTTTTCAGTTCACACAGTGGTCCATAGAGTTTATCTTCCACTGTCGTCTCTCTAGGCCAGAAGGTTTGCCTAGATATGTTATATTTTGGGCAGTCTTGGAGTATGTGCTCTGCTGTCTGCGACGCCAATCCACATGTGCACATGGCTGTTTCACCAATCTTGAATTTTGTATACATGTGGTTGCGTAATCTATTGTGTCCTGTTCTGAGGCGCAGAATAATGACTTGTTCTGGTCTGTCCATAATGTGGTAGTCATCTTGAGCAGGTTTTGGTGGCTTTCTGACTGATTTGATCATTCTTTTCTTTTGGTGGTATGTAACGGGCACATCAGGCTGTTCCTCTTTGGCTCCTTCCTTAGCCAATTGATCAGCTCTGTCGTTTCCGGGTGCTCCACAGTGGGATGGTATCCACTGTATGGTGACTTTATGCTGACTGCTAAGTTCAGAAAGTAGTGTCCTTAGTACTGGCAATTTCCCAGAGAGGAGCGCCTCGAGTACTGATTTTGCATCTGTTAGTAGCACCACAGGTTGTGTACCATTGCTGTTATTTAGTAATTTCTCTGTTGCTATCTTGATTGCCTCAATTTCGGCATCATAGTTATGGCAGTACTTTCCTGTCGGTACTCTGGCTGTGTCCCTAGTATTATTTGGGTATTCTATGTACACTCCCACTCCTCCATTTCGAACAGCATTTTGCGCTGACCCATCTGTGTAGACTCGGATCCAGAGGTCCTGTGGGTATTCTTCATCAAGGAAGCTGAGAGTGGCTGTTCTGCGCTGCACACTGTTCTGTTCTTCCTTGTCAAATATTCCTCTCACTTTTGTCTGGATTTGTAACGATAGTCTATGCTCATCTTTCCATGGAGTTCGCTCTGGAATAGTTGTTAGGGAGATACCAACTGTGGGCAGATCAGTGGTTTCTCTGCAGAGTCGTTTGGCCTGGTGGATAAAACTACTTCTTTTCAACCGCCCCATAGCTAGGTTTTCAAATCTGTTCTTCATAGGGTGGCCTGGCAAGCTGAGGAACTTTTCTGCTTGTATTAGCGTTTTCGTATCTCTGCGCTCACTCAGTGCCTGTGTCCTCCCCATCTTCTCCATTTCCACTATAGGGGTTGATCTCATCCCTCCTGTGGTGACTCTAAGTGCTTGATTTTGCACCTTGTCCAGCTCTTGTAGTGTGGTATTTGATGCTGAACACCACGCAGTTGACCCATATTCCAGGTGTGGTCGTATGCTCTGTTGGTAAACTTTGCTAAGTATTTTCGTACTGGCTCCCCATGTGGTTCCACTTAGCTTTCTCAGGATGGCTATTTTCCTTCTGGCTTTTGCTACTGCTTTGTTGATGTGCTTTCTCCATGTCAGCTTGCCATCAAATGTTACTCCAAGGTATGTTGGTTCTTTATCTTCTCTTAGGGGTGTTCCATTTATCTGGATGATCCCTGCCTTTTGTTTTGGAGAGAGGGTAAATAGGGTGGTGCTGCACTTGTCAGTGTTTATGCTGATACACCATCTATTTGCCCATGCAGCAAATGTATCTACAGCTCTTTGTAGCAATCTGGTGGCCACTGATGCATATTCATTTGTGCTCCATAGAACCAGGTCATCGGCGTACATTGCCGCTTTAATTCCATGCGGTAGGTGAGCAACAAGATCATTGATGAAGATTAGAAAAAGTGTGGGGGACAAGACTCCGCCCTGGGGGACACCGTGACGCAGTAGTACTTTCTTGCTCTTGAGTCCGTCTATCTGTACTCGGGCTCTTCTGTTGTGCAAGTATGCTTTCACCCATTTGTACATTCTTCCATTGACTTTGCAGTTTCTCAGTTTCTTCATCAGACCTTCTTTCCAGACTTTGTCAAAGGCTTTCTTCAGATCTATCCATGCCGCAAGCACCAGCTTCTTCTCTTGGAATGCATCCTCAATTTCTTGAGAGAGGTAGGTTGTCTGATCTTCCGTAGAGTAGCACTGCCTAAAGCCAGCCTGCTGTGTGGCACAAGGATGTTTTTACTTTCAATGTACCACTGCAGTCTGTGATTGATGATGCGCTCCAGTGTTTTGCAGAGACAGCTGGTGAGGCTAATTGGTCTGTAGCTAGAGGCAATGGAACCATCTTTCCCTGATTTTAGGAGGGGTATCATGATTGCTTCTCTCCAGGCTTGTGGAACACTGCCTAAGGTCCAGCTGTTATTGAAGATCTGCAACAGCTTTGTTTTGGCCTCTGTTCCTAGGTTCCTGATCATTTCATTGGAGATACCATCAGCTCCTGGTGACTTTCTCATTTTCAGTTTTGATATGGCTAGCTCCAGTTCGCTGATTGTGATGGGTGCCTCCAGAACCTCATGTACTATTTCCTTCTGTCCTGTATGTTGTCGTTTCTCTCGAATCTCTTGTTGTTTCTCTGGACTAATTTTGATATTGCTATCTTGTGCGAACGAGTCCGCAAAATGGTCAGCTGCTTGCTTTCTTGTTAAGATTTTCCATCTTTATGTAGTGCAATTTTTGAGTTTCTCCCTGTGCCCTCGTCATTAAGCTGTTTTATTAGCTTCCACAATTTCCTTGTGTCTCTTTCAAAGTTCAGAGACTCCGTTTTCTCCTGCCAGCTTTTCCGTCTAGCCTGAAGCTTGGCCCTTTGAAATTTGGCTTTTGCATGCTGGAATTTATTGTGGTGCTCTTGGCTGGGTGTGGCCTCTGCTTGCTTTCTACACACTTCAACATCATTATGCAACTGTTCCAGTTCACTACTCCAGTAGGGTTTATATTGTTTACGGGCTCCTCTTGGTACTGTTTCTCGCGCTGCCTGTAGTATGCATTTCCCTTTTCTCACTCTTCAACTGCTTTATTTATGTCTTTCTCAGTGTTCAGGTTTCTAACCAGTATGCTGGTGCGATGCTTGTACATTGCCCAGTCTGCTTTCTTGTAGTACCACCTCGAGAGGGTGCTACTTTCGCTTACAAGCTCATTTTCTACGGTTAGAAAGACTGGTCGATGGTCACTGCCACCAAGTTGTTTCCCAACAGTTCGTGTAATGTTCCACTCCAGGTCTGGTGAATGAAAAGCCAGGTCAGGTGTAGTTGTAGAGTGCCATGATCTCGAGTAGAAAGTATGTGGGTCGGACGGCTTGTTAATCAACATGAATCTATTCTCATCTTGCCAGTCTTCCAGTCTCTCTCCTCTCTGGTCCATGTGATCATAGCCCCAGCTCTGCGAGTGGCTGTTGAAATCACCACACACAATCATTTTTTATTTTAGTGGTAGAGTGTCCAGTGCCTGTGGGCGGTCACTTGGACAGTAGTAATTGATCAGATGTAGATCTGTATTACCTGTCTTAAGTTTAAGTGTCTGATACTCAGCCCCTTCCATGTAGACTTTGATTTGGGAAGCCATGATGTTATTTCTTACAAGGGTCAGTATCCCACCTTTTCGCCTGTTCTTTCGGTCAGATCGGTAACACTGGTAGCCTCTGATTTTGAAGGCTATATTTTCATTGAGGTGAGTTTCTTGCAAGCAACATATGCTTACTTTTTCTTGGTCCAAGATTTTTTCTAATTCTATTTTTTTGTTGCCGACTCCCTCCGCATTCCAGTGCATTATTTTAAGTCTTCGTTTAGTATGGCCAGTCGTCCTATTCTCATGTCCCCTGGCTCCACAGGACATCTGAGAAGGACCTCCAGTAGTTGGGGTTGGACCCTTTCGAGACATAGGGCCCGGCACTGCACCTGCCTGGGGGTCCAAAGCAGGGCGAGCACCATAACGATTAGCAGTAGTCGACATATTCCATTTTGCGTGATTGCGTGGCATCCTGATTTCTGTGGTGCGCCTCTTGGCTGGTTGCCTCCGTCTTCAGCACCTTTCTTTGCTAGAGCAGACTGTGGTCTCACTCGAGTGTAGATGTGTACGCGCGCACACACCTGTCTGCACATGCATGTATTTGCATACACATCTAGAGCATACTGGTTATTTTCCGGCGCCAGAGACTCGCCGTCGCCCCTTCTCCTGTTAGTTAAAACAGGTCCGCCACGTGAAGGCCAGGAGTTGGACTTTTGCTGCATAGGTTATGTATTCACGAGCCATTGAGGTATTTGAGCAATGTTGGGCGCTCACCCCAACACCGCGCCTCGGCTACATACAGCAACATTTGGAACCCTGAGCTTGTCTATAATAGAGGAGATATGAGCTTGTCTATAATAGAGGAGATAACTTGTTTATAATAGAGGAGATATGAGCTTGTCTATAATACAGGAGATATGAGCTTGTCTTTAATAGAGGAGATATGAGCTTGTCTATAATAGAGGAGATAGCTTGTCTATAATAGAGGAGATATGAGCTTGTCTATAATAGAGGAGATATGAGCTTATCTATAATAGAGGAGATATGAGCTTGTCTATAATAGAGGAGATATGAGCTTGTCTATAATAGAGGAGATATGAGCTTGTCTATAATAGAGGAGATATGAGCTTGTCTATAATAGAGGAGATAACTTGTCTATAATAGAGGAGCTATGAGCTTGTCTATAATAGAGGAGATATGAGCTTGTCTTTAATAGAGGAGATATGAGCTTGTCTATAATAGAGGAGATAGCTTATCTATAATAGAGGAGATATGAGCTTGTCTATAATAGAGGAGATAACTTGTCTATAATACAGGAGATATGAGCTTGTCTATAATAGAGGAGATATGAGCATGTCTTTAATAGAGGAGATATGAGCTTGTCTATAATAGAGGAGATAGCTTATCTATAATAGAGAAGATATGAGCTTATCTATAACAGAGGAGATATGAGCTTGTCTATAATAGAGGAGATATGAGCTTGTCTATAATAGAGGAGATATGAGCTTGTCTATAATAGAGGAGATATGAGCTTGTCTATAATAGAGGAGATATGAGCTTATCTATAATAGAGGAGATATGAGCTTGTCTATAATAGAGGAGATATGAGCTTGTCTATAATAGAGGAGATATGAGCTTGTCTATAATAGAGGAGATATGAGCTTGTCTATAATAGAGGAGATAGCTTGTCTATAATAGAGGAGATATGAGCTTGTCTATAATAGAGGAGATAGCTTGTCTATAATAGAGGAGATATGAGCTTGTCTATAATAGAGGAGATATGAGCTTGTCTATAATAGAGGAGATATGAGCTTGTCTATAATAGAGGAGATATGAGCTTGTCTATAATAGAGGAGATAACTTGTCTATAATAGAGGAGATATGAGCTTGTCTATAATAGAGGAGATATGAGCTGGTCTTTAAAAGAGGAGATATGAGCTGGTCTATAATAGAGGAGATAGCTTGTCTATAATAGAGGAGATATGAGCTTGTCTATAATAGAGGAGATATGAGCTTATCTATAATAGAGGAGATATGAGCTTGTCTATAATAGAGGAGATATGAGCTTATCTATAATAGAGGAGATATGAGCTTGTCTATAATAGAGGAGATATGAGCTTGTCTATAATAGAGGAGATATAAGCTTGTCTATAATAGAGGAGATATGAGCTTGTCTATAATAGAGGAAATATGAGCTTGTCTATAATAGAGGAGATATGAGCTTATCTATAATAGAGGAGATATGAGCTTGTCTATAATAGAGGAGATATGAGCTTGTCTATAATAGAGGAGATATGAGCTTGTCTATAATAGAGGAGATATGAGCTTGTCTATAATAGAGGAGATAGCTTGTCTATAATAGTGGAGATATGAGCTTGTCTATAATAGAGGAGATCGCTTGTCTATAATAGAGGAGATATGAGCTTGTCTATAATAGAGGAGATATGAGCTTATCTATAATAGAGGAGATATGAGCTTGTCTATAATAGAGGAGATAGCTTGTCTATAATAGAGGAGATACGAGCTTGTCTATAATAGAGGAGATATGAGCTTATCTATAATAGAGGAGATATGAGCTTATCTATAATAGAGGAGATATGAGCTTGTCTATAATAGAGGAGATATGAGCTTGTCTATAATAGAGGAGATATGAGCTTGTCTATAATAGAGGAGATAGCTTGTCTATAATAGAGGAGATATGAGCTTGTCTATAATAGAGGAGATAACTTGTCTATAATAGAGGAGATATGAGCTTGTCTATAATAGAGGAGATATGAGCTGGTCTTTAAAAGAGGAGATATGAGCTGGTCTATAATAGAGGAGATAGCTTGTCTATAATAGAGGAGATATGAGCTTGTCTATAATAGAGGAGATATGAGCTTATCTATAATAGAGGAGATATGAGCTTGTCTATAATAGAGGAGATATGAGCTTGTCTATAATAGAGGAGATATGAGCTTGTCTATAATAGAGGAGATATGAGCTTGTCTATAATAGAGGAGATAGCTTGTCTATAATAGAGGAGATATGAGCTTGTCTATAATAGAGGAGATAGCTTGTCTATAATAGAGGAGATATGAGCTTGTCTATAATAGAGGAGATATGAGCTTGTCTATAATAGAGGAGATATGAGCTTGTCTATAATAGAGGAGATATGAGCTTGTCTTTAATAGAGGAGATATGAGCTTGTCTATAATAGAGGAGATAGCTTATCTATAATAGAGGAGATATGAGCTTGTCTATAATAGAGGAGATAACTTGTCTATAATAGAGGAGATATGAGCTTGTCTATAATAGAGGAGATATGAGCATGTCTTTAATAGAGGAGATATGAGCTTGTCTATAATAGAGGAGATAGCTTATCTATAATAGAGAAGATATGAGCTTGTCTATAATACAGGAGATATGAGCTTGTCTTTAATAGAGGAGATATGAGCTTGTCTATAATAGAGGAGATAGCTTGTCTATAATAGAGGAGATATGAGCTTGTCTATAATAGAGGAGATATGAGCTTATCTATAATAGAGGAGATATGAGCTTGTCTATAATACAGGAGATATGAGCTTGTCTTTAATAGAGGAGATATGAGCTTGTCTATAATAGAGGAGATAGCTTGTCTATAATAGAGGAGATATGAGCTTGTCTATAATAGAGGAGATATGAGCTTATCTATAATAGAGGAGATATGAGCTTGTCTATAATAGAGGAGATATGAGCTTGTCTATAATAGAGGAGATATGAGCTTGTCTATAATAGAGGAGATATGAGCTTGTCTATAATAGAGGAGATAACTTGTCTATAATAGAGGAGCTATGAGCTTGTCTATAATAGAGGAGATATGAGCTTGTCTTTAATAGAGGAGATATGAGCTTGTCTATAATAGAGGAGATAGCTTATCTATAATAGAGGAGATATGAGCTTGTCTATAATAGAGGAGATAACTTGTCTATAATAGAGGAGATATGAGCTTGTCTATAATAGAGGAGATATGAGCATGTCTTTAATAGAGGAGATATGAGCTTGTCTATAATAGAGGAGATAGCTTATCTATAATAGAGAAGATATGAGCTTGTCTATAATAGAGGAGATATGAGCTTATCTATAATAGAGGAGATATGAGCTTGTCTATAATAGAGGAGATATGAGCTTGTCTATAATAGAGGAGATATGAGCTTGTCTATAATAGAGGAGATATGAGCTTATCTATAATAGAGGAGATATGAGCTTGTCTATAATAGAGGAGATATGAGCTTGTCTATAATAGAGGAGATATGAGCTTGTCTATAATAGAGGAGATATGAGCTTGTCTATAATAGAGGAGATAGCTTGTCTATAATAGAGGAGATATGAGCTTGTCTATAATAGAGGAGATAGCTTGTCTATAATAGAGGAGATATGAGCTTGTCTATAATAGAGGAGATATGAGCTTGTCTATAATAGAGGAGATATGAGCTTGTCTATAATAGAGGAGATATGAGCTTGTCTATAATAGAGGAGATAACTTGTCTATAATAGAGGAGATATGAGCTTGTCTATAATAGAGGAGATATGAGCTGGTCTTTAAAAGAGGAGATATGAGCTGGTCTATAATAGAGGAGATAGCTTGTCTATAATAGAGGAGATATGAGCTTGTCTATAATAGAGGAGATATGAGCTTATCTATAATAGAGGAGATATGAGCTTGTCTATAATAGAGGAGATATGAGCTTATCTATAATAGAGGAGATATGAGCTTGTCTATAATAGAGGAGATATGAGCTTGTCTATAATAGAGGAGATATAAGCTTGTCTATAATAGAGGAGATATGAGCTTGTCTATAATAGAGGAGATATGAGCTTGTCTATAATAGAGGAGATATGAGCTTATCTATAATAGAGGAGATATGAGCTTGTCTATAATAGAGGAGATATGAGCTTGTCTATAATAGAGGAGATATGAGCTTGTCTATAATAGAGGAGATATGAGCTTGTCTGTAATAGAGGAGATAGCTTGTCTATAATAGAGGAGATATGAGCTTGTCTATAATAGAGGAGATAGCTTGTCTATAATAAAGGAGATAGCTTGTCTATTATAGAGGAGATATGAGCTTGTCTATAATAGAGGAGATAGCTTGTCTATAATAGAGGAGATATGAGCTTGTCTATAATAGAGGAGATGTGAGCTTATCTATAATAGAGGAGATATGAGCTTGTGTATAATAGAGGAGACATGAGCTTGTCTATAATAGAGGAGATATGAACTTGTCTATAATAGAGGAGATAACTTGTCTATAATAGAGGAGATATGAGCTTGTCTATAATAGAGGAGATATGAGCTTGTCTATAATAGAGGAGATATGAGCTTGTCTATAATAGAGGAGATATGAGCTTGTCTATAATAGAGGAGATATGAGCTTGTCTATAATAGAGGAGATATGAGCTTGTCTATAATAGAGGAGATATGAGCTTGTCTATAATAGAGGAGATAGATTGTCTATAATAGAGGAGATATGAGCTTGTCTATAATAGAGGAGATAGCTTGTCTATAATAGTGGAGATATGAGCTTGTCTATAATAGAGGAGATCGCTTGTCTATAATAGAGGAGATATGAGCTTGTCTATAATAGAGGAGATATGAGCTTATCTATAATAGAGGAGATATGAGCTTATCTATAATAGAGGAGATAGCTTGTCTATAATAGAGGAGATACGAGCTTGTCTATAATAGAGGAGATATGAGCTTATCTATAATAGAGGAGATATGAGCTTATCTATAATAGAGGAGATATGAGCTTGTCTATAATAGAGGAGATATGAGCTTGTCTATAATAGAGGAGATATGAGCTTGCCTATAATAGAGGAGATAGCTTGTCTATAATAGAGGAGATATGAGCTTGTCTATAATAGAGGAGATAGCTTGTCTATAATAGAGGAGATATGAGCTTGTCTATAATAGAGGAGATATGAACTTGTCTATAATAGAGGAGATAACTTGTCTATAATAGAGGAGATATGAGCTTGTCTATAATAGAGGAGATATGAGCTTGTCTATAGTAGAGGAGATAACTTGTCTATAATAGAGGAGATATGAGCTTGTCTATAATAGAGGAGATAACTTGTCTATAATAGAGGAGATATGAGCTTGTCTATAATAGAGGAGATAACTTGTCTATAATAGAGGAGATAACTTGTCTATAATAGAGGAGATATGAGCTTGTCTATAATAGAGGAGATAACTTGTCTATAATAGAGGAGATATGAGCTTGTCTATAATAGAGGAGATATGAGCTTGTCTATAATAGAGGAGATATGAGCTTGTCTTTAATAGAGGAGATATGAGCTTGTCTATAATAGAGGAGATATTAGCTTGTCTATAATAGAGGAGATATGAGCTTGTCTATATTAGAGGAGATATGAGCTTGTCTATTATAGAGGAGATGAGCTTGTCTATAATAGAGGAGATATGAGCTTGTCTATAATAGAGGAGATGAGCTTGTCTATAATAGAGGAGATATGAGCTTGTCTATAATAGAGGAGATATGAGCTTGTCTATAATAGAGGAGATATGAGCTTGTCTATAATAGAGGAGATATGAGTGTGTCTATAATAGAGGAGATATGAGCTTGTCTATAATAGAGGAGATATGAGCTTGTCTATAATATAGGAGATATGAGCTTGTCTATAATAGAGGAGATAGCTTGTCTATAATAGAGGAGATATGAGCTTGTCTATAATAGAGGAGATATGAGCTTGTCTTTAATAGAGTAGATATGAGCTTGTCTATAATAGAGGAGATATGAACTTGTCTATAATAGAGGAGATATGAGCTTGTGTATAATAGAGGAGACATTAGCTTGTCTATAATAGAGATATGAACTTTTCTATAATAGAGGAGATAACTTGTCTATAATAGAGGAGATATGAGCTTGTCTATAATAGAGGAGATGAGCTTGTCTATAATATAGGAGATATGAGCTTGTCTATAATATAGGAGATATGAGCTTGTCTATAATATAGGAGATATGAGCTTGTCTATAATAGAGGAGATATGAGCTTGTCTATAATAGAGTAGATATGAACTTAATCTATAATAGATGAGATATGAGCTTGTCTATAATAGAGGAGATATGAGCTTGTCTATAATAGAGGAGATATGAGCTTGTCTATAATAGAGGAGATATGAGCTTATCTATAATAGATGAGATATTAGCTTGTCTATAATAGAGGAGATATGAGCTTGTCTATAATAGAGGAGATATGAGCTTGTCTATAATAGAGGAGATATGAGCTTGTCTATAATAGAGGAGATGAGCTTGTCTATAATAGAGGAGATATGAGCTTGTCTATAATAGAGGAGATATGAGCTTGTCTATAATAGAGGAGATATGAGCTTGTCTATAATAGAGTAGATATGAGCTTGTCTATAATAGAGGAGATGAACTTGTCTATAATAGAGGAGAAATGAGCTTGTCTATAATAGAGGAGATATGAGCTTGTCTATAATAGAGGAGATGAGCTTGTCTATAATAGAGGAGATATGAACTTGTCTATAATAGAGGAGATATGAGCTTGTCTATAATAGAGGAGATGAACTTGTCTATAATAGAGGAGATATGAGCTTGTCTATAATAGAGGAGATATGAGCTTGTCTATAATAGAGGAGATATGAGCTTGTCTATAATAGAGGAGATATGAGCTTGTCTATAATAGAGGAGATATGAACTTGTCTATAATAGAGGAGATATGAACTTGTCTATAATAAAGGAGATGAGCTTGTCTATAATAGAGGAGATATGAGCTTGTCTATAATAGAGGAGATATGAACTTGTCTATAATAGAGGAGATAACTTGTCTATAATAGAGGAGATATGAGCTTGTCTATAATAGAGGAGATTTAACAATAATGACAAGTAGAAGATAAAACAAAGAAAACTGAAATATGTTGGTCACTTGAAACGTCATGAAAGTTTGGAGAGAACAATAATCGAGGAATATATGCCTGGGAAGTAAGGAAGAGAAAGGTGAAAGAGAAGATGGGTGCAGGATGTGGCAGATGACCTCCAGACGGGTGTATCATATGTGGGGCATCTTGCTTATGACCGAGTTTTCCGGAAGATTGTTATGGGAGTGAGGTTCTGCAAAGGACATGCTACTGAATGAATGAATGAGAAGAATATTTAAATACCCTGTTTATATAGTTAGGTAGTTATCAGATTATCCCACTGCATGTTGAACCCATTACAACAAGTTAGAGAATACAAGCATCTGGTTAGTGTGTTCATGGAGATGGTAGGACAAGATAGAGAAATAGAAATGAGAATACAGAAAGCAAACATTAGCTATTAAATTGCACTATTCCTAAAATATCAAAATATCAACATGCTTTAAACAAACGAAGTTGATAGACGTTTTATTTGTCCCAATTCTGAGTTACCAAGATTATAAATAATTCTTTCAGTTGTTCTCCATATCTCCAATCCATAGAGCAGCTATAATCCAACACTGAATATCCCAAGCTTGGTAGAACTTACTCAGCTTCGTAGAAGTCTTCTAGCACCCACCGAATAATTCTCATCTCCAAGTCTCCAACTTAAATTACAGTTAGACATGGTGATGACAGTAAGCAGCAGTTCATGGACGCAGTTTATTTCATGATTTTCTTAAGATTATCTAGGTAGAAAAAGTGATGAGTAAGGGAGAAAAATCATTCAGCTTATTATGATATAACCTTGTATAAGTGAAGGTATAAAACTTCACACACATATGTGACTGTATCGGCGAAGGTATTACCTGTAACTTGTAATTACAAAACACACTCGAACTTGAATATTTCTAATATTCAACCAGTCAGATTTCTTCAGCATTCGTCCAGAATGTTGTTTTAGACGTAATTGTGTTGTGCCTATTTACAGCAGAGCTGCGACATTTGAACCCTTCGGCCGACACAGACTTCTTCAGATATTTGTTAGACAGGTTACCTTCCTGGGTGTTCTGTAGGATGTTTGATTCTCACTGTTGTGGTGTCATCCCCATTCCAGCTGTCCCATTTAGAACAGCCGAAGACATCCCGGTCAGCCCTCAAGGGAAGCAGTCAAATTTGAACCACATTCTGCAGGCACCAGTCTGGCTTGTTTCTTCTCGTCCATCATCTAGTCGTCATGTTAGGGTTATCACCGCAGGTGATAATGATAGGTATTTCACCTAGCCATTCACACTTAAGACATAGGCAACTGGTAACATGCTTGTTTCATCCTTATCATCATCCTGTGCCTTGCCGGCTGGCAGGAGAGATCATGCCTCTCCACAAAATTACGATCTCCGACGTCATGGATCAATTCGTGTGTTGTCTCGCTTCCATGCCATGACACAAGACTGTCAAGAATCTTCTTCCACTGTCTTCCTCTATCTCTTTCAACAAATCTCTCCAGTTGTCACAACATGTTCCAGTTACTGTCATATAACCTGACCAAAATGACGATGACTACCTCTTTCTGATGTTTGTGATAAGTTGTCTTTGAAACTTGGCTTCCCTTAGAATTTCCTGATTTTGGCTGTCCAATTATTTCTCAGCATTCTTTTATAGAACCACATCTCCACGGCTTATAGGGACATTTTCGCCTGTTTACTAATTGTCCAGGATTCACAGCCGGATGTTAAAACTGGTTCTGTGTAACATGCAAGAAATCTTTTTCTAACTTTCAAGGACAGTGACTTATTGCACACAACGTTCAATTGATAGAATGCAGTGTTTGCTTATCCTTGTCAGCAACCGCTTTCACAGGCATTCTAGGATACTTCTCTCGCACCACACAAAAGACTTGCTAGTCGTACGAGAGGAATTGGTTTACACATTTTATTGCCACTGGCTCTTTGCATCACATCAATGTACAACAAACAGTCGCTAACAAATCACACAAGAAATAAATGCACAGAACGTCCTATCACTAGTGGTTTCCTAACCCTAACGCTAATCTATCTATTCGGCTAACGAAACAAGCATCGCTAAGCGATGTTATCACTCTGAAGTCTGTGTCCCGTCTGATTCTACTCCGCGTGCTGTTTACACAGTACGCGGAAGGACTCAGGGCGCACTACGGCTTTTTGCGTGCGGCCTCATTTAGCACGCTCGAGTAGTGGCCTCTCTTGAGTTACACTCTAGATTCACGTTGCCATGATCATGCCGTGACCAGAGTGCTAACTCTCTGGTCGACACCTCCGTGTCGCATGAGAGAACTATTTAATAGTTCCCCTTCCTATCACCTACCCTGCCCTCATATAGGGGCACTGAGTTACCTCTAATCTACTGGAGGTAGACCACTCATTCAGGGTGGTCTTCCTCCTCTATATTTGAGTCTTTGACAATCCTATTCTGTTCTTTATCTTGGTGTTTCATCCTAACAGACGAAAAAGTGTCCCGCCATCTTGTCCCAAGGGATGTTGAGAGTGGAGCACTTAAGATGCCAGTGAATCCACATTGGGAGAATGAGGGGCCTCGTTAACCAACACAGAACTGGCACTATTAGCCACCGGATGCTGATGCATATGTTGGGAGGAGGAATTGAGCATCTATGGATATATCTGGAGTGCAAGGATGATACCCCAACAGATAACAAAAAACACTGTCTTGACTTTATACCCCAACAGATAACAAAAGACACTGTCTTGACTTTATACCCCAACAGATAACAAAAGACACTGTCTTGACTTTATACCCCAACAGATAACAAAAGACACTGTCTTGACTTTATACCCCAACAGATAACAAAAGACACTGTCTTGACTTTATACCCCAACAGATAACAAAAGACACTGTCTTGACTTTATACCCCAACAGATAACAAAAGACACTGTCTTGACTTTATACCCCAACAGATAACAAAAGCCACTGTCTTCACTTTAAAAGTTAAAAAGAAAATTAAAAATTAAAAAAAAAAAGTTTAAAAGTCGAGAGGTTCAACTTCGCTGCACCAGGTTTTATCCTATATGGCTCTGTCTCTTTCCCCAGGGCAGCCTTCCGAAAGCCTTGCACAAAGCACAAACTCCATAGCTCCAGCTTTGACCCCCAGGAGTCTCCAAGAAAAATGCACTTGTGAACCGAAAGATGTAGCCCATAATCGAACCCACAACCTTCAGAGCACGAGGCAGACAGCTTGACCACTTCACCACAGAGACTCCTGCATAAGGATAGTCAATTTTCTTAAAGGGAACCGGTATTCATACCATCCTAGTATTCAACGAGCCAGCTTATCATCTTTCCCTTCAATGGGAGACTGTCTGAAAGGATCAGCCTGACTATATTCTTATTCCACATGGAGTTTTTGCTCTACTATCAAAGACCAGTCTACATATCTTGACTTACCAGACACCAACAATAGTGAACTGCTTCAAAGTCAGTTGACCTACAGAAAAGGTCAGTTGACCTACAGACACATCAATTACTTACGAACAACAATAAGCTGCTGACCACAATCAGGTATCCTAAATTTGCTTCCATCAGCGAAACATCTGAATGTGCCGGCGTCTGCTGCGGTGACATAGCTCAGTAACATCGATATGTTTTTCCCTTGACATGTAACAGATAGTCTGCTTGCATAAAGATCTGAAATATAGGGTTTATCACTCACTAAAAACACCACGTAGGTGAGATTTGTTTGTCTTTCACTGTCATGCTGAATTGTAATGTAAGATGCGGAGTTGGCCCGCTGATGGTCAGGGATGATAATCGTTAGATTGGCATTAGAAGACTCCTTGGTAATTGATGGTTCCTGGAATTTAGCATCCGCTCCTGTGAATGACGGAAAATATATAACCAGCATTAGCATTCTAACATAAATACATGTTCAAAACGTTTTCAAAGATTTGTACTATTAATTTCCCCTTCTCCTTTCATCCTTTGTCTCCCTAGGACAAAGACCCTCAACCCACTCACTCCAAGCCCTAAACAAAGACCCTCACTCCACTCACTCCAAGCCCTTGACATAGCCCCACAACCCACTCACTCCAAACCTTCAACATAGCCTCACAACCCACTCACTCCAAGCCCTCAACATAGCCCCACAACCCACTCACTCCAAACCTTTGACATAGCCCCACAACCCACTCACTCCAAACCCTCAACATAGCCCCACAATCCACTCACTCCAAGCCCTCAACATAGCCCCACAACCCACTCACTCCAAGCCCTCGACATAGACCCTCAAACCACTTACTCCAATCCCTTCTATCATAGACCCTCAACCCACTCACTCCAATCCCTTCTATCATAGACCCTCAACTCACTCACTCCAATCCCTTCTATCATAGACCCTCAACCCACTCACTCCAATCCCTTCTATCATAGACCCTCAACCCACTCACTCCAATCCCTTCTATCATAAACCCTCAACCCACTCACTCCAATCCCTTCTATCATAGACCCTCAATCCACTCACTCCAATCCCTTCTATCATAGACCCTCAACCCACTCACTCCAATCCCTTCTATCATAGACCCTCAATCCACTCACTCCAAGCCCTTCTATCATAGACCCTCAACCCACTCACTCCAATCCCTTCTATCATAGACCCTAAACCCATTCACTCCAATCCCTTCTATCATAGACCCTCAACTCACTCACTCCAATCCCTTCTATCATAGACCCTCAACTCACTCCAATCCTTTCTATCATAGACCCTCAACCCACTCACTCCAATCCCATCTATCATAGACCCTCAACCCACTCACTCCAATCCCTTCTATCATAGACCCTCAACCCACTCACTCCAATCCCTTCTATCATAGACCCTCAACCCACTCACTCCAATCCCATCTATCATAGACCCTCAACCCACTCACTCCAATCCCATCTATCATAGACCCTCAACCCACTCACTCCAATCCCTTCTATCATAGACCCTCAACCCACTCACTCCAATCCCATCTATCATAGACCCTCAACCCACTCACTCCAATCCCATCTATCATAGACCCTCAACCCACTCACTCCAATCCCTTCTATCATAGACCCTCAACCCACTCACTCAAATCCCATCTATCATAGACCCTGAACCCACTCACTCCAATCCCTTCTATCATAGACCCTCAACTCACTCCAATCCCTTCTATCATAGACCCTCAACTCACTCCAATCCCTTCTTTCATAGACCCTCAACCCACTCACTCCAAGCCCTCCTATCATAGACCCTCAACCCACTCACTCCAATCCCTTCTATCATAGACCCTCAACCCACTCACTCCAATCCCTTCTATCATAGACCCTCAACCCACTCACTCCAATCCCTTCTATCATAGACCCTCAACCCACTCACTCCAAGCCCTTCTATCATAGACTGTCACAGCCTCACAGGATACACATTATCGGGTAAAACTAACATTAGTTAATTGAGATTAGCCAAGGGCTACAACTCCCGACCAAGGGAAAGAAGTAAGACCCTCGAAGGCCAGAGTATTCCAGAACCTTCTCGAAGGTCTGGTCAGTGAGTCCACTGTCCCGTGGACACTGATGTGGCCCGCCTATTGCGGGGTCCACGAGGAACTCGAACAGAGTTACCACCCGTGTCGGATTGCGACACGTGTGGATCAGCAGAGAGAGACGGGACATCGAAGAGGCAACAGGGCCTGCCTTAGAGGGACTCAATAGTTTAGACTCAATAGTTTAGACCCATGTGTATTTGGGGTTTATAGACATATGCTAGATAGTCTGCTTAGAATGTTTGATGATGTTAACTGTATGATGATGTTAAACCTCTGTGATATGCAGCTCAGTGCGGGCTTGTTAAACCCACTGCGCCAACGCACTGTATATTGAAATACAATAAATGTTAGATATTCTATTTAACGGAGTTATTGTTGCCTGTGTGAGCCCGAGCTCAGATACCTAGACATACAACACGCTGACAGGCTTTTTGGGGGCTAGGCTCCGGTTTTGGCATAAGCTTTACGTATAGACGGCTATTGATTGCCAAGTAAAATAGTAAATTAATCATATCAAATTGATGTTTGAAGAAGTTTAACAAATGTGCATCTATCTAGTGATCAACTAGGATTAATATGAGTCCCTCTGCAGCTAGTCTCTCAATGATGTTAATACTATAAACTATTTTGAAACAGAAATTGTGATATTTTATTCCGTACCATAAAACAGTGTAACTCTACACCTGCTAGAGAACTTTCAGTTAACAGTAATAACACCTCAGTGAATAGGTTACTTATAACACCCACGAACGTGAAACGGTGAGAACTATACGACAAACTATCAAAGCTCTAAGACCAATCCGAGCAAGAGACATTAACTGTGAAACGATTTCATCTAGTCAACTGACATTGATCACAAAAACATGAAGAACACTTATACTCGACATTGAGAACATTCCATACTTGCTGTGGCTAATAGACTTTGCAAACAGCCGAAATAGAACTACGTCAACGACAACACTCAAGAGACAGCCATACTAACTATGAACATTCATGGCACGACACGCTAACAACAGGAGGACAACGCGCACATCATCGTTGGATTTAGTTACTGAGTTAATTAATTAATTTAGTATTGAATATGTATTATATTATTATGTATATAAAATGTGTTCACCTGAAATTTGTACATTTTCTACTATATTATTACAGGTATTTCCATTCATAGGTTAAATAACCTGCCTATGTCATTTTCTCTATGGAAATTAAAAACCATTTTTGAGTCATCGTACAAAAAGTACGTATTATCTTAAAGGGAAAATATCGCCTATTCCGTTTTTTCTAAGGGAAATAACACTTACCTCAACTTTACTTATATATTTTAACCAAATACTATTTTGAATGAAAGATGTGTGAATGGCTGTGTGAAAGAATTAAATGAGAGAGCGATATACTGAGCGGACAAATTGTACGCAAAACGTATTTATTTTAATTTGTCTGCGTCTTTCATGTAAATTGTACTACTTGTCTAATTTATTGATACATGTTTAGCAGTTAGTTTAATACTCTTAGTTTAGGAGTTAGGGTACTACATCTAAGCACCACTGCTTGGAATGCCTGATCATGTATTGCACACATTGGAGTAATTCATGATTAAGGATATCCCAACTCGTGACGCTTGGAAATAAGCCACACATTCAGCACACATGTACACACAACTCAAAACTGAACACTATCAATTAAAATGCAGTCACTTTATTAGAATCATCAACTTATTAGTCAAACACACTAACAAGCCAACAGGGACACATGTAGTCAGATGGGATAAAAATAACGTAACTACATATTTAGCATTATACAACATACGAGAGTAAAAGTGTATTGAAATGCACACACAGAACAAGATTTGAAGGTGTACTCAATTAGCCAAGACTTTTGTCTTGTTAATCCTCTTTAAAACAGAGGTTAATTATCTGGGTATCAGTAGGATACTATGAGAAGGACGGGTTGTAGACACAACTAGTAAACGTCACGTAACTTCGGTCGGATAAGCATGTTAAGGACACAGGAGAGAGAGAGATCTCTTCACCAAATCAGAGAAGTGGTGTATGGGAGAATACATGAGTGTTGATGCCAGTATGTAGGTTACCAAGTTACTGTCCACCAAACTACATACACCGACTTTATGTGATTCTGTGACAGAATTAGTGCAGAACTAATTACCCTATAACAACCCATCAAATCAGGGGAGAGGGAGGACTCCTGTCACAGCCTCACAGGATCCACATTATCGGGTAAAACTAACATTAGTTAATTGAGATTAGCCAAGGGCTACAACTCCCGCCCAAGGGAAAGAAGTAAGACCCTCGAAGGCCAGAGTATTCCAGAACCTTCTAGAAGGTCTGGTCAGTGAGTCCACTGTCCCGTGGACACTGATGTGGCCCGCCTATTGCGGGGTCCACGAGGAACTCGAACAGAGTTACCACCCGTGTCGGATTGCGACACGTGTGGATCGGCAGAGAGAGACGGGACATCGAAGAGGCAACAGGGCCTGCCTTAGAGGGACTCAATAGTTTAGACTCAATAGTTTAGACCCATGTGTATTTGGGGTTTATAGACATATGCTAGATAGTCTGCTTAGAATGTTTGATGATGTTAAACCTCTGTGATATGCAGCTCAGTGCGGGCTTGTTAAACCCACTGCGCCAACGCACTGTATATTGAAATACAATAAATGTTAGATATTCTATTTAACAGAGTTATTGTTGCCTGTGTGAGCCCGAGCTCAGATACCTAGACATACAACACGCTGACATAGACCCTCAACCCACTCACTCCAAGCCCTTCTATCATAGACCCTCAACCCACTCACTCCAAGCCCTTCTATCATAGACCCTCAACCCACTCACTCCAATCCCTTCTATCATAGACCCTCAACCCACTCACTCCAATCCCATCTATCATAGACCCTCAACCCACTCACTCCAATCCTATCTATCATAGACCCTCAACCCACTCACTCCAATCCCATCTATCATAGAACCTCAACCCACTCACTCCAATCCCATCTATCATAGACCCTCAACTCATTCCAATCCCTTCTGTCATAGACCCTCAACCCGCTCACTCCAATCCCTTCTATCATAGACCCTCAACCCACTCACTCCAATCCCATCTATCATAGACCCTCAACTCACTCCAATCCCTTCTGTCATAGACCCTCAACCCGCTCACTCCAAGCCCTCCTATCATAGACCCTCAACTCACTCCAATCCCTTCTGTCATAGACCCTCAACCCACTCACTCCAATCCCATCTATCATAGACCCTCAACCCACTCACTCCAATCCCATCTATCATAGACCCTCAACTCACTCCAATCCCTTCTGTCATAGACCCTCAACCCACTCACTCCAATTCCATCTATCATAGACCCTCAACTCACTCCAATCCCTTCTGTCATAGACCCTCAACCCACTCACTCCAATCCCATCTATCATAGACCCTCAACTCACTCCAATCCCTTCTGTCATAGACCCTCAACCCACTCACTCCAATCCCATCTATCATAGACCCTCAACCCACTCACTCCAATCCCATCTATCATAGACCCTCAACTCACTCCAATCCCTTCTGTCATAGACCCTCAATCCACTCACTCCAATCCCATCTATCATAGACCCTCAACCCACTCACTCCAATCCCTTCTATCATAGACCCTCAACCCACTCACTCCAATCCCATCTATCATAGACCCTCAACCCACTCACTCCAATCCCTTCTATCATAGACCCTCAACCCACTCACTCCAATCCCTTCTATCATAGACCCTCAACCCACTCACTCCAATCCCATCTATCATAGACCCTCAACCCACTCACTCCAATCCCATCTATCATAGACCCTCAACCCACTCACTCCAATCCCTTCTATCATAGACCCTCAACCCACTCACTCCAATCCCTTCTATCATAGACCCTCAACCCACTCACTCCAATCCCTTCTATCATAGACCCTCAACCCACTCACTCCAATCCCATCTATCATAGACCCTCAACCCAGTCACTCCAAGCCCTTCTATCATTGACCCTCAACCCACTCACTCCAAGCCCTTCTATCATAGACCCTCAACCCACTCACTCCAAGCCCTTCTATCATAGACCCTCAACCCACTCACTCCAAGCCCTTCTATCATAGACCCTCAACCCACTCACTCCAATCCCTTCTATCATAGACCCTCAACCCACTCACTCCAATCCCTTCTATCATAGACCCACAACCCACTCACTCCAATCCCATCTATCATAGACCCTCAACCCACTCACTCCAATCCCATCTATCATAGACCCTCAATCCACTCACTCCAATCCCATCTATCATAGACCCTCAACCCACTCACTCCAATCCCATCTATCATAGACCCTCAACCCACTCACTCCAATCCCATCTATCATAGACCCTCAACCCACTCACTCCAATCCCATCTATCATAGACCCTCAACCCACTCACTCCAATCCCATCTATCATAGACCCTCAATCCACTCACTCCAATCCCATCTATCATAGACCCTCAACCCACTCACTCCAATCCCATCTATCATAGACCCTTAATCCACTCACTCCAATCCCATCTATCATAGACCCTCAACCCACTCACTCCAATCCCATCTATCATAGACCCTCAACCCACTCACTCCAATCCCATCTATCATAGACCCTCAACCCACTCACTCCAATCCCATCTATCATAGACCCTCAACCCACTCACTCCAATCCCATCTATCATAGACCCTCAACCCACTCACTCCAATCCCATCTATCATAGACCCTCAACCCACTCACTCCAATCCCATCTATCATAGACCCTCAACCCACTCACTCCAATCCCATCTATCATAGACCCTCAACCCACTCACTCCAATCCCATCTATCATAGACCCTCAACCCACTCACTCCAATCCCATCTATCATAGACCCTCAACCCACTCACTCCAATCCCATCTATCATAGACCCTCAATCCACTCACTCCAATCCCATCTATCATAGACCCTCAACCCACTCACTCCAATCCCATCTATCATAGACCCTCAACCCACTCACTCCAATCCCATCTATCATAGACCCTCAACCCACTCATTCCAATCCCATCTATCATAGACCCTCAACCCACTCACTCCAATCCCATCTATCATAGACCCTCAACCCACTCACTCCAATCCCATCTATCATAGACCCTCAACCCACTCACTCCAATCCCATCTATCATAGACCCTCAACCCACTCACTCCAATCCCATCTATCATAGACCCTCAACCAACTCACTCCAATCCCTTCTATCATAGACCCTCAACCCACTCACTCCAATCCCTTCTATCATAGACCCTCAACCCACTCACTCCAATCCCATCTATCATAGACCCTCAACCCACTCACTCCAATCCCTTCTATCATAGACCCTCAACCCACTCACTCCAATCCCATCTATCATAGACCTTCAACCCACAGGAAGATCCTGTGTGTACACTAAGTGAGAGACAATAAGATCCTGTGTGTACACTAAGTGAGAGACAGGAAGATCCTGTGTGTACACTAAGTGAGAGACAGGAGGACACTGTGTGTACACTAAGTGAGAGACAGGAGGACACTGTGTGTACACTAAGTGAGAGACAGGAAGATCCTGTGTGTACACTAAGTGAGAGACAGGAGGACACTGTGTGTACACTAAGTGAGAGACAAGAGGACACTGTGTGTACACTAAGTGAGAGACAGGAGGACACTGTGTGTACACTAAGTGAGAGACAGGAGGACACTGTGTGTACACTAAGTGAGAGACAGGAAGATCCTGTGTGTACACTAAGTGAGAGACAGGAAGATCATGTGTGTACACTAAGTGAGAGACAGGAAGATCCTGTGTGTACACTAAGTGAGAGACAGGAGGACACTGTGTGTACACTAAGTGAGAGACAGGAATATCCTGTGTGTACACTAAGTGAGAGACAGGAAGATCCTGTGTGTACACTAAGTGAGAGACAGGAGGACACTGTGTGTACACTAAGTGAGAGACAGGAGGACACTGTGTGTACACTAAGTGAGAGACAGGAGGACACTGTGTGTACACTAAGTGAGAGACAGGAGGACACTGTGTGTACACTAAGTGAGAGACAGGAGGACACTGTGTGTACACTAAGTGAGAGACAGGAGGACACTGTGTGTACACTAAGTGAGAGACAAGAGGACACTGTGTGTACACTAAGTGAGAGACAGGAGGACACTGTGTGTACACTAAGTGAGAGACAGGAGGACACTGTGTGTACACTAAGTGAGAGACAGGAAGATCCTGTGTGTACACTAAGTGAGAGACAGGAAGATCATGTGTGTACACTAAGTGAGAGACAGGAAGATCCTGTGTGTACACTAAGTGAGAGACAGGCAGATCCTGTGTGTACACTAAGTGAGAGAAAGGAAGATCCTGTGTGTACACTAAGTGAGAGACAGGAAGATCCTGTGTGTACACTAAGTGAGAGACAGGCAGATCCTGTGTGTACACTAAGTGAGAGACAGGAAGATCATGTGTGTACACTAAGTGAGAGACAGGAAGATCCTGTGTGTACACTAAGTGAGAGACAGGAAGATCCTGTGTGTACACTAAGTGAGAGACAGGAGGACACTGTGTGTACACTAAGTGAGAGACAGGAAGATCCTGTGTGTACACTAAGTGAGAGACAGGAAGATCCTGTGTGTACACTAAGTGAGAGACAGGAAGATCCTGTGTGTACACTAAGTGAGAGACAGGAGGACACTGTGTGTACACTAAGTGAGAGACAGGAAGATCCTGTGTGTACACTAAGTGAGAGACAGGAAGATCCTGTGTGTACACTAAGTGAGAGACAGGAGGACACTGTGTGTACACTAAGTGAGAGACAGGAGGACACTGTGTGTACACTAAGTGAGAGACAGGAGGACACTGTGTGTACACTAAGTGAGAGACAGGAAGATCCTGTGTGTACACTAAGTGAGAGACAGGAAGATCCTGTGTGTACACTAAGTGAGAGACAGGAAGATCCTGTGTGTACACTAAGTGAGAGACAGGAAGATCCTGTGTGTACACTAAGTGAGAGACAGGCAGATCCTGTGTGTACACTAAGTGAGAGACAGGAAGATCCTGTGTGTACACTAAGTGAGAGACAGGCAGATCCTGTGTGTACACTAAGTGAGAGACAGGAAGATCCTGTGTGTACACTAAGTGAGAGACAGGAAGATCCTGTGTGTACACTAAGTGAGAGACAGGAAGATCCTGTGTGTACACTAAGTGAGAGACAGGAAGATCCTGTGTGTACACTAAGTGAGAGACAGGAAGATCCTGTGTGTACACTAAGTGAGAGACAGGAAGATCCTGTGTGTACACTAAGTGAGAGACAGGCAGATCCTGTGTGTACACTAAGTGAGAGACAGGAAGATCCTGTGTGTACACTAAGTGAGAGACAGGCAGATCCTGTGTGTACACTAAGTGAGAGACAGGAAGATCCTGTGTGTACACTAAGTGAGAGACAGGAAGATCCTGTGTGTACACTAAGTGAGAGACAGGCAGATCCTGTGTGTACACTAAGTGAGAGACAGGAAGATCCTGTGTGTACACTAAGTGAGAGACAGGAAGATCCTGTGTGTACACTAAGTGAGAGACAGGAACGAACAAACGAACAGACTTTATTTTAAAAGGGTAACAAATTGGGCACGCAGGCCCGTCTTACATTCGGCCCTTTAAATCACTCATCTTTCATTCATCAAATGTGCATGTTACATTAATATAGGGGAAAACACATTGTCAAATGGATTTTGTAAGCATAAACAATGCATATTACGCATGATACAGTAACATGAGAAAAAAAAAAAAATTATCAAATGAAAGTTGTAAACATAAACAGTGCATATTGCAATGTTGTGAGACACATCCCCCATCCACCCTCATATCCCGCGGCCACCAACACATCCCCCACCCACCCACACATACCTCCATGCACTCACACAGAACCAGGCGAACATACATGCCGCCATACACCTACTGATCCCCCACCCACACACATTTCCCCAAGAAGAAGAAGAAGAAGATGAAGAAGGAGGAGGAGGAGGAGGAGGAGGAGGAGGAGGAGGAGGAGGAGGAGGAGGAGGAGGAGGAGGAGGAGGAGGAGGAGGAGGAGTAGAAGAAGAAGAAGAAGAAGAAGAAGAAGAAGAAGAAGAAGAAGAAGAAGAAGAAGAAGAAGAAGAAGAAGAAGAAGAAGAAGAAGAAGAAGAAACCACACACACATACCCCGGCCAACCCACACATCCCGCACCTATCCACACACATATCCCGCACTCTCACAATTTTCCCCACACACATCAGCCAACCTACACCCACTCACCCACCCAATATTCGCCACCTCTCAACTACACATCCCCACCCATAAACACATCTCCCCACCTGCCCACACATATCTCCCACCCATAACCCAAAAACACACACCTCCCACCCACACACACCCAGCCACCCACATATACCCCACCCACACACATCTGCCGCACACACACATTTTCTCACAACTACACACCTCCCCCCACCCATACACTCATCTCTCACACACATCCACCCACTCATGTACTCATCCATCAACCACTCACACCCACGCGCCCATCAACACATGCATCTCTCATCTACCCTCCCACCCACACACACCCCAACCACCCAGCCAAACACACATCCCCCATCCCCGCATACATCCTTCAATCACCTGCACATCCCACATCTCCCCTCCCACACAAAGCTCCACCCATAAACACATTCCCCCACACACACACACATCCCCCACATACCTTCCCCATACACATCCCCTCCCACACATCTCCCCACCAACTCACACATCCTCCACCTACAAACATCCTCACCACCCACACATACATCCTCCACCAACTCACATTTACCCCATCCACACTCACACACTCCCGCCCACACAGACATATCCCATTCACAGACACCCCCCCCACACTCATCCCCCACACCCATTACACACCCATCCCCCAACCCACACAATCTCCTACACACCCATTCACCCACCCAAACACACACTCCCTACCCACACCCCCTCCAAACCTACCAACACCCACATACTTCCAACTATCCTCTCAAATATCCCCCCCCCCACACATATCCCTCACACACACATAGATCCTGTGTATACACTAAGTGAGAGACAGGAGGACACTGTGTGTACACTAAGTGAGAGACAGGAAGATTGTCAAAGAGCTACGTAAGAGCTTAGAGCTTAGTAATAGAGAAATAGAGCTGAGGAAAGGAAAGTAACATAGCGATCTGGGAAACCAGACAGAAGGGACACAAGCACAAGTGAGAACTATAAATAGTTCTCTAACGGGACACGCTTGTGTCAACAAGGAGGTTATCCGGTGCAAGTGAGCTGGGGTTACCCAAGAGACTGGGAAACCCGCCTCACGAGTAGTGACCATGTAACAGTGGTTACTTTAACCAAGTGACCAGCGTGCTGGGACTCCAAGCACGCAAAGCAGCGAATACACGTAGAGCCAATTGCTCGTGGCTGAACACACCACTGAGAGATTCGTCAGACTTGGACTCGACGGCGTAGGCGACGGACTGTATATCCGCTGTGAAGACTTTGTTGCTAAGAAGGACAGTATCAATAGTTTAGGACTTAAGCTTAGCTTCATTCATTCTTACCATAAACATCATCGTCTCATTCCATCTTTATAACATACTACGATGTTTAAAACCGATGTGGTATTCCGCTCATGGAGCTCATGTACTATCAGCTCCAAATAAAATGTATCCTTTTGTACACCGTACTAGTTGTCATTTTTGTGTGGTACAAAAGAAGGGAATCCTTGCATGCCTGTCGCAATTGAGTTGTTGACAGCCAGGATCCGAATTGGTGTCAGAAGTGCTTTTTGAACCTACACAAATCCACAGGATCCGAATTGGTGTCAGAAGTGTTTTTGAACTTACACGACACGAGTTGAGTGGGGCTTGAACCACCGTCAAGCACTGTAAATTACAATTTTTCCCCACATAAATTTGGAAATTCTACAAAATGTTAATTATATTATTTGTGTGAATTCTTTTGATGGAAATATAAACTGTGATTGTGTGCAGATTGCAAATGTATCGAAATTACGAATTTAATTATCATTTGTGAAACATTTCGTGTGATACATTCATAATGTCAACATTCATCACATTCACGTATGTACTTGTGCAAAAGCAAATTCTTTGTGCACAAGGAAAATAAATTAGAGATTACGCTAAAGTCATACAGCGCAGCTCAGTCAGAGACTATAGAAAGTGAAGACAAGACGACAATGACATTCATTTGACGATTCATCCTACAATTCATTGACAATCATTTATACTATCATAACATTCATATCATTTACATCATTCATCATATTTATATCACATTTGCAAGTTACCATCCGCATAAACTATATTGTTTAAATTGATAACAACCATGTATTGTACATTACATGCATTTTTCTAAAATGTTGATGCTCTACTAAACAGAGACATCAGTTGTACAAGCAAGTCTATCAGTTATGTGTACGAAAGACAACGATGCAACATCCCGGATGCCGTATTTTTTCAGCAAGATTAGATGAGTATATTTTCCACTAATTTTGATAAATACCATTAACCATGCATCCTCTCTTTCAGTGAAGAGTGTAAATATCTCACACATATTAACTGTAAAATTATATTGTAAAGTTATATTGATATCAGTGGTGTAATAACATAAAGCCATATAATGTCATCATTCAATGACTGCATCCAGGCTGGTAAAGAACTAGGCCATACTGGAGAGAAATTAGAGAAATGGGCAGAACAAAGATACAGAGAAGAAACAGAAAGAAAAGCTGCTCTAGAGAGAGATGAAAGAGCAATGGAAAGACAGCATCAGAAAGAGATGAGGGAGTTAGAAGAGGCCACCAAACAAAAACAATTAGAATGTGATCAAGCCACCAAACAAAAACAGTTAGAATTAGAGCAAACTACAAAACAAAGAGAATTAGAATTAAAACAAAAACAGATAGAGATGGAAGACGCCACTAAACAGAAGGAATTAGAGATAAAACAAAAGCAAATAGAGGTAGACTCGCAAACGAAGTTAAAGATGAAAGAGATGGAGATTGACTCAAACATCCAGATAGCCTCTACTAAACAAAAGAGTCAGGAAGAGCAAAATAAATTCTCTAAATATAAAGGGATTATCAAACCCTATAGCCAAGGGGATTCAATATCAGCATGGACTGAAAATATAGAGTTCCAGCTCAGAATTCAGAAAATACCATTAGAAGATTGGGCGATGATCTATATGAGAAATCTCAGTGGGGAGCCATTAAAAGTTATCGAATCGATATCAACAGAACTAAGAAATAACTATCAATACATCCATGATAGGATTATGCAGCATTTTCTACTCGATGCTCCTGGATATCAGATCCAGTTCTCACAAATCAAACCTAAGCCAACCGAAACGTTATTAGACTATGTCTCAAATGTTCAAAGTATATTCAATAAATGGCTTAAGGCGGCAAAAGTAGGGAAGAATTTTGATAGATTACAGGACTTAATGGTGATGGATAAAGTCATATCCACAGTTCCTACTCCCTTTGCTAAGTTCCTTCAACAAGCAGACATTGAATCCATTGAACAACTTGAAAAACGTGGTTCAGCTTATTTTTCTTCAAACCGCGATATATTTAAAACATCATTACATGACACTGATATCACTGCTTTTGCTAAGAACATACCAAGCAGGTCTTACAATCAAAAAGGGTATCAGAAGAAAGACAAACCTTATCAGAAGCCACCACTGTGTGTATACTGCAAATTATTTCATCCGCAGTACTTGATGTGTGATAAAAGTCCATCTTAACCTGCTCATCTTGAAATGATGATGAAGAAGCAGGAAGACAAGCGAAACTCATACAAACGTGCGGTTAAATTTTTTTTTGTTCATCTTATGGCCATTATTCTTCTAAGTGTTTGGGCAGGCAAAGAATGAAGGCTAGCAATGCTTTGCTCATAGATACATTTTCTGACGATGATAGTGTAATTGATTCTGAACTTGAAAATGTATTACCATTCAATGAGTGTGAGAGTGTGGCTGTAGTTACTGATACGTTAGACTTTAATAAATGTGACACGTGTCACCAGTTTCATGCGGACGGGAAACTCAAATGTGGTCATGTTGTACCATGTTCCAACGAAGATGCTAATTCAGCTTTAGCCTCCAGAGGTAACCTAAAGTTCCACGATGCACTGGTCAACAAACAACCATGCCAATGTTTACTTGATAGCGAAAGCACTTTGAGCACCTCCACGGTGAGGAGAGAGCTAGTTAACCCGGAGGATTATACGGGAGAGTTTGTCAAATGCCGCACTTTCTCTGGTAACATTGAGAAATACCCGCTGGCAAAAGTCCGTATAAACACCCCGTTTTTTCCCGGCACATTTACGTGCGCGATTTTGCAGAATCCCTGTACTGACCTGATTTTGGGTTGCTTGCCTTCCTTAAAGCATTGTACTGATGACGAAATATTAGCCTGGAAACCAAACAAACACTGCTAATGCTGTAACTAGGTCAGAGACCCAAACACATTATACTGACCTACAAAATGAAATGTTACAGTTGTTAACACCCAGCGGTGCTAGTGACAATACCACTCGTCAAGAGTTTATCGAAGCACAACGCACCGATCAAACTATTGCACCTTATTTTAAGTTGTTAGGTGAGCGAGCAAAAGAAACTAAAAATGCATCTTGGTACTTTAAAATGCATAATGGAATTCTCATGCGTTATTATACCACCAATAACCATGAAATTCAGCAAACGGTGTTACCTTTAAAACACCGACAAAATGTGCTAAAGATTGCGCATGAATCACCGTTTGCTGGACATTTGGCGTACGATAAAACGAGAGCCAGAATTTTGTCACATTTCTATTGGCCTAAGTTTTGTAACGATATTAAATTTTTTTGTCGGTCATGTACCATTTGTCAACATCTAGTGAGAAAGGGAAAGCATGTAACAGCCAAGGTCCAACGTTCAATATTGGCCTCTAGACCATTCAAAAGTGTAGCGGTGGATATTGTTGGACCCCTGAATCAGGTGTCGAGCAAAGGAAACTGTTTCATACTAACCCTCGTGGATCTCTGTACAAGATTGATCGAAGCGGTGCCACTAAAATACATCACCTCCAAAGATGTGGCAAATGTATTTTTACACCTATTTTGTCGATTTGGATTTCCTCGAACCATTTTATCCGACTGAGGAACTCAGTTTATTTCGGCTGCTACGCAAGCCCTAACAAAATTGCTAGGAATAGAACAATATTTCACTAGCCCCTACCACCCTGCCAGCAATGGGATAATAGAGAAGATTAACGGGGATCTAAAACACATGCTGGCAAAGGTAACAGCAGAGAACCCATCTGATTGGGATACTCTATTACCAGCAGTGCTGTTTGCCTATCGAGAAATTCCACACTCAAGTACAGGTTTCTCACCTTTTGAGTTAGTTTATGGGGCGAACCCTTGTGGACCCCTAACGATCTACCATCAGCTAGTCACTAGCTCAGTAGAGTCCAACCTCAGTAACACCATACGAGATGGTAACAGAGACACGCGATAAAATTATGAAGGCGTGTGTAATAGCCAAATCATCTTTGGAGAGAAAAGGCCAGATTTACCGCGATTATGCTAATAAGGGTGTCAAAACCCTACACCTTGAACCCAATCAAAAGGTGCTGCTTTTACTACCTGATAAATGTAACTTGTTATTAACGTCATGGCAAGGGCCATTCAGAGTGGTACGAAAGATATCAGATGTCGATTATGAAATATCGATAAAGAGAAAATTAAAGATATTTCATATCAACATGCTGAAGCCTTATTTCTCATGACAAGAACTGTTGACACACGAACAGAATGCACCTACACCAAGCAACCGGACAACAGACGTACACAACACAACTACACTAGGTAGGGCGACAGGTGACGACGACATTGCAAACACACCTAGTCAGATGAGCAACGACGACAAATCATAGAGCTAGTAACAAAGTACAAGGACATTTTTTCCGACATCCCAGGTAGGACGGACAGGATAGAACACTCCATTATTCTGACTGATAACACCCCTATCAAATGCCGACCTTATTCCATCCCATTAAATTACAGGGAAAGTCTCGACAAGGAACTTTTAAATCTTAAGTCGAGTGGAATAATACAAAAATCGCAGTCAGAATACTCTTTTCCTATAGTCCTTGTGAAGAAAAAGGACTCGACTATCCGCCTCTGCATCGATTATCGCCGGTTAAATAACGTGACCAAGGTCGATGCAGAGCCTATCCCATCATGTGAAGATCTTATCCTTGATATGTCAACATCACGTATCTTTTCTAAACTTGACCTTACAAAGGGATACTGGCAAGTCCCGATGCAATCATTGTCTATCCCTTTAACAGCATTCTCAACACCTCTAGGTCTATATGAGTGGCGATTCCTTCCTTTTGGCCTTTGTAATGCTCCAGCCACTTTTGTCCGACTCACTAGGGACCTTTTGTACGGAGTGACAAATACGTCGACTTATATTGATGACATATGTATCCATACTGTAGACTGGACATCACACTTACAGAAACTGTGACATGTCTTCGATAGATTGCGATTATTCGGTCTTACAGTAAAGCCAACCAAAGTGGAATTGGGAATGGAAGAAATTGATTTCCTAGGCCATACTATCAGCAGAGGCCAACTTAGAACAGATGAGAGAATTGTCACGAAAATTCTCAATTTAACTATGCCAACGACCAAGAAACAGGTCCGAAGTTTGCTGGGTTTGGTTAATTACAACAGCAAATTTATACCCAATTTGGCTGAAATCACCAGCGTTTTCTCTAATATTTTGAAAGCATCTGTGAAATTAAATGTACAGGATGCACAGTTAATTGGTGCCTTATCAAAATTGAAACGTATGTTTAGCGTTCCACCTATTTTGCGCTTGTCTAACCAAAATCTTACGTATTTTCTCCATACAGACGCAAGTGCGATTTCCATTTCTGGCGACTTAGGCCAGTTCTATGAAGGAATGTTCCACCCAATAATGTATGTAAGCCGTAAAATCAGCCCTGCTGAATCAAGATACTCAGCCTCTGAATTAGAAGCTTTAAGCGTCATCTATTGTATCAGGAAGCTTCATAGATTCTTAGCGGGTACAGAGTTTGTCATTGAAACCGATAATTCGCCGCTGACTGTAATGCAGTCTGGGGTCCATCGCAATAACAGGATCTACAGGTGGTCCTTGATATTGCAAAATTATGCTTTCACTATTAGGCATTTGAAGGGAAGCATGAACTCTCTAGCTGACACATTGAGCCGACCTTCTCCCATTGAGATACCTGAAATATGAGAAGAGAGCGATCTGACATCACCAGAAACATTGACACTGTAATTACCTAGTGCCCTATGTGGTGATTGTGAACACTGTAAGTGCGTTATCATCGCCAGTTGTCTAAACTTGTGTAATATTAACTGTGTCAGTATAAGTGAAATGAACAGACACGGTATGAGTTGTTTTTGAACCTACATAAATCGGTAGGATCCGAGGATTCGTCTACACCACCACCATATATGCAACCCGTCAGTGGATCAAAGTATGAACGTTACCCAGGATGAGAGCGTAAATCAGACTTTGTCTACCTGAACTCTATGTTGTGAGGACATTCTACAGAGAACGCTGCTCCGACATCACACCTGGATGTAATTAGTTAGTTTAGTTAAGTAGAAATTAAATGTGATATGTATATAACATGTTTTTATAACAGTTGCGTATAACTTCATATTTTTGTATTGATAATAGAATGTATAATGTAGATTTACCTATATAACTTTATAACATTTCAGAGTTAAAATTCACCTACATTTAGTTAGAGACTCATTCAGTTTAATATCGACATCATACTTTTCAATTATGAAACATTACTTTACTTTACCATCATTTAAACACATTTATTTATGCATTTAGTTAATTAAAACATTACTTACAAATTAATCCCATCATTTAGAAACTTATATCATTCCATATACTAATAATACTTTAAGGTAACTAACCCACTTCTCCCCATTTTGATTATTTAGTTAGATTAGTTCCCTCAGATTAATTTAGAACAGTATACCAACTTACAATAGATTAGACATGTCAGTCATTACCACAGGATTGGTAGCAAACAATCCTCTCAACCATGTATATTTTTTGTATAGTTATGACGAGTGCAGAAACACAGCACAATCATTTGGCTTGAAAACCTGTTTAAGTTCAGCCAACTATTTATTGTATATATTTATTGTTCATCTATTCTTTTTTCTTGAACCATATTTTAATGACTGAATTAAGTATTTTAAAACCATTGTCAAATGAAAGATGAACGAAAGATGTGTGAATGAGAGAGAGAGAGAGGGCTAATGAAATAAGGAGAGTGAGAGATTTAGCGGTATTTTTTTTTCACCGCACAATGCGACTTGGTGTAATTCGTCTGTGTTAGTCTGTGTGAACAATGTGTTATTGAGACTAATTTTAGCTGTGTAGTTGCTATACTTTAGTGATAGAGATAGGAGATATATTTTGAGCATCTTAAACGGGGACTGTAGTCATAAATCAGGTAAACACACCTCGTTTGTGGCTACAACAAACCACTTTACGGCGCTCAAAAGAGTACATACACGTAAATTATAAACGCATACACATGTTAGTTAGTTAAATACACTTTAGTTTAATAGAAAACATGCAACCAAACAGGAAAACTAACACATAAACTTGCATACATCATTATCTGCAAAGAACGATAACTACTCTACCAGGGGACACAATAACATCTCGAAAACCTTACTTTAACACTTAAATATTTCTTCACAAGCGGAAGCTAAAAAAGGTGAAGAGTGACTCATAAAGCATGCATACTAGTTGGAGCAAATATTATATGGGAGCATTAATATTCATTATTCATGTCTTGTACTCGTAACAGAGGCAAGTTGTATGGGTTGTCAATTTTGGGCAATTAGAGGACAGGCCGTAGGGCATTGGTTTCCGGTTCACACAATTCCCAGAAATATAATGAAAGTCTATAGCCAACTGTACTAGTGTGGTGGGCTACTCAAATAGCCAAGTGAATTAATACAACAGTGTGACGAGGGAAAGGAGATCTTGTCCTATCCCCAGAAGAGAAGTAGTGTTACGCAGTCTTTGACAAAATTAGACATCCAATTTTTGTTGAGATTACGACTTGTGTTGCACCCACAACTTAAAAGTTTGTAACACAACACAGGAGAGAAGGAGAGCCTGTCAAAGAGCTACGTAAGAGCTTAGAGCTTAGTAATAGAGAAATAGAGCTGAGGAAAGGAAAGTAACATAGCGATCTGGGAAACCAGACAGAAGGGACACAAGTACAAGTGAGAACTATAAATAGTTCTCTAATGGGACACGCTTGTGTCAACAAGGAGGTTATCCGGTGCAAGTGAGCTGGGGTTACCCAAGAGACTGGGAAACCCGCCTCACGAGTAGTGACCATGTAACAGTGGTTACTTTAACCAAGTGACCAGCGTGCTGGGACTCCAAGCACGCAAAGCAGCGAATACACATAGAGCCAATTGCTTGTGGCTGAACACGCCACTGAGAGATTCGTCAGACTTGGACTCGATGGCGTAGGTGACGGACTGTATATCCGCTGTGAAGACTTTGTTGCTAAGAAGGACAGTATCTGTGACGAAACGCGTTTATCTGTCTTGGGTCGTAAAGATCCCGCACTATTTTGGCGCGTCATCGGGGGACTTTCCCAGCTAAAAATAGACTGAGGGAAGCCGATAGAGGAATTACTATCTAGAATCTTCTCGAAACACCGGAATTTGAGTGACCCATGAGGCTGGGTATCGCACTAAATTCTCGTGCCGAGAGATCTAGAAATTCTAGGCATGGAATGGCGGTTTCCCGAGAAAGTGTCTTTTCTCAAGAAGCACTATCTTCTCGTGCGCATTGAGTTGGCACGAGTGGGGAAATTGGCTAAACCATTCATTCACTTCAATTTGCTCGAAGGGAGCAGACGCAGGCCTGTGTGAGCCATTTTTGTGTTGCGTCTCACCTCAACCATGATTCGGCTGACTGTTACGGAAAGGAGGCTAAAGTGCCCTTAAACAGTTCTGAAAGCTGACTGGAGTCTGGTTTGCGACATTCAGGTACATGTTTGTTTAAATCAGTTAACTTTGTAAGTGTGTACCAAACGCCATTGTTCTAACCTCATTACCTATGCGGATGTCCTTGCATACTAATTAGCAAACCGATCGATAACGCAGTTGACAGCTAATCGTGTGTTTGTTTACTGTGTGTTCGCGAATCAGCTGTTGGGAGTGCAGGAATGCGAGGTGGGCTATATGAATGTAAATTATATTTACCATATATTGCTAATCGTTGCATCTAATAGGTTGCTGTGTTAGAATATAACATAGTTACTTGTACCTGATAGAAACTTAGATTTATGTCAGTCAGTTGCTGAAGCCAGAAGAACGGTTAGAAAACCAGGTAAGTTGGTAGGTGGAGACTCAGACAAAATTGTGCTTAGTTACTAAGTAATGGAAGAACTTAGTTCTGTGCCACCAGGAATGATGTAACTATTGTGTATAGTCCAACTTAATAGTGAATTCATTGTGTGGAACACCGGATTTCTGTGGTAAGGTAAGTCTGCTTTGGTGAGATATATATATATATATATATATATATATATATATATATATGATGTGACATTGTGTATATATATTAGGTCATGGCATGTGATACTTCCTGGAGTAATTCCGAACACCGAATAGGTCGACGCGTGATAACAATGCGTGCCGTCGCGATATACTTATGCGTTCTGAACTCTTCTGAGCTATCTTGTTCTTTCATACTGGCGCTAGGGCAAGTGAATGCTAAGGTGCTGGAAGTATGGAAGGATGCAAGGAGGCTGTATGAGACAGGGGACATATAGGATATGGGGGAAGTGAAAGCAAGTTGTGAAAGTATAGGTTGGCAGACCAGACCAACGATGAAGTTCGGTCCCGGCCAAAGGCTAAACCACTTGGGAGGGCGGAACTGGAACATCACCCTTGGAACATGTGGGGAACATGTATTCGCAAGAAGGCTTCTTGACTCTAAGGCAGAGTCTGATAAGAAGAGTTTGCTATGGCGTGGGCAGGTGGTCCCACCAGCAAACAGGCTTGTGTACATATTGGATGTGATCATGTACTATTCCTATATCCCGAGGGATGGTATATTGATCAGTATTATGTTTCTTAATGAATATTGATGATGTTAGGAACGAGTCCAGGGACTCTTTACCTTATTGTTTAGTTCGATTAAATTAGAACTATACCAGCCTACTATCACTACTGACGTTAGCGACGACTGGTAGATGATTAGGGATAGGTGAGACCTACGATCAGACTCGTCATTCTGATTTCTTGCTCTGTTTGACGGGCTGTTCTGTGAGGCCAGCTGACAATACTGAACCCATGCTTTACTACTCTCCATATAGAGATAATGCTTTGGTTATATGCATAACTAAGTAGCATGACTGAGGGTTGAGTAGTCATTGGTAGGATGCATGTGGACTAATGTTTGGGCCAGTATACTCTCACCGGTCGCTCTTCCTTTTCGGGAGTTTGCCTGTTGAGGTACCAGTCAACTATAATTGCCGTTGGCAGGAAACCACTTCGTGTGACATAGCGAAGGGTTCAATTCTTTACTTATCACGACAGACTCCACCACACCATGTACCCAATGTGATTCACCATGCGTGAAGGTTTGCATCAAGTAATCCAGGTGCCCTGAAGGTGCACGTGTGGGACGTGATGGTTTGTGAGGTTTTTCTACGTTAGAAGATATTCTATTTCAGCCAGGAACATTTCAGCATTTTGAGCAAGCATGCTCAAAGAAAGTAAACACCTGTCCGTATATTATTACGGTGGTTCTGCCTAAACGTGGAAATGAATGCAAGTTACCAGGTGGAAGGGACAATTGATTATAGTCCAACCTGAATTGTTTTCCGTGAAATAGATGTCTGATTCTAATAATGTACTTTCCCAGCAGGAAAATTATGAACTGTGTTCGAGTAGGACTCAGGGACATTTCAGTTGCCATATCTGATGCTTCAAGCAGTGTTACTGTGAGGGACCATTGAATTGGTCATTGATATTCTTCAAGCAGTGTTACTGTGAGGGACCATTGAATTGGTCATTGATATTCTTCAAGCAGTGTTACTGTGAGGGACCACTGAATTGGTCATTGACATATTCTTCAAGCAGTGTTACTGTGAGGGACCATTGAATTGGTCATTGACATATTCTTCAAGCAAGGTTACTGTGCTATGCTGGATGGACCATTTGATTGGTCAGTGACTACTTAGGTTCATCGAAGTCACGAATACTTGGAGTCAAGTCCAGGAGGATTGTCTCCCAACCAGTGGTGTTAGAGAACTGTGTATTAACAGTGACTCCGTGGGAGTGATATAGATGCAGTTGGTCCAGTGAGTGAGGTCCAGCAGTGACTCTATTGTTGTGGATCCACGCTCTGGGGACGGAGTGGTCTCCAAGGTTCTAGTCATCTCACTGGAAGGAAGCCGGGTGAGTGGCGGACCGACTGGACAGGACATCTGCATCCAATCTACTTCTCAACTCCAAGATGACAGGTTATCTCTGATTCTGTCTCTACTCTATCCTCTATTTGTGTAAATAGATTATTCTATCAGGATGTTCATTTCAGTTCTATATTCTCAAGGGTAGAATAAACTTGATGTAAGTTGACTTGCTCTTTGTATAATGATTGAGTGTGGTCTCGGACGATGCCTAAGTGTTCATTGTTCCACAGGGGTATGTAGTTAGTGGGGGTCTAGAATCTGGAGGGGCTTGTAGACATAATTAACTAATATGAGATCAACCACAGAGTAAAAATGTGTATCTGCCTGACCAACCCCTGGGGCTAGAATACACGGGAGTGCCAGAGACACCTCGGGTGTGGTTCACTCTCACTACCTAAGGTGAACTCGTTACAGTATCAATAGTTTAGGACTTAAGCTTAGCTTCATTCATTCTTACCATAAACATCATCATCTCATTCCATCTTTATAACATACTACGATGTTTAATACCGATGTGGTATTCCGCTCGCGGAGATCATGTACTATCAGCTCCCAATAAAATGTATCCTTTTGTACACCGTACGAGTTGTCATTTTTGTGTGGTACAAAAGAAGGGAATCCTTGCATGCCTGTCGCAATTGAGTTGTTGACAAAGATCCTTGTGTACACTAAGTGAGAGACAGGAAGATCCTTGTGTACACTAAGTGAGAGACAGGAGGACACTGTGTGTACACTAAGTGAGAGACAGGAAGATCCTTGTGTACACTAAGTGAGAGACAGGAGGACACTGTGTGTACACTAAGTGAGAGACAGGAAGATCCTTGTGTACACTAAGTGAGAGACAGGAAGATCCTTGTGTACACTAAGTGAGAGAAGGAAGATCCTGTGTATACACTAAGTGATAGACAGGAGGACACTGTGTGTACACTAAGTGAGAGACAGGAAGATCCTGTGTGTACACTAAGTGAGAGACAGGAGGACACTGTGTGTACACTAAGTGAGAGACAGGAGGACACTGTGTGTACACTAAGTGAGAGACAGGAAGATCCTTGTGTACACTAATTGAGAGACAGGAGGACACTGTGTGTACACTAAGTGAGAGACAGGAAGATCCTTGTGTACACTAAGTGAGAGACAGGAAGATCCTTGTGTACACTAATTGAGAGACAGGAGGACACTGTGTGTACACTAAGTGAGAGACAGGAAGATCCTTGTGTACACTAAGTGAGAGACAGGAGGACACTGTGTGTACACTAAGTGAGAGACAGGAAGATCCTTGTGTACACTAAGTGAGAGACAGGAAGATCCTTGTGTACACTAATTGAGAGACAGGAGGACACTGTGTGTACACTAAGTGAGAGACAGGAGGACACTGTGTGTACACTAAGTGAGAGACAGGAAGATCCTTGTGTACACTAATTGATAGACAGGAGGACACTGTGTGTACACTAAGTGAGAGACAGGAGGACACTGTGTGTACACTAATTGAGAGACAGGAGGACACTGTGTGTACACTAATTGAGAGACAGGAGGACACTGTGTGTACACTAAGTGAGAGACAGGAGGACACTGTGTGTACACTAAGTGAGAGACAGGAAGATCCTTGTGTACACTAAGTGAGAGACAGGAAGATCCTTGTGTACACTAATTGAGAGACAGGAGGACACTGTGTGTACACTAAGTGAGAGACAGGAAGATCCTTGTGTACACTAAGTGAGAGACAGGAGGACACTGTGTGTGCACTAAGTGAGAGACAGGAGGACACTGTGTGTACACTAAGTGAGAGACAGAAAGATCCTTGTGTACACTAATTGAGAGACAGGAGGACACTGTGTGTACACTAAGTGAGAGACAGGAAGATCCTTGTGTACACTAAGTGAGAGACAGGAAGATCCTTGTGTACACTAATTGATAGATAGGAGGACACTGTGTGTACACTAAGTGAGAGACAGGAAGATCCTTGTGTACACTAAGTGAGAGACAGGAGGACACTGTGTGTACACTAAGTGAGAGACAGGAAGATCCTTGTGTACACTAAGTGAGAGACAGGAAGATCCTTGTGTACACTAATTGAGAGACAGGAGGACACTGTGTGTACACTAAGTGAGAGACAGGAGGACACTGTGTGTACACTAAGTGAGAGACAGGAAGATCCTTGTGTACACTAATTGAGAGACAGGAGGACACTGTGTGTACACTAAGTGAGAGACAGGAGGACACTGTGTGTACACTAATTGAGAGACAGGAGGACACTGTGTGTACACTAATTGAGAGACAGGAGGACACTGTGTGTACACTAAGTGAGAGACAGGAGGACACTGTGTGTACACTAAGTGAGAGACAGGAAGATCCTTGTGTACACTAAGTGAGAGACAGGAAGATCCTTGTGTACACTAATTGAGAGACAGGAGGACACTGTGTGTACACTAAGTGAGAGACAGGAAGATCCTTGTGTACACTAAGTGAGAGACAGGAGGACACTGTGTGTACACTAAGTGAGAGACAGAGAGATCCTTGTGTACACTAATTGAGAGACAGGAAGATCCTTGTGTACACTAAGTGAGAGACAGGCAGATCCTGTGTGTACACTAAGTGAGAGACAGGAAGATCCTGTGTGTACACTAACTGAGAGACAGGAAGATCCTTGTGTACACTAACTGAGAGACAGGAAGATCTGTGTGTACACTAAGTGAGAGACAGGAAGATCCTTGTGTACACTAAGTGAGAGACAGGAAGATCCTGTGTGTACACTAAGTGAGAGACAGGAAGATCTGTGTGTACACTTACTGAGAGACAGGAAGATCCTTGTGTACACTAACTGAGAGACAGGAAGATCTGTGTGTACACTAAGTGAGAGACAGGAAGATCCTTGTGTACACTAAGTGAGAGACAGGAAGATCCTGTGTGTACACTAACTGAGAGACAGGAAGATCCTTGTGTACACTAACTGAGAGACAGGAAGATCTGTGGAGAGACAGGAAGATCTGTGTGTACACTAAGTGAGAGACAGGAAGATCCTGTGTGTACACTAAGTGAGAGACAGGAAGATCCTGTGTGCACACTAAGTGAGAGACAGGAAGATCCTGTGTGTACACTAAGTGAGAGACAGGAAGATCCTGTGTGTACACTAAGTGAGAGACAGGAAGATCCTGTGTGTACACTAACTGAGAGACAGGAAGATCCTGTGTGTACACTAAGTGAGAGACAGGAAGATCTGTGTGCACACTAAGTGAGAGACAGGAAGATCCTGTGTGTACACTAAGTGAGAGACAGGAAGATCCTGTGTGTACACTAACTGAGAGACAGGAAGATCCTGTGTGTACACTAACTGAGAGACAGGAAGATCCTGTGTGTACACTAACTGAGAGACAGGAAGATCCTGTGTGTACACTAAGTGAGAGACAGGAAGATCCTTGTGTACACTAACTGAGAGACAGGAAGATCTGTGTGTACACTAAGTGAGAGACAGGAAGATCCTTGTGTACACTAACTGAGAGACAGGAAGATCATGTGTGCACACTAAGTGAGAGACAGGAAGATCCTGTGTGTACACTAAGTGAGAGACAGGAGGACACTGTGTGTACACTAAGTGAGAGACAGGAGGACACTGTGTGTACACTAAGTGAGAGACAGGAATATCCTGTGTGTACACTAAGTGAGAGACAGGAAGATCCTGTGTGTACACTAAGTGAGAGACAGGAATATCCTGTGTGTACACTAAGTGAGAGACAGGAGGACACTGTGTGTACACTAAGTGAGAGACAGGAATATCCTGTGTGTACACTAAGTGAGAGACAGGAGGACATTGTGTGTACACTAAGTGAGAGACAGGAAGATCCTGTGTGCACACTAAGTGAGAGACAGGAGGACACTGTGTGTACACTAAGTGAGAGACAGGAGGATCCTGTGTGTACACTAAGTGAGAGACAGGAAGATCCTGTGTGTACACTAAGTGAGAGACAGGAATATCCTGTGTGTACACTAAGTGAGAGACAGGAGGACACTGTGTGTACACTAAGTGAGAGACAGGAGGACACTGTGTGTACACTAAGTGAGAGACAGGAATATCCTGTGTGTACACTAAGTGAGAGACAGGAGGACACTGTGTGTACACTAAGTGAGAGACAGGAGGACACTGTGTGTACACTAAGTGAGAGACAGGAATATCCTGTGTGTACACTAAGTGAGAGACAGGAGGACACTGTGTGTACACTAAGTGAGAGACAGGAAGATCCTGTGTGTACACTAAGTGAGAGACAGGAGGACACTGTGTGTACACTAAGTGAGAGACAGGAGGACACTGTGTGTACACTAAGTGAGAGACAGGAAGATCCTGTGTGTACACTAAGTGAGAGACAGGAAGATCCTGTGTGTACACTAAGTGAGAGACAGGAGGACACTGTGTGTACACTAAGTGAGAGACAGGAAGATCCTGTGTGTACACTAAGTGAGAGACAGGAGGACACTGTGTGTACACTAAGTGAGAGACAGGAAGATCCTGTGTGTACACTAAGTGAGAGACAGGAGGACACTGTGTGTACACTAAGTGAGAGACAGGAAGATCCTGTGTGTACACTAAGTGAGAGACAGGAGGACACTGTGTGTACACTAAGTGAGAGACAGGAAGATCCTGTGTGTACACTAAGTGAGAGACAGGAAGATCCTGTGTGTACACTAAGTGAGAGACAGGAAGATCCTGTGTGTACACTAAGTGAGAGACAGGAAGATCCTGTGTGTACACTAAGTGAGAGACAGGAAGATCCTGTGTGTACACTAAGTGAGAGACAGGAAGATCCTGTGTGTACACTAAGTGAGAGACAGGAAGATCCTGTGTGTACACTAAGTGAGAGACAGGAAGATCCTGTGTGTACACTAAGTGAGAGACAGGAATATCCTGTGTGTACACTAAGTGAGACAGGAATATCCTGTGTGTAGACTAAGTGAGACAGGAGGACACTGTGTGTACACTAAGTGAGAGACAGGAGGACACTGTGTGTACACTAAGTGAGAGACAGGAAGATCCTGTGTGTACACTAAGTGAGAGACAGGAAGATCCTGTGTGTACACTAAGTGAGAGACAGGAGGACACTGTGTGTACACTAAGTGAGAGACAGGAGGACACTGTGTGTACACTAAGTGAGAGACAGGAGGACACTGTGTGTACACTAAGTGAGAGACAGGAGGACACTGTGTGTACACTAAGTGAGAGACAGGAAGATCCTGTGTGTACACTAAGTGAGAGACAGGAAGATCATGTGTGTACACTAAGTGAGAGACAGGAAGATCATGTGTGTACACTAAGTGAGAGACAGGAAGATCCTGTGTGTACACTAAGTGAGAGACAGGAAGATCCTGTGTGTACACTAAGTGAGAGACAGGAAGACACTGTGTGTACACTAAGTGAGAGACAGGAGGACACTGTGTGTACACTAAGTGAGAGACAGGAAGATCATGTGTGTACACTAAGTGAGAGACAGGAAGATCCTGTGTGTACACTAAGTGAGAGACAGGAAGATCATGTGTGTACACTAAGTGAGAGACAGGAAGATCCTGTGTGTACACTAAGTGAGAGACAGGAAGATCCTGTGTGTACACTAAGTGAGAGACAGGAATATCCTGTGTGTACACTAAGTGAGACAGGAATATCCTGTGTGTAGACTAAGTGAGACAGGAGGACACTGTGTGTACACTAAGTGAGAGACAGGAGGACACTGTGTGTACACTAAGTGAGAGACAGGAAGATCCTGTGTGTACACTAAGTGAGAGACAGGAAGATCCTGTGTGTACACTAAGTGAGAGACAGGAAGATCATGTGTGTACACTAAGTGAGAGACAGGAAGATCCTGTGTGTACACTAAGTGAGAGACAGGAAGATCATGTGTGTACACTAAGTGAGAGACAGGAGGACACTGTGTGTACACTAAGTGAGAGACAGGAAGATCCTGTGTGTACACTAAGTGAGAGACAGGAGGACACTGTGTGTACACTAAGTGAGAGACAGGAGGACACTGTGTGTACACTAAGTGAGAGACAGGAGGACACTGTGTGTACACTAAGTGAGAGACAGGAGGACACTGTGTGTACACTAAGTGAGAGACAGGAAGATCCTGTGTGTACACTAAGTGAGAGACAGGAGGACACTGTGTGTACACTAAGTGAGAGACAAGAGGACACTGTGTGTACACTAAGTGAGAGACAGGAGGACACTGTGTGTACACTAAGTGAGAGACAGGAAGATCCTGTGTGTACACTAAGTGAGAGACAGGAAGATCATGTGTGTACACTAAGTGAGAGACAGGAAGATCCTGTGTGTACACTAAGTGAGAGACAGGAATATCCTGTGTGTACACTAAGTGAGAGACAGGAAGATCCTGTGTGTACACTAAGTGAGAGACAGGAATATCCTGTGTGTACACTAAGTGAGACAGGAATATCCTGTGTGTAGACTAAGTGAGACAGGAGGACACTAGGAATATCCTGTGTGTAGACTAAGTGAGACAGGAGGACACTGTGTGTACACTAAGTGAGACAGGAATATCCTGAATGTAGACTAAGTGAGACAGGAGGACACTGTGTGTACACTAAGTGAGACAGGAATATCCTGTGTGTAGACTAAGTGAGACAGGAGGACACTGTGTGTACACTAAGTGAGACAGGAATATCCTGTGTGTACACTAAGTGAGAGACAGGAAGATCCTGTGTGTACACTAAGTGAGAGACAGGAAGATCCTGTGTGTACACTAAGTGAGACAGGAATATCCTGTGTGTACACTAAGTGAGAGACAGGAAGATCCTGTGTGTACACTAAGTGAGACAATAAGATCCTGTGTGTACACTAAGTTAGAGACAGGAAGATCCTGTGTGTACACTAAGTGACAGACAGGAAGATCCTGTGTGTACACTAAGTGAGACAGGAATATCCTGTGTGTACACTAAGTGAGACAGGAATATCCTGTGTGTACACTAAGTGAGAGACAGGAATATCCTGTGTGTACACTAAGTGAGAGACAGGAATATCCTGTGTGTACACTAAGTGAGAGACAGGAAGATCCTGTGTGTACACTAAGTGAGAGACAGGAAGATCCTGTGTGTACACTAAGTGAGACAGGAATATCCTGTGTGTAGACTAAGTGAGAGACAGGAAGATCCTGTGTGTAGACTAAGTGAGAGACAGGAATATCCTGTGTGTACACTAAGTGAGACAGGAATATCCTGTGTGTACACTAAGTGAGAGACAGGAAGATCCTGTGTGTACACTAAGTGAGAGACAGGAATATCCTGTGTGTACACTAAGTGAGACAGGAATATCCTGTGTGTAGACTAAGTGAGACAGGAGGACACTGTGTGTACACTAAGTGAGACAGGAATATCCTGTGTGTAGACTAAGTGAGACAGGAGGACACTGTGTGTACACTAAGTGAGACAGGAATATCCTGTGTGTAGACTAAGTGAGACAGGAGGACACTGTGTGTACACTAAGTGAGAGACAGGAGGACACTGTGTGTACACTAAGTGAGAGACAGGAGGACACTGTGTGTACACTGAGAGACAGGAGGACACTGTGTGTACACTAAGTGAGAGACAGGAGGACACTGTGTGTACACTGAGAGACAGGAGGACACTGTGTGTACACTGAGAGACAGGAGGACACTGTGTGTACACTGAGAGACAGGAGGACACTGTGTGTACACTAAGTGAGAGACAGGAGGACACTGTGTGTACACTAAGTGAGAGACAGGAGGACACTGTGTGTACACTAAGTGAGAGACAGGAGGACACTGTGTGTACACTGAGAGACAGGAGGACACTGTGTGTACACTAAGTGAGAGACAGGAATATCCTGTGTGTACACTAAGTGAGACAGGAATATCCTGTGTGTAGACTAAGTGAGACAGGAGGACACTGTGTGTACACTAAAAGTGAGAGACAGGAGGACACTGTGTGTACACTGAGAGACAGGAGGACACTGTGTGTACACTAAGTGACAGACAGGAAGATCCTGTGTGTAGACTAAGTTAAAGTTCCACAATTCTTGAGGCAAAATTGGGTATATGGCATTAGTCCTATATTTACAGACCAATAAGCACTTGATGGGCACCATTGACAAAATTATGCTGGCGACCTTTAAATATAAAAATCTTAAAAGTTGAATCGACTTCAATGCACTAGGTTTTATCCCATATGGCTTGGTCTCTTTCCCCGGGGCGACCTGCCGAAAGCATCGCACAAAGCACAAACTCCGTAGCTCTGGCGATGATCTCCAGTAGTGGCTTGACCACTTCACCATGGAAACTGTCATCTTTACTCCACATTACATTGCCTGGTGCTGTCTTTTTCAGCAGGGTCAACCAGGTAGCCCAGGTCAATTTGGTAACAATCTGTCTTGATAAGGATTTCAACACATGACCATTGGGTTGCCAGGCAAGTGTGCTGGTCATTGCACCATATCTACCCAGAAGATGATACAGAAGAGAAACGTTTAGTGTGCTGGTCATTGCACTATGACATCTACCCAGAAGATGATACAGAAGAGAAACATTTAGTGTGCTGGTCATTGCACTATGACATCTATCCAGAAGATAATACAGAAGAGAAACATTTAATGTGCTAGTTATTGCACCATGACATCTACCCAGAAGATGGTACAGAAGAGAAACATCTGGTCTGTGAATCATGACATCTACCCAGAAGATGAAACAGAAGAGAAACATCTGGTCTGTGAACCATGACATCTACCCAGAATATGATACAGAAGAGAAACATCTGGTCTGTGAAAAACGACATCTACCCAGAATATGATACAGAATAGAGGCATCTGGTCTGTGAATCATGACATCTACCCAGAAGATGAAACAGAAGAGAAACATCTGGTCTGTGAACCATGACATCTACCCAGAATATGATACAGAAGAGAAACATCTGGTCTGTGAATCATGACATCTACCCAGAAGATGAAACAGAAGAGAAACATCTGGTCTGTGAACCACGACATCTACCCAGAATATAATACAGAATAGAAGCATCTGGTCTGTGAATCATGACATCTACCCAGAATATGATACAGAAGAGAAACACCTGGTCTGTGAATCATGACATCTACCCAGAAGATGAAACAGAAGAGAAACATCTGGTCTGTGAACCATGACATCTACCCAGAATATGATACAGAAGAGAAACATCTGATCTGTGAACCACGACATCTACCCAGAATATGATACAGAATAGAAGCATCTGGTCTGTGAATCATGACATCTACCCAGAAGATGAAACAGAAGAGAAACATCTGGTCTGTGAACCATGACATCTACCCAGAAGATGGTACAGAAGAGAAACGTTTAGTGTGCTGGTCATCGAACTGTGACATCTACCCAGAATATGATACAGAAGAGAAACATCTGGTCTGTGAATCATGACATCTACCCAGAAGATGAAACAGAAGAGAAACATCTGGTCTGTGAACCATGACATCTACCCAGAATATGATACAGAAGAGAAACATCTGGTCTGTGAATCACGACATCTACCCAGAATATGATACAGAATAGAAGCATCTGGTCTGTGAATCATGACATCTACCCAGAAGATGAAACAGAAGAGAAACATCTGGTCTGTGAATCATGACATCTACCCAGAAGATGAAACAGAAGAGAAACATCTGGTCTGTGAATCATGACATCTACCCAGAAGATGAAACAGAAGAGAAACATCTGGTCTGTGAATCACAACAACTACCCAGAAGATGAAACAGAAGAGAAACATCTGGTCTGTGAATCACATCTACCCAGAAGATGATACAGAAGAGAAACATCTGGTCTGTGAATCACATCTACCCAGAAGATGATACAGAAGAGAAACATCCAATGTGAGGGGTAGGTGTTGGCCTATATTCTATGAGGAGATGAAAAGGTGGGAGGGGAAAACACATTTGCTTGAGGTGAAGACAAAAATCTAGAAACAGAATAACAATATCTAGAGACATCAAGACTTTGTAGGTGAACATCTGGTTGGGAAAGTGGCAGCCAATTCCATCAGAGGTGAACTGTACTGTTCGTAGAAGACTTTTGTGGTGACATTCTGGCGGTGGCATTTTGTAGTGTGTCTTAGACTAATGACTAATGAGACAAAAATACGGCATACCTGTTCATTTTATACCTCTATGGTGGATCAGAATCCAGGACTCTGGTGGATCATGTGAGATGGCGGAACATAACTGCCCATGCTTATCCCCATTGCACATGATGATGATGATAATGAGTATGTCAGTAGTAGGAGAGGAAGAGGTACTTACCTGGCACCAATCCCTGACAAAGCAAGGCCCCAACCAGCAGTCTCACATTCAGAAATGTACTAAATATGAGTCTCATTCTTTGATCTATCCCCGCTCCCTGGATTCAGTCACAGATGTCATTTCTTGTCTCCTGGCCACAACAGAGTCACTTCAGGATTTCTTGTCTCCTGGCCACAACAGAGTCACTTCAGGATTTCTTGTCTCCTGGCCACAACAGAGTCACTTCAGGATTTCTTGTCTCCTGGCCACAACAGAGTCACTTCAGGATTTCTTGTCTCCTGGCCACAACGGAGTCACTTCAGGATTTCTTGTCTCCTGGCCACAACAGAGTCACTTCAGGATTCATGATGTTCATCACGACTGTACTGTTCTTTTCAATAAATTTAAGATTGCTTACAAATTATTCTGGTTATTTCCCCTTCATTTTAGTGTGAACAAAATATCTGTGGATTGAAATAAGCAGTTTTAATGAGAGCAAATTAGTCCATATTTATACTAAACATGTGGCGAGGCAGAGAGCGCATTTCATAATTACCCAACAAAATTAACTGACGGCTCGTAATCAGCCACACACGATTTGTATGATGACCCCATTGCAATGGTATTAGCGTCAGTCGTTCAGAAAGCAATCGCAAACTACTGAATGTAAAAATTGCCTAGTAAATCCAAATAGCCAAACACTACTGGGGTTAATTGCGACACCCAGTAAAGGACGTTCAACTCTGTCTTATATTATACTATGAAAATATCCCCCCTGATGTGTCTCTACCTGGACACTTACTAAACAAGCTGAACAACACATAAATGCCTTTGAATACAAATGTTATAGACGAGTTCTAAGAATATCTTGGATACACAAAAGAACAAATGCATCCATACCATAAGAGCTGAATACTGATGGCCGGCTACTAATGATGATAAATCAAAGAAAATTAAAATATTTTGATCAATTGAAACGTCACGAAAGTTTGGAGAGAACAATCATGGAGAGGTATATGCCCGGGAAGAGAGGAAGTGGAAGGCCAAAGAGAAGATGGGTGCAGGATGTGGCGGATGATCTCTAGATGGGTGTATCAATCGCGGGACATATTGCTTATGACCGAGAAATGTTCTGGGCGGTTGTAATAGGAATGAAGATCGTAAACTGATTAGAGACATTAGACGTAGGCAGTCACAATTTTTTGAGCATGTTATGAGAAGAAATGATTTGGAGAACTTGGTGACAACTGGTAAGATTGAGGGGAATAGACCAAGGGGAAGACCTAGAAGCAAGTACCTGGATGGCTTGGCCTTGTGGCTTGGTCGAGACAGAAACACGGAGCTGATCCACGACTCTGGTGATCGAGTGAGATGGCAGAACATGACCGCCCACGCTTACCGGCATGGCACATGATGGATGGATGTTATAGGAGCGAAGTTCTGCAAGGGACATACTCCTGAATGAATGAATGAATGAATGAAAGAATGATGTGAAGTGGTTGAGGTACTAGCATGTTGCACTGACCCCAAGAGCTATGCTGACGGTAGTGCAGCCAGTGGTAGGGTTTCCCATGTCGGATATATGGGGAGTAAGTGAAATGGCCAACTCACTTCTTATGTGATGGCTTAGAATATGTCAAAGCTTAACACTTCATATTCAAACAGCAGTATGTGCAATGGGACAATGCTTACCTGAAACGTGTTGTTTGAAGTGCCATTTCTGCATGTATGTGTTGTTTAAAGTGCCATTTCTGATGTATCTGTGGTTTAAAGTGTCATTTCTGCAAGTATATGTTGTTAAAAGTGCCATTTCTGCATAATTGTTTTTTTAAAGTGCTATTTCTCCCACTGTCTGTTGTCCAATGTTTATGATGAAGCATTGCAGTTGAGTGTCCTCCGTTTATTACTTTATTTGTTCCATTGTATTGTAAAGTTAATCTAATTCTTCACTTTGTTCTTGTCTTCATCTTCACTTAGTTCTTGTTTTCATGCACTGATACATTTCACTGAAAAAGTTATTTGGGTGACAACTTGCATTACTTCAGTTTTGGCTGTATTTATACTCAAATTGTATCTGCTGCATGGTGAACTCAGATTAGTAATATGATTTTGTAGTCTGCCCTCGTCGCTATAACACAGGCACTGATTGTCTGCAATTAGAAGTTCATTTATTTCCTGTGGGTCAGTTGTTTCATCTGAAGTAAAGAGTTCTAAATTTTCTGAATCTGTTCTGTCAAAGCTTGCTTCTTTGGATACTCTGTCTATGTAGACATTAAACAGCAGAGGAGAGAGCACACATCCCTGTCTCACTCCTGTATTGACTGTGAACATATCTGATATACCTTCTTGTGTTCTTACTGCACTTCGGCTCGAGTGGTACATGGCTGTGATGTTTTCTAGCTATTCTCCTTGTATCACATAGTCTTCAAGGATGGTCCATAATTTGTATCTGTCTACTCTATCAAAAGCCTTTTCCTGATGTTTTTTTTTTTTTTTACTTTACAGGACTTAGCTGTCAACACCAGCATCTTTCAGCTGTATGTTGATCTCTTGGCAAGATTATGCTCAGTAGTTTGCCATTGCTTTCTGGGCGGCCGGCTCAGTATCCCGCAAGTCACGAGCGGGGGTCGAACCGCCTCAGCTCTCGCTCCGCTACGAGACTCTGCGTGATAAACGGGATTACAGAGAGAAAGTGTTGTAACCCCACAGCCAGAGAGACCGGCTTTCCTGATCTACAAACACAATATTCTGCTGGTAATTATATTGGATGGTTTTTTCACATATTTGTCTTAATGTAAATAGTGCAACAGTGCAACTTTTACCTTTCTGAAAATCAAATTGTACTTTGCTTAACTGTTGTTCAGCTATGTGTAAATGATAGCATCATCCTCTAACGAATTCTCGAAGATCAGAGCCTGTACTTCTGCATCCACAGCAGCTGGATTTTCTTGTCTGCATTTCCTGTCTAGCTTGATCTCGAGGATGCATACAATAGAGTTCGATATGATATTTTGATGACCGCACTGATGGAGATGAGGATCAATTCCTGGTTGGTGAATTGGATAGCAGCCGTCTGCATTCTCGTTGGGTTGCTCTCCGTTTGGATGCATGGTCCTCAGAGCCACATATTTTAACCCCGGGACTGCCACAGGGATCTGCAATCTCACCAGTGCTCTTTAACGTGTATACGAGCAAGATTGCAAACCTAGAAGCACCAGGGGTTGGAAGGATACTAACATTTGCAAATGATATTCTTGCATATAGGCAGGGGAGAGATAGGGAGCAAACAGCCCAGGAGCTACAGGCGACAGTAGACAAAGTGATTGACTGGTGCACTGAAATGAGTGCTGTCATCCACCCGGAAAAGGCAGCTGTTTTGTCGTGCTCTCTGGACAACAGGATTGTGAGAGCTGATGTCCCAAACCTCGCGATAGATGGTAGAAGCATCAACAGAGAGAACAAATTGAGGTATCTGGGAATCACATTTGACAGGAGCCTGTCCTTCAAGGACCATGTGGAGATGGTTGTGACAAGGTCTCAAAAGAGACTCAATGCACTTAAAACTATGGCTGCAATGCAGAGAATGCTCTTCACACTATACCAGTACTTGATCCTCTCAGTGATTGATTATGGACTGCTCACTGTCTCAAAGAGTCAGCTGGTGAAATTAGAGTGCATACAGAACGAAGCTATGCGGGTAATTCTGGGATGCACCAGAGACACCCCAGTAGTGTGTATGCGTTATATCCTTGGTCTGCCGACTGTTGCTGGTAGGCTCAAGGTGATGCAGGCAAAGGCATACCTCAGAGTAGCTGCAGACACAGATCACCCACTGCATGAGGCACTGGACGCAGTTACGGGTCAGCGACTGATAAGAGGGAAATTATGGATGGCTCAGGCGGAGCATACTATCAGACAGGTGTGCATCTTGGAGAACATTAGGCGAGGAGAGGAGTGGGTCAGAGTGCCAGCGGAGCAGTCAGACTTGTGCAGGGTTATAATCACATTGAGTCAGGAGTGGCCAGCAGGGGCCACAGAAGTGAAAATCCAGCAACTAATTCAGGATAATGCTCATCCGGGTGACGTGATTATCTACACAGATGGTTCGGTGTTGAGAGGTAGGAAAAGTGCCTGGGGATTCTTAGAAAAAGCTGATGGTCGACGTTTGGTGCAGGAGAGCCTGGCATATGATACCACATCTAGCTTAAGAATAGAGGTGGAAGCAGTCAGTGTAGCTTTCCGCTGGATGGAGAATACGATACACACACACATCATGATTGTAAATGACTCTGAAAGCATGCTGAGTAGGACAAGCAAGCTTCATGCAGCGTGGCTTGTTTCGCTTCAGAGGTCACGGGTGGCAAGCATCGCCTGGATCTTTTCTCCAGGGCATGCTGGTGTGCTGGGGAATGAACAGGCAGACAGACTGGCTGGCTCTGCAAAACTTGGTGGAGTATTGATGCATGACAAGGCAGACGTGGTTGTGGCCTTGTGGGATCACGTGTACACCTCAGAGGAGCAAATGGATCACCATGGTCTGGCAAGAATGAGACAGCGAGGAGTGATGAGGGGATCTGGCTGACGCTCGACGCTCAGAGGAAAGGCTAGACGGACATATAATCAGATTGCTACTGGTACTATTGGTGTTGGAACTCTTCACTGGCTGCTGAGGATGGGGATGAAGCGCTTATGGGAATGCCCCGAATGCTGTGATGTCGGTTCCTAAATCAATCAATCAATCAAATCCTGTCTAGCATAGAGATTGGTTGAAATTACCTTTGTTTTTAAAATAATTAACTTTTTTTTGTATTTGGTAAGTAATTTTATTTTCTAGGCTGTTCTTGTAAGTCCTCAGATATTCTGAGATGGATTTTCGAATTAAGCATCCATTTTTACATATATGTGGAAAGTTTCATTGATGATCATCAATGATTGGTTGTAGAAGCAAAATATTTCTGCACACATGTTGCTTCGTCATTATGAATGGAAATCTAAGATGGCAGCTCTACGAATATTGATCGCTCTAGGCTGTGGAAAATTTTAATGTCAAAACGTGCAATTTGAACTACTATAGTTAAAGAGAATACAATTTTTAAGAGCATTCATAATTTATCTGTATACTTTTAAATTTTTTTTTTTATCATTTAACATGATGGAACATATTTTTGAAGTCAGTTTTGATATCTGTCTATAACCCGTTTGAGACAATCTCGCACAGACTGGCAGTACAATTTATTTATAATTAACTGTGAATGAGAAAATACTGTTAGATGAGTATTTTCTTTCTGCAGCATTTGTCTTGTATTTTTGCATCTCTCTTATTGCTCATCAATGGTAGGCTTTGAAAAACCAAAATCCAGCAGTGCCTCAATAAAGCCTGGTATATCAATTCTAAGCGGAGATACTGAGACACACAGGAGAGTTCCAAAGTTACAGGAATCATGAAAATTTTTTGTTCAAGATCCCAGCACTCAAATGTGAATATTTCGGCTTAGAATTCACATACAAGTACCATTGAAGTACCATTAGATTTGGTTTTTTCAAGGCCTATCTATCTGTGGTAGTTTTATTAGTAAATACTCAATATGAAAATCATTATCAAACCTGCTACATACATACATACTTTTTTTAAAACTAATTTTATCTCAGATAAAAAGAAACCTTGAATCTCATCGGATGACAGCGTGTGGACAATATTATCAATTATTCCACACTCCCAGTTTGGACTAACAACTTGCAGCAGAGAAGAGTTTGAAATTAAAACATCGCGCAGTCGTACAACTTTCAACTAACTTTTAAACTAAAAACAAACCAGAAGATGGAGATAGAAGAGAGAATAAATAAGCACAAAGTTTGTGCCAAACTGTGCAGAAAGTGTCTTCTTATGTCTAACTATGTCTTCTTATGCCCACAAATTATAGTTGCTATATTAGAATAGGTGTTTTACGAGTGCTAACCGTGATGAAACGACCTGAGGTAGATAGTTGACAACTTCCACGACCAGATGACAACAACATTGTTGTTTGTAAACTTCCCACAGCCCTCCACACTTCTGCTGTCGGCAGGTGCAAAAGTTACACCTCGGCGAAACGAAATAAATAACGCCTATCTGAGTTTCTTCTCACTCTTGGACATGTAGTTAAGTTGAGTTGAGTTAAGAACCGACATCACTGCACTCAGGACATTCCCATACGTGCTCCGTCCCCTCGTTCAACAGCCAGCGAAGAGTCATACTACTAATCGTTCTCCTGGTCTTCCCTCTCAGTTTTGAGATTCTTCCAGAACCCCTGCCGATCCCCCGCAATCTCGTTCTTTCCACATATGGGTTCTCAATCTGTTCCTCCGCCTTCTCCACCTGATCCCACAAGCGCACGACCACCTCCCCCTTGTCCATACTCAAGATACCACCAAGAAGTGCCCTCCCTGCTAGCCTACTATCAGCCTGTTCATTCACGCGTACCCCCGCATGGCCAGAGCAAAATATCCATACAATTCTCACAATCTGTGACCTCTGAAACGACGAGAGCCATGTAATTAGACATTAATAAGTACATATTGTGCATATATACTACTGTTATTTATTTTTACTTTTATTACATATATTTTTTAAATGTTTGAAACTGTGTGACCCAGTAATTATAGAGAAGCCACATTTTTAGGTGATGAAAATTTATTGGTTATTGTCTAAGCTCACAGATTTGCTGCTATCTTGAATGCTGCTATCTCAAGATTGCTGAGGGTGGTAGGGGTCTGCGTGGTCTCGAGGTATGGTGTCCGCCTCGAGTGCTGGAGGTCCCGGGTTCAGGCCCCGATGAGGACCGGGACTTTTTTTCTAGTAATAAAATTTCCCCTGGTCTCTGGGTAGTGAGACGCCTGTGTGTATTGTTGCACACATAAAAAATCCCTTAGCATATGGAAATCGAAAAAAGAATAGCCTAACGGCGCTGCCCGGGCAAAATTTCGAGTTAAAAATATACCCAAAGTATTTCAGGATCCTCGCCGGTGCTACGGAGTTCGTGCACTGGGGGACATTTTTTCGTCCCGTAAAATGGAACGTGTTTTTTTCCGAAATGTGTATGGATTAAGTGTGTTTTTCGTGTTTTAAATGGAGTTCGGACCGTGCAACGGAGTTCGTGCACGCGCGCCCGGACTCCCTTCGGCGTATCATCGGCGCCCGGTGGCGATAGTTAAGCCTAACATGACGACCAGACGACCGACAAGAACACGACGTGGCAAGAGGGCGGGCACACGCAGAAGGTGGTTAAAATGTGACAGATTGGGCATCGGACACGTTCGAGTACTGTACTGGAACTGTGCATCATTTAGTCAACGCCGACCCATTCTTGAAAAACTACTGTACGGAAACGATATTGTAGTCTTACAAGAAACACAGCTCGTCGACGGAACAGTCAATGTCGCGGGATATCAGGGATTCTTTAACAGTCGGCACCTCGGACAGGCCATTCTGGTCCGCGACAACATGCTAGTGTCTGAGATCGATATGTCTTCCTGGAACAGTGATGCCCTGCAAGTGCAGGCATTAAGAATAATGACACCAGTGCAGCTTGTAATCGTCAATGTTTATGCGCGAAATGGGAAGGTCGACGTGCGACAATGGCAGAGTTTGTTCGATATGGATGAAAGGCATATCATCTACTGTGGGGACTTCAATGCCAGAGGCAGTCAATCGGGGAATTGCATCACCAATAGACAGGGAGAAGATCTGGAGGACGCCCTGGCATCTGCTGCCCTAATCTGTCTGAATGATGGAAAGGTCACCAGAATAGCCACTCGACCAGGTGACTCTGACAGCGTCATTGACTTGGCTCTGGTGTCGCCCACCATCGCACCAAGGTGCCGGTGGGGCACACTGGGATACCACGATAGTGACCACTACCCTTGTGTCATCCTGATCAAGAAAGACGGGGCCATGAGTCAAAGAAGCAAGACAAATGCCTTCCCGTACGACAACACTGGTCAAGACGCCATAAGCAAGATCAGAAGAAGAAAACTAACTTCCTCCCGCAGGAGACAAGAAAGATGGTTGCAGCCACCATGGTGGAATGGAGAGGTCGAGAAGGCATGGCTGGGAAAGAGGCAGGCTGTCAAAGACTGGCAAAAGGCCAGAAAGGCTAACATGCCACAGGTTGAGTTGGCGAACATGAAGACTGAGGTCGATAGGACGACGACTTTATTCAAATCCTGAGCCAAACATGCCAAGGCCGAGAAATGGGACGAGTTCTGCAGGAAGGTGTGCTACGAGCGATCTCTTACGACATTCTGGCGCCTCCACAAGAGCATGAACGGTGCTGCACAACGTAGGGGTACTCCAGACTTTCAAGGCACAGACCTGGCATGGAAAAAGTCGGATGCGGATAAAGGTAAGGCCCTTCTTGCACGCTACATAGAACAGACTGACCAGAAAGACGAGCCCGCCAGACAGAGGACCACAACGACACTCTCTCAGTTGTGCGAGGGGGTCGGGACAGACGAATAATGGACAATCACAGCTGAGATAGTGCGTGCGATGCTCAAGAAATCACCTAACACCGCCCCAGGCCCAGACGGCATCCGATATGGTGACCTACTGGTGATATCAGATGATGACATGGAAGAACTGGCCAGAGAATTCAACACCAGTATCCAGAGGGGTCAGGTCAAAGAAGAATGGCTACACAGCTACTTGCTGCCGCTGCCAAAACCGAACAAAGACCATTCCAAGATAAGCGGCTACAGAATAATTACGATGCAGAATACTGTTGGCAAGCTACTGGAGAAAATTGTAGCACACAGACTTGCTTGTGACTTGGAACAGCTCGGCTGCTTCCCGCCCACACTTGGAGGATACAGACGCAACAAAGAGTCATGGCTGAATGTGGCGGTCTTTGCTCAAGATGTTTACGAAATATTTCAGGTCAGAGAAGAGACATGTGCGGCCGCCATAGACTTAGAGGACGCATATAACAGAGTATCTTTCGAGCACTTGATGCAAACCCTCCTCAGGCTGAAAGTGCACCCTCACCTTGTACGATGGATAGCTGCAGTTTTGCTCCAAAGGAAGGTGGTGCTAAGATGCGGGAGTTGGTCTTCTGAGCCGATAACGATATGTCCAGGGTTGCCGCAGGGTTCACCACTGTCACCAGTACTATTCAACGTGTATACGGTGCCGATCACTGAACAACAGTTGGATGGGAGGGGTAGGACTCTATTATTCGTTGACGACATCCTCGTGTATTGACAGGGTCGAGATAGACAGGCGGCTGCCAATGATATGCAGGGCGAACTAGATCGAATTTCCTCATGGTGTGCTGATGCCGATGCCATTGTCAACCCTGCAAAGGCAACGGTTACATGGTTCTCACTAAACAACCATATTGTGAAAACAGACCTGCCGGCAGTAAGAATGGATGGGAGCAGCTTAAGTAGAACCCAGTCAATGACATATCTTGGCGTGAGGCTTGATCGTAGCCTGTCCTTCAGAGATCCTGTCGATTACGTCATAACGAAGGCTCGAAAAGGTTTGTCAGCAATGAGAGTCATGGCGACTGCCAATATCGAGCAAAGACTTCTAATACTTCTGTTCCAAGGACTTGTGCTTTCAAGCATCGAGTATGCCCTGGCCATCCTCACAGTCAGCCCTACACAGATTGGAAGACTTGAAAAGGTACAAAACGAAGCCATGCGCATCATTTTGGGCTGCACGAGAGACACCAGCTGTGTAGCAATGAGATACCTCCTTGACTTCCCGACAATGGAACACAGGATCAAGATCTGGAGAGCTCGTGCATACTTAAAAATAAGTGCAGATGAGCAGCACCCTCTGCATGACGCTATATTCAGAGAAAAGGGTGACAGGCTAAAGAGGGCAAATCATGGATGGGTCGGGCGGAAGATGTCGTCAGACAGGTCTGCAGTCTTACCAGTATCAACCCCGGCAAGGAATGGGTGCCGGTGCCTCCAGCTTTTAAGTGCACTTTCTCCTGCATTATCACACTCGATAGACGGAGCAGAGAGCAGAACCCTGCCGCTGTCAATGCAGAGGTTAACGCGCTCATCTATGAACACTCAGATAGCCCCGAAGTGCTCATCTATACAGATGGATCTGTTGTAAAGCAGCAGAGAAGTGCGTGAGCATTTACAGCCCGTTCGGCGGGCCGAACCGTTCAAGAATCCAGTGGTGCCCACTCTATGACCACAAGCAGCATGACGATGGAGGGGATGGCAGTTACACAGGCTTTCATATGGCTGGAATCACAGCATTATACCAACGTGTGTGTACTAAGTGATTCAATGAGCATGATTCAGAAGGTCGAAGCTGGATCTGTACGTAGACAGTGGACTGAATCGCTGCGGAAGTCTGTTGTCCGTAAAGTCACCTTCATCTTCGTCCCGGGACATGCGGGAGTCGAGGGAAATGAACGAGCTGACAAACTGGCTGGCTCTGCACCCCCTGTAGATGGCCAGCCCATGGATCGTGCCGATGTTATTAACGTCCTTAAAGATATGGCGAGAACAGAGGACTTCAGTGATTCCACATCGCTGTCCAGGATGATAGACCTGGGAGTAAGAATCGGCACAGCCAGACGCGAGAGGTACATCGGGAAAACAAAGCCTCTCGCCAATCAACACAGAACTGGCACTATTAGCCACCGGACGCTGATGAATATGCTGGGGGGAGGATCTGAGCACCTATGGACATGTCCGGAGTGCAGCGAAGATACCCCAACTGATAACTGATAACTGATAACTCGTGCACTGAGCTGAGCTTCTCCAAACTCAGGTTTGAGTTAGGAGGAGAATGGAGCACTTATGGGTTACACCCGTGTGCCATGATGTTGATCCATCAACTAAACTGCTGAGGATGGATACAGAGAAAATGAGATCGTGAGATCGTGAGAGAGAGAGAGAGAGAGAGAGAGAGAGAGAGAGAGAGAGAGAGAGAGAGAGAGAGACAGACAGACAGACAGACAGACAGACAGACAGACAGACAGACAGACAGACAGACAGACAGATGGACAGGTGAAACATACATTCCGCATAAACTGGTGGAGGTGGAAGGAATCATATGCAAGGAATGGGTGTGTGCTTACACAATGCAATAAATGTTACATTAATACATTATGATATTAAAATCAATCAAAAAGAGAATAGAATTGGCCAAAAAATGCTGTCAACAACATGACATCAGTATCAATATCTAGAGAGATTAACAACGCATTAAAATGAGAGTTGTCAAATGTTACGTATATTCAACACTACTGTACAAGCGGCTCCGTGACGAATAGGTAATTCGTAATCCGGCATACCGCGTTCGAAACACAGCTGCGTGTGATTTGGCAGTAGACCGCCTTACGTTGTTTTTTTTTAATTAAATGGTATGGGTGCCGGTGGTTCAGAAAGCCATGGCAAACTGCTGAACGTAAACTTGCCCAGGAATCACGAACAGCCCAAAAAGTGTTGGGGTTGACTGCTACATCATGTAACGGATATGTATCTAACATTTACAGGAAACTGAATGACGCGGAAGCCTGGACAGTTTAGTTTAGTTTAGTTTAGTTTAGTTTAGTTTAGCCTGGACATTTAACACACAACTAGAAACCTCTTCCTCTGTTTCCATCTGGCCTGTACATCATTGCTTGTTGTGGTATGCTGTTGACTGGTAACCTACTTGCATGGCCAAACCATTTGACTTGCTACTTTCTAATAAAATCTAGTGCTGCTTTAACCCCCACTTTAGTCCTGATTTCTTAATTTCTGATCTTATCTCTTCTTGATACGTTGAGTATTCTTCTCAGGAATCTCATTTATGTTGTGATTTTTCTTTTCTCTTTTTCTGTAATTGTCCAGGTGTTGCATTGGTAGTATAGAGATAGTAGGAAGATTGTGTTGTGATCAATCTTCAATCAAATGCTACTAATGTCACACTTGGACAATATCCAAACCACTCATCTCATTCATCTTGTACTTTGCGGTGTCGAAGCGAAGCTTAAACAGCAGGAGAGTGCCGTATATGGGCTTCATGTATCGAGATTCCCATGGACTCTATCCATCATTTACGTGGTCGGCCTCATCATCTGCCTCTATTTGGTCTGTACATCATTGATTGTTGTAGTATACTGTTAGTTGGTAATCTAGTTACATGGCCAAACAATTTAACTTGCTGTTTTCTGATAAACATCTAGCGCTGCTATAACCCCCACTTTAGTCCCGATGTACTCTTTTCTTGATACATTGAGTATTCTTCTCAGGAATATAATTTCCGTTGTTACCATTTTTTCCCCCCTGCCATTGTCCAGGGTTGGCATTGGTAACATAGAGTTGATAGGGAGATTGATTTCTTAGTAACTATTGATACGTGTCTGTTTTTTTGTTTTTTTTTTAAAGTATTGATGCCATTTGTCCAATGAGATGGTTTGCCTCATTATATCTATTTTCGATCTCGTCTTCTGATTTGCCATTTGATGATATTATACTTCCTAAGTACTTGAACTTGAAACTCTTTACAGGGTGTGCTGTTATATGAATCTTTGTTGTTTTCTTCTTCTTTGGTTATAGTCATTATCTCTGTTTTACTGATGCTAATTGTCATGTTATGTTCCTTACACACTTCATTGAGACTATTCACGTGGTCTTATAATTCTACTTCTGATTGTGCTATTAGTGCTTGGTCGTCCGCAAATAGTTCTCTAATGGTGTAATTCGCCGTTGGTTCTCCTACTGTGTTCTGTTTGTCATGTTGTGTTGTTAGGTCTCTGTTTGGCTGGTTTCTTTACATATGCAGTGTATATAGGTTATGAATAAGAGGGAGGAGGGGAGGGCAGGAGACAACCTTGTCGTACACCGAATCTTATTATGAAGGGTTCTGAGTGTTCTCTGTTTGTTCTTACCATACATTAACTGTTGTTGTATAAACTTCCATATAATTTTGTTAGATATGTGTGTGTGTGTGTGTGTGTGTGTGCGCGCGCGCGCGCGTGTTGTTTGTCCATCAAGAATGATGATGACCATTCATTTCATCCAGTAGGGTTGAAGGTATGGAGCCGTGAGTTCTAAGATGGCTGATAAGGCCTATTTTGGCTCGAAATGTTCTTTGACAATGTGGACAAAGAATGCTTGAAGTTTCTGGAGGAGGATTTCCTGCAGTGGTTTTTCTGTTCTGTCTTTTCTTCACAGCTCTTGCAGTCCTGGTTGCCTCACATATGACTGCACCCTTGCGTAATGATGCACGCCGTTAGATGTGTACTTACTCCATATCGTTTAAGGATTTCCCACAGCTTGTTTCTATCTATTCTATCAAATACCTTTTTCACGTCGACAAAAGCTAGGTAGAGTGTTTCGTTAAATTCGATTGATTTTTCAACACGTTGTCTAAGAGTAAAGATGGCATGTGTGCATCCTTTGCTCCTAAATCCAAGTTGTGTTTTGCTTGGCTAAGGTTCTATTGCAGGTCGTAATCTGTTCAAGAATTTTGTAAAATATTTTCCCAGCATGACTCAAAAGGGAAATTCCTCTATATTGTGTGCAATCTCTTTTACAGCCTTTTTTAAATGTTGCATATTCCTTACAGGATGTTGCAGTCAACATCAGCATTTTTCAGCTGCTGTTGATGTACTAGGCAAGATTACGCTCAGTAGTTTGCCATTGCTTTCTGAGCGACCGGCCCACATACCGACGTAAGTTACCAGTGCGGCTCGAACCGCTGCCGGTTTGGGCGCAGCTGCGTTACTCACGAGAATATACCGGGTTACGGCGAAAGCCGTAAAACCCTTCGCCAGGGAGACGGCTTACTGTCGTTGTATTTCCTATTTGGGATAATTATGATGTTTTCCCAGTCACGTGGTGTCTGTTGTTCTAACCAAAAATGGTTATATAGACTATGTAGCCATGATTTCCCTGCTTCTCTTACTGCATTAATTAGTTTATTTGGTATTTCGTCTTGTCCTAGTGATTTATTCAAAATGACTAATGTGAAGGCTTCTTCAATTTATGCTTTCGGTATGTCTGGTTCTAGTTCTTCAATGACATCAGTTTCTTGGATTCCTGTGTCATCTGATGGAATGTTGAGAAATTGTTCGAAGTACCACCCCTATATGTTTATGATTTGCTTTTGTTCACTTATTGGTTCTCCTTTGCGCTATTAATTATTTCAGTTGGGTCAAAGGGTACTCCTCTGGTTCTAGTTACCTCCTTGTAGTTTTTATTTAGGGTTTCTCCATACTACTGGTTTTGATGTTCTCTCTTTATTATTCTGTTTGCGTGCCTTCTTAGTATTGTGTAGTCTATGTAATCACGATCCTCTTTGCCCTTCACCCACTTTGTATATTTCTCCTTTTTGTCTTTTATAGCTTTCTATACATCGGCGTTCCACCAACTCATACTCTTTATCCATGTTTTTTTTTCTTTGTGTGGTTCCACATGTTATGTTGGCAGTATTTAAAATGCTTGATGTTTTCCTCACTGCCTCCTTATCTTTGAGATTTTTAAAAGTTTACTAATTAGCATGGCATGTATTTGTCTGGTCTTTGTTTTCTTCTTCTGTTGGTTCTTATTGTGGTAATAACTGCTCTGTGGTCTGTGCGTATACACTTGCATCTAATATATTTCTCTTCTGTTATTTCTTGTTAATATAAAATCATTTTGGCTTTTGGTATATAGATCGTTCAATTTGTACCAGGTGTGTATTTGTGAGTCATTGTTTTTATAAAATACTAGCTGACCCGGCCCGGCTTCGCCCAGTCCCTGGAGGGGATCTATCTATCTATCTGTCTGTCTGCTTGTTTGTCTGTCTGTCTGTCTGTCTGGCTGACCCGGCCCGGCTTCACCCAGTCCCTGGTGGGGAGCATCTAATTTAATTCATATAAGTAGTCATATAAGCTCCCGTTCGCGACTGTCTGTCTGTCTGTCTGAGCCGGCCCGGCTTCACCCAGTCCCTGGTGGGGAGCATCTCATTTAATTCATATAAGTAGTCATATAAGCTCCCGTTCCCGACTATCTATCTGTCTGTCTGTCTGTCTATCTATCTGACCCGGCGTGGCTTCGCCCAGCTCCTGGCGGGGAGCGTCACATTAGATTCACACAGTAACTTAAAAGAATGTCCTTCCACACACCATCCATTATTTTTAATGAAAACTGTTTTTAATCACCTACATGGCTGTAGATAACTTCTTTAAGCATAAAAAGATGAGTTACAATGTTATGCATTATTTTTATGAAAACTTTGAAAATACCTTAAAGATTATATCATTATTTATTATAACTCATATGCCTGTAAATAACTATAGACAAAGAGGTGATAAATCTTTGAAAACGATGCAACAATATGACTATAAAGTATATAGAAATGTTATTAAAAGTTATGCCCCTTGAAATAACATTTCTAGAGTTAAGTCCCCTTGCTATATAGAAATTATAATGAAAAATGAAATATTAAATTTTAGTAAGTAAGTAGCCAAAAAAAAAAAACTAAAAAACTATGACAGAAAGTTGCACAGGAATGAAAGCAAAACGTGTAGAAAATTTCATCTCAATCGGATGGACCGTTCGCGAACGCATAAAGAACGAACGGAAATACATACATCGTGGTTTATATATATAGATGTTTGTTATATAGAGGTTGTCTTGGCAGAATAACTATAATCTACTTCAAATATAAATTGTTTCATTATGTTGGTCTCCAAATGCTCCAATATGTTTTTCTATGTCCATTCTATTACGTTCTATTCTTGCGTTGAAGTCTCCCATAACTATGATGTTGTCTTGTTTCACAATTTTATTAGCTGTATCATGGATGTCTTCAAAGAACCCACATTCTTGCTCATTTTTGTTTGCATTACATAGTGCGTATATTTGTACTTATGTAGTAATTGTCTGTTCTTTTATTCTAAGTTATTATTCTTTCTGATATACATTTTATTTCTAATATTCTACGAGTACTTGCTAGTCGTGGTTCAATTACTTTCCTACACCCTGTCTTGCCCTTTCGTGTTGTTCCACTCAGGGTTAGACAAGTGTATAGCTGTGGTGGATCTATTTGCATCCTCTCCCTTTTAGTCTGGTGTCTGCTATTCTCATTAGTCCAATTTCCCATTGAGTAATACTTCTTTACTATTAAAACCACAGATGTTCAGTGTGCCTATTTTTTATTTAATCAGTAATCTGTCTCGTTGTCCTTTAACATTAGTGGGTCTATAACCATTAAGCCCGATTATGCTTCTTAAATTTTCTATGAGTGATATAAAAATCCCTGGCCGGCTTGCTAGGTTAGTCGCAGGTATAGGATATAAAAATCTGACCAAGGAAGTCCATCCCAACTGGCGAGCTAGAGCTCGGTTGACCCATGACATCAAAATCAAACTTATGCAAAATCAACACCTGTGAGATGAGAAGTTTGAGGAGGAATGCCAACTTAACTATCAGAGACCAAGAAAGAAGCAATGTTATCAGACAGTGGGATCAAACACTCACAATATTTACTGCATAGTGAAATTAAGAGAAGGTAACAGGCAGCAGGTTAGTTTACTTTAGTCGACGGATCAACATCACGACACACGGGTGTAACCCATAAGTGCTCCGTTCTACTCCTAACTCAAGCCTGAGTCTGGAGAATCTCAGCTCAGTGCATGAACTTTGTAGCACCGACGAGGATCCTGAAATACTTTGATTAGGTTTTTTACATGCACAACAATACACACTGGCGTCCAATCTCATTATCCAGAGACCAGGGGAAATTTTGTTACTAGGAATACACGTGAAAAATTCCCGGCCCTCAGTGGGGCTTGAGCCCGGGACCTCCAGCACTCGAGCCGGACATCATACCTCGAGACCACACAGCCCCCTAGCAGCAGGTTAAAAAGAGGAACGCCGTGAATGGGTCAAGCCTAAGACATTCTTCAAAAGGTGTGTTCACTTGAGGACTTAGATTATGGCGTACATGCTTTTCAGTTTACATCCAAGTAGACAGAAAATCCAGACAAGAAAATGCGGCTGCTGTGGAGGCGGAAGTACAGGCGTTGATCTTCAAGAATTCTTTAGAAAGTGATGCTATCATTTACACAGATGTGTTGGTCATTCAACGCGAGAGAAGTTCGTGGATTTTTATGGCACAGGCTGGACAGATAAATGTGAAAGAAGATTCTAGTGCTCTTGCCTTTATTCTGACTATGGAACTCATGGCAGTAAGTAAAGCAATAACATGGCTCGAGACACATATCTTCACTCAGACATGCTTTCTTAGTGACTCAGTGAGTATGCTCAGGAAGACAGAGATGGGTTGGATCCAAAGACACTGGTTGGTGTCACTGGGGTGGTCACGGCTGGCAAAGATTAGTTTCATTTTCATGCCAGGGCATGTAGGTGTACAAGGAAATGAGCAGGCTGACAGGCTTGTGGATAAGGCTGCTCTGGAGGGCGGACGAGCCATGGACCAGGCTGATACACTGAATACTCTATGAGAAGTAAGACGCAAGAATCAAGTGATAACTGAATCTACAACCATGGTCAGACTATGAGAATAGCCAGTTAAAAGATGTGTGAACAGACAAGAGCACTATGCAGGAAGCCAGAAAAGATTAATAAACCAACAAAAAACTGGTGCCGTAAGCTGCTACATGCTGTAACATTTACTGAGGGGATCCGAGCACTTATGGACTGAATGGTTCGATGTGCAATGAGGATAATCTGTCAACTAACTAACATACTTGTCACTACATCTGTGTTTGCCTCCACATCTTTACCACACCAATATCCATTGTATTCTAATCCAACAGTAACAGAGAAGACTTCACACACAGCATTTACAATGCAGACACTCACATATGCACTCACTTACATAAACAACCGACTGAAACAGCCACCTACTTTACCTACAACAAAGTTTTATGCCAGAAAGCTATATAATATAGCTTTTATAAAGCTAAAAAATATAAAAACACAATTCTTTAATTCATATATATTTATTTATAAAGCTGCATCCACCACTCCATTAAACGAGATGCATACATGCATACATATATACACACACATATACACATTTCAACTTCTATCTAAATATTACCTAAGGACAACACACTGATTTCATTATCTGTCAGTGCACATTCAAACTTTTTCTGAATTTCTTTTATTGTATGCAAATTAAGTTTACGATCAGAAAGTTCTGTCTCCTGAAGATTTTCAAATGTTTCTTGTTTTGATCCATTTTTGACAATCTGAAACAGAAACAAAAGCATCAAAGTAACTAAACTGGAAAGGGTTGAAATAAACTATTTAAAAACCTAGTTTATTATTTTTGCATACGGTCACTTTTAACTCAAGCATAGTCCACACACATGCTGGTATGTCTAGTGTACTGAACTCAAGCATAGTCCACACACATGCTGCTATGTTTAGTGTACTGAACTCAAGCATAGTCTACACACATGCTGCTATGTCTAGTGTACTGAACTCAAGCATAGTCCACACACATGCTGCTATGTTTAGTGTACTGAACTCAAGCATAGTCTACACACATGCTGCTATATCTATTGTACTGAACTCAAGCATAGTCCACACACATGCTGCTATGTCTAGTGTACTGAACTCAAGCATAGTCCACACACATGCTGCTATGTCTAGTGTACTGAACTCAAGCATAGTCCACACACATGCTGCTATGTCTAGTGTACTGAACTCAAGCATAGTCTACACACATGCTGCTATGTCTAGTGTACTGAACTCAAGCATAGTCTACACACATGCTGCTATGTCTAGTGTACTGAACTCAAGCATAGTCCACACACATGCTGCTATGTCTAGTGTACTGAACTCAAGCATAGTCCACACACATGCTGCTATGTCTAGTGTACTGAACTCAAGCATAGTCTACACACATGCTGCTATGTCTAGTGTACTGAACTCAAGCATAGTCTACACACATGCTGCTATGTCTAGTGTACTGAACTCAAGCATAGTCCACACACATGCTGCTATGTCTAGTGTACTGAACTCAAGCATAGTCCACACATATGCTGCTATGTCTAGTGTACTGAACTCAAGCATAGTCCACACACATGCTGCTATGTCTAGTGTACTGAACTCAAGCATAGTCCACACACATGCTGCTATGTCTAGTGTACTGAACTCAAGCATAGTCTACACACATGCTGCTATGTCTAGTGTACTGAACTCAAGCATAGTCCACACACATGCTGCTATGTCTAGTGTACTGAACTCAAGCATAGTCTACACACATGCTGCTATGTCTAGTATACTGAACTCAAGCATAGTCCACACACATGCTGCTATGTTTAGTGTACTGAACTCAAGCATAGTCCACACACATGCTGCTATGTCTAGTGTACTGAACTCAAGCATAGTCTACACACATGCTGCTATGTCTAGTGTACTGAACTCAAGCATAGTCCACACACATGCTGCTATGTCTAGTATACTGAACTCAAGCATAGTCCACACACATGCTGCTATGTTTAGTGTACTGAACTCAAGCATAGTCCACACACATGCTGCTATGTCTAGTGTACTGAACAAGCATAGATTACACACATGCTGTTATGTCTAGTGTACTGAACTCAAGCATAGACTACACATGCTGCTATGTCTAGTATACTGAACTCAAGCATAGTCCACACACATGCTGCTATGTTTAGTGTACTGAACTCAAGCATAGTCTACACACATGCTGTTATGTCTAGTGTACTGAACTCAAGCATAGACTACACACATGCTGCTATGTCTAGTATACTGAACTCAAGCATAGTCCACACACATGCTGCTATGTCTAGTGTACTGAACTCAAGCATAGTCTACACACATGCTGCTATGTCTAGTGTACTGAACTCAAGCATAGTCCACACACATGCTGCTATGTTTAGTGTACTGAACTCAAGCATAGTCCACACACATGCTGCTATGTCTAGTGTACTGAACAAGCATAGACTACCCACATGCTGCTATGTCTAGTGTACTGAACTCAAGCATAGTCCACACACATGCTGCTATGTCTAGTGTACTGAACTCAAGCATAGACTACACATGCTGGTATGTCTAGTATACTGAACTCAAGCATAGTCCACACACATGCTGCTATGTCTAGTGTACTGAACTCAAGCATAGTCCACACACATGCTGCTATGTCTAGTGTACTGAACTCAAGCATAGTCCACACACATGCTGCTATGTCTAGTATACTGAACTCAAGCATAGTCCACACACATGCTGCTATGTTTAGTGTACTGAGCTCAAGCATAGTCCACACACATGCTGCTATGTCTAGTGTACTGAACTCAAGCATAGACTACACATGCTGCTATGTCTAGTGTACTGAACTCAAGCATAGTCCACACACTTGCTGCTATGTTTAGTGTACTGAACTCAAGCATAGTCCACACACATGCTGCTATGTCTAGTGTACTGAACTCAAGCATAGACTACACACATGCTGCTATGTCTAGTGTACTGAACTCAAGCATAGTCTACACACATGCTGCTATGTCTAGTGTACTGAACTCAAGCATAGTCCACACACATGCTGCTATGTCTAGTGTACTGAACTCAAGCATAGACTACACTAGTTGCTGACCAAGGCTTGGGGCCTGGTTTGTCTTGCCATGACATTTAGTCTTTAGGTTGCAGTTCTTCACACCAGGATAAGGCTTGTACCATCCCAACTGCCTCTTCTGCCTGAAGCCACTGGCAAAATGTGGGATTGCAGGTTTGGTGACCACCACCCAAAGTTCACTAACAGAATGTAGGTAGAACCATCTTTTATACAGCAGCTCAGTCACACCTGGCAAGACCTGACACTATACCCTAATATGCCTCTCATCTGAAGGTCCGGTATCAACTGCTAAATCTTGTGTGCGTATAGAGGAGGGGGACTTTATAATAACAGTCCCTGTGTATAGATGTTAAATGCTTCTGAAGAGATCTGTCACTTGCAAACAGAACAATGATCACACTATACTGAACATGACTAGACATCTTCAGTATCAACATACCATCATTTCCTTGGTCTTCTGAAAAGCTTCCTTTAAATCGGATGCAATTCGCTGCCAGACTGAGGTCTTGAATTCTTCTTGTTCCTTCATCTTCATCATCTGCTGGGAGTATTCGATGGAAGGGTGCTTTAGTCAAATATATTCAGATGTGCACGATTATATATGACAAGCTGCCCATGTGATTATGTCGTTACTGTGTGACTGTCAGTGTATGTGTGATTTGCCATGTGATTATGTTGTTACTGTGTGACTGTCAGTGTATGTGTGATTTGCGGTGTGATTATGTCGTTACTGTGTGACTGTCAGTGTATGTGTGATTTGCGGTGTGATTATGTCGTTACTGTGTGACTGTCAGTGTATATGTGATTTGCCATGTGATTATGTCGTTACTGTGTGACTGTCAGTGTATGTGTGATTTGCCATGTGATTATGTCGTTACTGTGTGACTGTCAGTGTATGTGTGATTTGCCGTGTGATTATGTCGTTACTGTGTGACTGTCAGTGTATGTGTGATTTGCCATGTGATTATGTCGTTACTGTGTGACTGTCAGTGTATGTGTGATTTGCCGTGTGATTATGTCGTTACTGTGTGACTGTCAGTGTTTGTATGATTTGCCGTGTGATTGACCAGATCTTTGTTGTACACTTTCTTTGAACTCAAGTGTAGTCCACAAACGTGCTACTACCTCTGGTGCACTGAACTATTTTGCGTGTAGATTATCTTTCCCTATGTCAGAGTCCAGAAAGGAGACAGAGATGCAGTGACATCGTTACGCCCGCCAGGCGACTTAGCTCCCAGTAGGGACGCAGTAACTTCATTACGCCGCCAGGCGAATAGTGGTTACCGGCCTGCAAGACTGCTGGCTGACAAGCGACCAGCGGTCAAGCAAGGACGACGCTAAACGCACGCATGCCTCGTGACGTCACCTGAGGTGAGAGGCGAGTTGCGAGTTAGCGGCAGACAGCCCTGGGACTTCGACTCGGACAGACGTGTGCAGAGAGAAAGGCGTTGTGTGGTATCTGTACTGAAAGTCGAGTGTCTGGACATCTTGAGTGAGACTTGTGAGCTGTATGTAAGTGTATTGAAGTATCGAGTATATATTGTTGTGATCATCGTTCTGTATTTGAATAAATCCATAGAACGGTGTGTCGTTGAGTCTTACGTCAAATCACGTTGTACTTGTACTGTCCCACACTGTTAGGTTAGCGAGCCAAGTTTAAGACCCTGACAAGTGTGGACGTGGGGGCTCGTCCGGCTTTAAAATGAACGTGTTTATGTGAGTAACGATTTAAAACTAGAGTTTGTGAACGTAAAATTTTTGTCAAACTTTATAGTACATGTATTGTGATCATGGAAGGCTCATTTTGATTATTAACTACATTGTTTAAACATGTGCAAGACTATTTGTAAACGTACAGTGCATACATATTGTTTGTTCTTGTAAACGTATAAAACATTTGTGATTTGTGAACATTGTCACCGTTTTGACCTTGTCGACATTGTGAGCTTGTCGCCATTTTGACCTTGTCGCCATCTTGTAAACTTGATGTCTATGTCCTTACTGAATGTCATCTTGATGTAAGTGATGTGTCATCAGTGTTGTAGAGTGTTGAGATACTTGTAGATTGTCTTTGTGAATTGAGTTGTCGGAAGCAAAAAGTTTGGAAAGAAAGTGACTTGTTTTTTGAAAAAAAAAATTGTTGACAGACAAACTTACGACCTACAACTACACTCAACGCCATACAAAACTAATCAACACTTAGTGACAAGCAGGCACACACCAACAAATAGACGCTAATTTATTTTCCTCCAAAATAAAGCAGGTTTTTCCGTACCATCCGAAACCTTGCCGTAGAGGTCATTTGTGTTCTCGAAGTAACGACCCTACAGTTCCTAGCCCGATTTCCAACCATTCTTCACCACACCAAGGGCACTTAAGTATATTTTTCTTTTTCTATACTTTAAGGAAGCAATTTGAGGCACGTGTTGTCAATAGAAATCAATTGTAAATTGTTTATTACTAATCACTTATAACATATTTTGTGTGGCTGGTATTTCATTGACATTTTTCATCATGTCTTCATTATTCGATTTCATTGATATGGGGATAAAATTAAATTTGACAGGTGATGAATTGACAAAATGGAGTGAGAATAAATACTCTGAATACCTACTAGTACAGGAGAAAACTGCTGAACGCGATGAAAGAGCGGCTGAAAGAGCATTAAAGCAGGCAGAGATGGCTGCCAAGCAAGTAGAGGCAGAAACAGCTTTAAAACAAGCAGAAGTAGAACTGGCTGCAAAGACAAAGCAAGCTGAACTAGATAGTGCACTGAAAAAGGCTGAGATAGATAGTGAACTTAAGAAGGCAGAAATAGCAGCTCAGAGTAAGAGAGAAGAACTGGAGTTACAGTTGAAAATAAAACAACTTGACACTGAGACTGCCATTAACAAAGAGTCTAAGAAATCTGAGAGACTGGAGAAAGAAAACCAGTACAAGAAATATCAAGGTATTGTACGTAATTATACCTCGGGTGACTGCATCGCAGCCTTTACCCAAAATTTTGAAACTTTAATGGAACATTACCAAGTTCCACTGTCTGAATGGAATATCGTTTACATGAGGAGTTTGTCAGGGGAACCTCTTAAAGTCATTGAAACCATCCCCAAAGACCTCAGAAAAGATTACCATTATCTGAAATCTAAGATTATGGCACATTTTATGTTAGACGAGGCAGGTTACAGAGAACAATTCAGTAAGTTGAGCCCAAAACCGACTCAAACGTTCTCTGATTACCTCTGCTTAGTCTGAGATATATTCACCAAATGGACTTCAGCAGCTAAAATTGACAAAAATTATCAGAAATTAGAAGATCTGATCATTAGAGACAAAATTGTATCATCTATTCCTTCAGCTTTTTCTCAATTCTTGTTAGAGAATGAATGCACTAGTGTGGATGAGTTTGAAAGACGGGGTTCGGCGTACTACACAGCCAACAAACATTGTTTTGCCACTGAAGCTACTGACATTAACTTTGTAGCAGCGGCTAACTATGACAAACCCTACAGTAGGCAGAAACCTCAAAGGCCTACCTCTGAGAAGTTCAAGCATTGTATTCACTGTAAATTTTCACATCATCCGGGTGAAATGTGCGATAAAAACCCAGATTATCAGACTTACCTGCGAAACATGGTAAACAGACTAAATAGTGAACGTACATCTTTCAGAACTCTACGTAAATGTTTCCTCTGTAAGGCGCACGGACACCATCGAGTAGATTGTAAAGGTAAACAAATGTACAACAAAGCAAATGTCGCCGTGCTTGATGGTTCGTCGTCAGACGAAGAACAGCCAGAGAAACACCCTGTGAACTCAGCACAGGCTTTTGACATATTTAGCGCAAATAAATGCGCTGTTTGTAACACCTTCTATGAAGATGGTATTTTAACATGCGGTCACACCATCCCTATTGCCAATGAAGAAGCTAATTTGGTAGTAGACTCAAAAGGCAAGATAATTGTCCATCACGGATCTGTGAACGGCAAGTCTGCTACAGTTCTTCGCGATACAGGCAGTTCACTTATTGGCCTTAAAAGAACGTTCATAAGGCCTACAGACTATACAGGCAGGCACGTAACATGCAGAACATTCTCAGGCAATATTGAGAGATACCCATTAGCTTGGGCAGATATTGAAACACCTTTCCTCACTGGGAAAGTAAAGGTCGCTGCATTAACAAACCCAGTGTGTGATGTAATTATTGGAAATTTACCAGAGGTGAATGATAAACCTCATGACATAACATCTCTATGTATTGATGATACCATGACATCACCATCCAATGTCATTGAAAATGTCACACCACCTATTGATTGTATTGTAAATGTAGCTAATGTAGCACTAAGTTCTCATGACATCATTGATAACATTGTTCCATCATCATCTGATATCATTGAATGTGTGAACGTAGTAACGAGATCTACTGCTAGAGTGCAAGATGAAAGTAAGCAAACCGAGGCTATACAACTGCTTAGCCCAGAATCACTACCTACTAACACCATGAAGGAAACATTTGTAACAGCTCAAAAAGCTGATCCTTCATTGTCAAAATACTTTAATCTGATCGGCCAAAAGCCAAAGGTAACAAAGAATGCAAAATGGCATTTTGCTATGAAAAATGATATACTCACCAGGTATTACACCAAAGGTGACAATACAACAGAGCAAACTGTTTTGCCAAAAAATTATCGCAAGCAAGCCTTACATCTTGCTCATGATATACCTCTTGCAGGGCACATGGCATACGTTAAGAACAGATCAAGGTTATTGACACAGTTTCATTGGCCAAAATTTTGCAATGACATTAAAGAATATTGCAGAAGTTGTGACACCTGCCAGAAACTGGTAAAAAAAGGAAAAAACCCACAGGCAAAGTTACAAGTTACTGACTTAGCCAGTCGACCTTTTGAAAAACTATCTGTTGACATAGTGGGCCCTCTTAATCATACAACAACTAAAGGGAATAAATATATTCTAACTGTCATTGATCAATGTAGTCGCTGGCCAGAAGCGATTCCGCTAAAGAACATTCATTGAATCATTGGCACCTTGCCGTCTTGACAGACGATAGTTTGTGCTCTAAAAAGGCATAATAACTTTTAACTATGGCGGTAGCGAGTGTGACTGATAAGGCCAATTTGCGCTGTAAATGTCCGTTCACAGTGGGTGCATGTGAACACGTGGTCATTTCCACCATCATGCACCATCTTACGTCTCAAACGCTTGGTGTGTGACTTTTCTGCAATAATTTTCTCCTTTGACTTTATTCCATTTCTGATATTTGCCCTCCATGCAACACGTTCAGTGGCGACTTGCTCCCAATGTGCATTATCAATGCTTGTATCAATCATGTCCCGCTTACACACATCTTTGTATCGTAGTAGAGGCCGACCCTGAGATCTCTTACCCATCTGTAATTCACCAAAAAAGATATCCTTTGGTATTCTACCATCATCCATCCTCCTAAGATGTCCTATCCATCTAAGTCTACGAAGACTGAGCATGGAATAAACTGTCACACAACCTGATCTTTCCAATACTTCAGTATTTGTGATTTTGTCTTGCCACTTAATACCAAGAATTCTTCGCAGACACCGCATATGAAAGCTGTTTAAATTGTTCTCTTGGTGTGAGTAAGTTGTCCAGGTTTCACTGCCATAGAGAAGAGTACTAAGGACACAGGCTTGATAGACAAGGACTTTTGTTTTGGCAGTAAGCTTCCTGTTCTCCCAGACTCTTTTTCTTAACCTGTTCATTGTTGTTGCTGCCTTACCAATCCGGATGTTGATTTCCTGATCTAGGGATCTCTCCATAGCACAAAGCCTGGGCTAAAATATAGAGATCATGTGTTGCCCATGCAGCATGATCCCTCTCTCGGCCTGCCTAGTTCACTCCAGAGGAAAGGTAACACCCCTACATCTGGAACAAGACAAGCTGCAGAAGCAGCCGGATCAGCAAAGCAATGCTCTAACTGTCCACCTGTCGGAGCTTCGATCCTAGACCAGTCGCCAACCAAGGCTTAGGGCCTGGTCTGCCCTGCCATGACAATTTTGTCTTTAGCTTGCATTTCCTCGCACCAGGGTAAGGCTTGTACCCTCCCAATTGCGCTCTTCCGCCCGAAGCCGTTGGCACAATATGGGGTGTCGGGTTTGGTAAGCGTCACCCAACGTTCGGCGCTAACAGAAACCAGGTAGTACCGTCTACTGTTATACGGTAGCTCAGTCATATCTGACTAAGACCTGACTGACTAAAGAACATTACTGCCAATGATATAATGGAAGTTTTCTTCCATATTTTTTCTAGGATAGGTTTTCCAGATACTATCCAATCTGATAGGGGCACTTAGTTTATTGCCGCATCTACCCAAGCTTTCACCAAAATGTTGGGAGTAAAACAGTGTTTCAATTCCCCTTACCATCCTCACAGTAGTGGAATTGTGGAAAAATTTAACGGGGATCTAAAGCACATGCTTGCCAAAGTAACGCAAGAGCACCCCAATAACTGGGATGTATATCTACCAGCTATTCTTTTTGCTTATCGCGAGGTACCTCATTCTAGTACCGGTTTCTCTCCTTTTGAACTTATCTATGGTGCCAAACCACGCGGCCCATTGACCATTTATCACCAAATGTTAACTGATTCTACTCCAGTGCTTAAACCCATATCATCATACGTATATGTCACATCATTGCGTGAAAGAATCATCAAATCTTGTGTTATTGCAAAGAATGCACTAAAACTATCTGGTGCTACTTATAGACAGTATGCTGACAAAGGTAACAGGACGATAACTTTGACACCTGGACAGGACGTTCTTCTTCTACTACCTAGTGACAGACACCTATTGACTGATTCTTGGCAGGGACCTTTTAAAGTGACGAGACAGATTTCACCTGTAGACTACGAAATCCTCATAAAAGACAAACATAAAATATTTCACATAAATATGCTAAGACCATACCACAACAGAGAAAACGAACAAGACGATACGACAGCTTGTACAGTGATAATAGATCACGAAGACGACGATGCTAGTGACGAGATTCCAACACCTGCATTAGACACGACAAACTGCTTGAAGGAGATCAAAATCAACCCAAAGTTGACTCAAGCAGAGACAGACAGTTGCAAACAGCTTATACAGCAATACAACACCATCTTTTCCAACAACCCAGGACAAACAGAATTAGTACAGCATCACATCACACTCACATCAAACACACCCATAAAATGCAGACCATACACCATTCCACTACATTACAAAGAACACTTACACCAGGAAATCATCAACTTAGAGAAAAACAACATCATAAGACGATCCCAGTCAGACTTCTCATCTCCAATGGTGATTGTACGAAAAAAAGATAATACAATAAGACTGTGCATTGACTATAGGAAGCTAAATAAAATAACTGTTCTAGATTTGGAGCCAATGGCAAACACTGACGATCTTCTGACAGAACTGACAGACGCTAGGTTCTTTACGACGCTAGATATGACTAAAGGATATTGGCAAATAGCAGTAGACGAACAGAGCAGACATCTGACAGCATTTGCCACACCTTGGGGACTGTACAAATGGTGCAAACTTCCATTTGGGCTAGTCAATGCCCCTGCCACCTTCGTACGTATGACACGACTGCTTCTTGTAGACATTCCTAACATAATTTGCTATATAGACGACATCTGTGTTCACACAGAGACAATGACAGAGCACATTAAGACGTTAGAACAGACATTTGAACGTATTAGACAGCACGGACTGACTGTAAAGCCTGCAAAAGTAGACATAGCCTACCAGGAAATAACTTTCTTGGGGTACAAAATATCCAATGGCTTTGTCATGACAGACGATAAAATTGTGTCCAAGATACTAAAACTCTCACTTCCGACTACTAAGAAACAAGTCAGAAGTTTGCTGGGATTGATAAACTATTACAGGCAGTTCATTCCTGATTTCTCTGAACTGACCGAAGTGTTTACTAATTTACTAACCAAAGACAAACCAGATAAAATTGTAAACAATGAATGCCTACAAATTGCATTCCGAAAAGTGCAATCATATTTTTCTGATAATAGTTTGAATAATCTCATCCTCAAATTGCCCAACCTTCGTTTACCTTTCAGATTGCGTACAGATGCTAGCTCCGTGGCGATTGGAGCAGTCTTGTTGCAGGAGTACAACAACATACTCCATCCCGTTTACTTCGTATCCAGAAAACTAAAGCCCAGAGAACGAGCGTGGTCCATCCCTCAATTGGAAGCCCTAGCTTTAGTGGTAGGTATAACCAAATTGTCCAAATTTCTTCTAGGACGTCACTTTATCGTAGAATCTGACAGCAGCCCATTACGGTTTATGAATTCAGGAGTACCCTCAAATCATATGGTAGCGCGTTGGTCTCTTAAGCTTCAAGATTATAGCTTTGAGGTTCGACATATTCCAGGCAGAACCAATTCGATTGCCGATCTTTTGTCCCGTTGTCCGACCGACCCAGTAAGCACCAATGTCTGAGTGCAGTGTGTGCAAATACACTCAGACCGACACAGCCATTATTTAATGAATAATTGTTTTTCTACTCACAAAAAGCTGTGCATTGTCTACAATATTGTGATAGGATTACCCCCATTATAAATAGTGTTCTTATTTTACTAGTTCATGGAGTGATTGTCCTGTATAATTGTGTAGTGTGTGGTAGAAAGCGAAATTTATTAATTGTATATACCAAGAACAATAACAGTGTCAAATTCGCGCAAGAACTTACCTTAAGCGAACTATCCAAGCTGACAGTGACATCTGCTTGTGAATCATTCCATTTTAATGACGAGTAAGAATGTGTAAACTGAACATTGACAGCTACTCCACTGCAGTGAACCGAAATCCATAATGTTCAGTAGTGAAACATCTAACATAAACATTCAATCGTAATCCAGAAGGTTTTGTGAAACATCTAACACATGAACTGTGAGAAAGGTACTTCCCGTAACTACATCAAACCGGAACAAGTGTGTTCTACAAGCTTCAACATCAGCTGATTTTAATGTTCGTGTGTACTTCCGGATTAGTTAGAAATTTAGAGTAAAATTAGCAGACGACAAATAAAAGTTCAAATATCTATGACGATTCTAAAATCTGTAGGAATCTATAAAATGAAATACACGAATTGTGTGTTTATTTATTTATGTAGTGTAATCTTAGAATCATATCTTGATTAATGTATTCATATTACCGACTTTTTCTCGTTAATATGAAGAAACGTCAAGCGATGACACTAAGAAATAAAATAATTATTGTAAATTATTGTATTTCATGAATCTTAAAATTATTTCCCTTTCATTTATTTGTTATTACATCCTTACACAAAGGGCCATAATTTGAAATGTATATTCTAATGTGTTGTGTATAAATAGCCAAGTGTTGCCAGACTATTGACACAACAGGTAGACATCTACTAGCATGGCAGAGGGTTGCCGACATTGCAGACCAACACGAGAGCTACTGACCAAATAAGGGCAGGGTTTGAGCGTTTTATACGACTTATATAAAGTCGTATTTCAGTCTAGCTAGATGGTTTTTGTTTCGAAAACCATATTATTACGTTTTTTTTCTATTTGCTGCGAGGTAGATGCGTGAAGCTGGAACTACCGATCTGACTGGGTCACTTATGCAATTGAGGTAATCAGCCATCGAGATGATGAAACCCGACAAGTGTTAAAGGTTGAACACCACATGTCGTTGAATGCAACTTCCACTTTTTATATATTTCGATGGCATATGTTTATGTATTTGCATTTGATAGAAATGTACATAACAATAGAAGGGTTGACTCTGACAAGGTTTAAATATTAACCCATTATGTATATATATGATACATGAAAGATGACATCTTTCATGAATTTGCCGGGGGAGCGTGTCAGAGTCCAGAAAGGAGACGTTGATGCAGTGACATCGTTACACCCGCCAGGCGACTTAGCTCCCAGTAGGGACGCAGTAACTTCGTTACGCCACCAGGCGAATAGTGGTTACCGGCCTGCAAGACTGCTGGCTGACAAGCGACCAGCGGTCAAGCAAGGACGACGCTAAACGCACGCATGCCTCGTGACGTCACCTGAGGTGAGAGGCGAGTTGCGAGTTAGCGGCAGACAGCCCTGGGACTTCGACTCGGACAGACGTGTGCAGAGAGAAAGGCGTTGTGTGGTATCTGTACTGAAAGTCGAGTGTCTGGACATCTTGAGTGAGACTTGTGAGCTGTATGTAAGTGTATTGAAGTATCGAGTATATATTGTTGTGATCATCGTTCTGTATTTGATATGTGAATAAATCCATAGAACGGTGTGTCGTTGAGTCTTACGTCAAATCACGTTGTACTTGTACTGTCCCACACTGTTAGGTTAGCGAGCCAAGTTTAAGACCCTGACACCCTATTACCAATTTCCCTTGGCCAACATGCAAACTCATGATAACTTCAGAGTTACTTGTAATTTACGCCCCCAAGTCAAGGACAAGAAGTTAACAATTTAGTTCACTGCATCTGTGTAGTCACATTCCTTCCTTCCTAAGATATGTCTTTTGGCACTTCCTATGCTGTTCGAGTGCTATCCCAGTCTCATAAAGTGCTGTTTGAATGCTATCCTTGTCTAATAAAGTACTGTCTGGGTGCTGTCCCAGTTTCATTAACTGCTGTCTGAGTGCTATCCCAGTCTCACAAAGTGCTGTCTGAGTGCTATTCCAGTCTCATAAAGTGCAGTTTGAGTGCTGTTCCAGTTTCATTAAGTGCTGTTTGAGTGTTGTCCCAGTCTCATTTAGTGCTGTTTGGGTCTCATAAAGTGCTGTCTGAGTGTTATTCCAGTCTTTGTGCTGTTTTAATCTCATAAAATACTGTCTGAGTGTTGTCCCAGTCTTTTTAAGTGGTGTCATTATGTTGTCAGTCTCAGTAAGTGCTGTCATTATGTTGTCCCAGTCTCATAAAGTACTGTCCCAGTCTCAAGTGCTGTTTCAGTCCCCATTAAGTGCTGTCTGGCTCTCATAACGTACTGTCTGAATGAGGGAATGTGTGGTTGGCCTCATCCGTTGTGTGAAAGGTAATTCTCTCAAAATCATGGGAGAGATACAATGTATGAATGAAATAATAAATTATAGGGGAGTGACAAGAAGAGCCCAACGCTATACTACCAATCTCAAACTTAGACTATCCAAATCACACCTTCACAAAATCAACACCTGCGAGATGAGATGCCTGAGGAGAGCAGCCAACTTAACAATCTGAGACCGAGTAAGAAATGCTGTTATCAGACAGACTGTGGGATCAACACCTTGTGCCACATTTATTGAAAGACAGAAGATCAAGTGGTTTGGCCATGTTGTTAGAATGCACCACCAACAACTACCATCACTGGCCTTCCATCTAAGATCATCTGCGACAAGACCACGAGGATGCCCAAGAAGAAAATGGATTGACGACATCAAAGACATTGTATAACCACACGGAATGACACTATCCAGTGACGCCCACCGAGCACTGAAACACAAATTATTCCTCCCCACGACGCTTGACGGAAGAAGTGGAAGATGATAATGATAAGAAGAGCAGAATAGTAGACAAGCCTGTATGTTCAATTCTTAAAACTTTGAAAAAAAGTGTGTCCATTTGCTTGTCTTCAGAGCTGCTTTCAAGCCACCCAGCATTTTCTCCCTATCAACCTTAGCTTCTTAGACATTTTATCTTTCCATAATCTGTGTCAACAACTATAGGGGTATCTCACTTCTGTGTATTGTTGGGAAAGTATTTGCCAGAACTGTTCTGCGTCGACTTCAAGTCCTAGGAGATCAAGTCTACCCTGAATCACAGTATGGCTTCCGACAGAACCGGTCTACCATTGATATGATATTCTCATTACGACAAATGCAAGAAAAGTTCTAGGAACAAAATCAACCACTGTTTATTGCTTTCATCGACCTCGCAAAGGCATTTGATTTGGTCAGTCGTGAGGGTCTGTTCAAAGCACTAAAGAAGATTGGCTGCCCACCAACTCTTCTGTCCATTGTGGAATCGTTCCACACAGGCATGAAGGGTATAATCAAGTTTGATGGTGCAACTTCAGAAGAGTTTGAAATCAAGAGTGGAGTTAAGCAAGGTTGTGTACTAGCTCCCACCCTCTTTGGAATATACTTTTCACTTCTACTGAAATATGCTTTTTGTGACCAGGATGCCAGTATATACATTCACTTATGCTCAAATGGCAGCCTCTATAATGTTCAGAGATTTAAGGTCAAGACCAAAATTAGGAGGGTACTGATCAGAGAGTTGCTTTTTGCAGATGATGCTGCAATTACCCACTCTGAGGAAAAATTACGACGACTACTATCTGCATTCTCCAATGCTTGTTCTGAATTTGGTTTAACAATTAGCAAAAAGAAGACACAGATTGTGTCACAAGGTGCACATGGGATACCATCAATTTTTATTGACGACGCCGAACTGGAGATGGTAGACCATTTTACATATCTAGGATCAGAGGTAAATAGCAAATTATCCCTAGATCAGGAAATAAACATCAGGATTGGCAAGGCAGCAACAACAATGAACATGTTAACAAAACGAGTCTGGGAGAACATGAAGCTTACTGCCAAAACAAAAGTCCTTGTCTACTAAGCCTGTGTCCTTAGTACCCTTCTTTATGGCAGTGAAACCTGGTCATCTTACACACACCAAGAGAAACGTTTAAACAGCTTTCATATGCAGTGTCTGCGAAGAATACTTGGTATTAAGAGGCAGGACAAAATCACAAATACTGAAGTATTGGAAAGATCAGGTTGTGTGATGGTGTGTTCCATGCTCAGCCTTCATAGACTTAGATGGATAGGACACATTAGGAGGATGGATGATGGTAGAATATCAAAAGACATCTGTTTTGGTGAATTTAGGAGATCTTAGGGTCGGCCTCTACTACGATACAAAGATGTGTGTAAGCGGGACATGATTGATACAGGCATTGATAATGCACATTGGGAGCAAGTCGCCGCTGAACGTGTTGCATGGAGGGCAAACATGAGAAATGGAATAAAGACAAAAGAGAATGTGATTGCAGATAAAGCACACGCAGAGTGTGAGAGATGTAAGATGGTGCATGATGGTGGAAATGACCATGTTTTAACATGCATCCACTGTGGACAAACATGTGCCATGTTTATGGTTTATGTGACATGGGCCATGGTTATTATGCCTTTTTAAAGCACAATGTACCAAACTATCGTCTGTCAAGACGACAAGGTGCCAATGCAATCTGTGTCACTATCAATCCATATTCACTGTCTGCCAACTTCACAAGTCCCTGATCATATCCTACTCTGCCTCTCTGCAGAATTCCCAGTATCAACCATGCACACCCCGGAGGTTGTTTGCATGGGTGGGAAGGAGAGCTTTACAACACAGCCCCCCATGTATACCTGTTGCATGCATCTCAAGAAATATGTTTCCAGCAAACACAAATGGAACAATGATCTGACATGACTGAACATGGCCAAACATTTACACTATAACTGGAAAAATCCCAAACAGCTGAATATTTTGATGAGTTATGACTGCCATGGGGTACAAATTAACGTGAACATTTCAAGGCCCCACCACACCAAAATTGCCCCGGAATTCAAAACATGCTTACCCCATGTTCACCCCAATCCGTGGCAGGCCTGAGTGGACAGAATATCTGATCTGACACTGTGATTTAAACACAAATGTTTAGACCAAGTGGTGACTGCTATGGCAGGTGGCCTTTATTCTGTAGCCCAGAAACAAACTCCTTTGGCACACAACACAACTGGGTGTCATAATGAAAACAAACCAGCTTCCCAATAAATAATATGATTTACTTCAACAGTTACATACCATAATTTCCATGATCTCTGGAAGATCCTCCTTTATCTTAGACTCAATTGACTGCCAGAGAAAGTCCATGACTTCTTCTTGTTCTTTTTCCATCTTTTCTTTCATAGAATTCTCAATTTCTCTAGCATTTTGCTCCACCTTGTCTATCATCTGTTGAGAATACAGACAGAATGGTTATTTTGTGAAATGTCTTCAGGCATGCTTGCATGTGGGACAGGTTGGTCATATGATCATGGGTGTTCTGTTTGATTGTGACTGTCAGTGTCATTGTGTGAGCATGTGCGTGTGACATTTACTGTGTAATTGAGCAGATGAATGGACTGGACCTGTGTCCTTGACATGGTGTAAACCAACTATTATTAAGCTCATCATCTTCAACACTTCCCATCTGCACCAAACACTGTCCTTAACCTTCGATATGAACTCAGAGGCACTTCTTCTACCTCTTAGCACTGAGTCGTCCATGTAGATATCATCATGTGGGCATGAATTGTCACCATCAATTGTTGCAGCTCCCATTCAGCGCAGCCTGCTAGCCAATCTCTGCATTCCCGATCCAATGTAATTATGACCCTGCACAGATCTGACTTCTGGCATTTTGACCACCCCCCTCCCCTCAATGTTCTCAAGAATGCACGCTTCTCTGACTGTCCTCTCTCTGATACATCTATGGTATTACTCTAATCAGCCTGTGGCCCTGTGTCCAGGGCTTCATGCAGTGACTGTTCCGCATGTTTACAGTCATTCAGAGATACAACTTAGCCTGCAGCATAAGGTTTGAGACCCTGCAATTGCGGGTAATGCCAGATGTATCACATACACAATAAAGGTTTCTTCTTCTTCTTCTGCGTTCATCCGGATTTTTTTTTCGGATGTGACTGCGTTGTGCCTGTTTACAGCAGAGCTGCATTCTTGCGCCGTCACATCCGACTTCTGCGGGCATTTGTTGACCGGGTTAACCCTCCCGGGGCAATAAAGGTTTGAGACTATGCAATCGTGGGTAATGCCAGATGTATCACATACACAATAAAGGTTTGAGACTCTGCAATCGTGGGTAAAGCCAAAATGTATCACATACACACTATCCAGTGGGTCCCTTGTGCATCCCGGGATCACCAGCATAACTTCATTCTGTATGCGCTCTCGTATCATCAGCCGACTTTTTGACTCTGAGCAGTCCCAATTCATAACCATAGAGGATTAGATGTTGGTAGAGCATGAACATTCTTTGCTCCATGTCCACTGTTGCCATAATCTTCAGTGCACTAATTCCCTTCTTAAAACTCCACATGATCCCTGAATGACAGGCTTCTGTCAAAGGTGATTGCCAGGTATCTCAGTTTACTCTCTATGTTAACATTTTTGCCATTTTTTTTTTGGGTGAGACCTGGGACGTCACTACCCATTTCTGTACACTAGTTGAACATTGTTGACCCTGGCAACACCCGAGGTCCTGGCACATTGTCCTTTGCTGTTTTCAATATATATTTGATATCTTCTACCTGCACAACATCCTCACAGCCATCATCCTTGATGAAAACTGGTAGTTGCTCTCTAACTGCCTCCATTATTTTTATCTGGCTGTGTTATACAAATCTGCCCAGAAAGACTGTTTCCCTTTCTCCTTGTCCATTGTCATGGGTTGCCGTTACCCATACATTCTGTCCCCAATGTGGTAGGTTGGTCTTTTCTGCCATTAGTCGGTGTAGTTTCCAGAATCTATCTCTTATCTCCCTAACCCACTCAAGTTAACTCATTTAGGTTTTTCTTACTGTATGCAGCTTGCATTTCTTTACTTGGGAGTCACTTTTTCTTTGATATAACCATTGATACTGTTTTTGTTTTAAATATTCAAGGAGTCTTTTCTTTGCACTCTCTGTTACTACAATGTCCAACAATTGTTGGTTTCTTGCATTATCCGCCACCAATACTGTGTGACTATTCATTAAATCATGGGAAGGCAATGTGGTGGTTTCCCCTTGTCTTCCACATCCACATGGGGGTCTGTTACCTCTGCCTATGACAGCCATGTCCAGCTGTCAGGACAAGTGAGTGCCGTGCCTCCAAACCAACCCAGACTAAAGCAGGTGCCATAAGGAATTGTGGGAAGTGAAGGAGATGGACATGATATTGACGTCGGCCCCAAGTGCTGATTGGTTGACACAAACATGAGAATAACATGCTGATTGGTTGACACAAACATGAGAATAACGTGCTGATTGGTTGACACAAACATGAGAATAACATGCTGATTGGTTGACACAAACATGAGAATAACATGCTGATTTGTTGACACAAATATGAGAATAACATGCTGATTGGTTGACACAAATATGAGAATAACATGCTGATTGGTTGACACAAACATGAGAATAACGTGCTGATTGGTTGACACAAACATGAGAATAACATGCTGATTGGTTGACACAAACATGAGAATAACATGCTGATTTGTTGACACAAATATGAGAATAACATGCTGATTGGTTGACACAAACATGAGAATAACATGCTGATTGGTTTACACAAATATGAGAATAACATGCTGATTGGTTGACACAAACATGAGAATAACGTGCTGATTGGTTGACACAAATATGAGAATAACATATGCTTCAAGATAGCAGCAAAGTTGGTAGACAACTGTAATGACATCTGAGTATGGTCAAAAGTGAGTTCAACGACTGGGCTTGTCACTTGCCAAAGTAAGGGAAAAATTGGACTCCTATTTGTGGTGTATTTAGGCCCACAAAATGTGATGATTCCATCACATCACAGTCCCAGGAAACTGATTTGGGAAAATTAAAACTCACTTTTTATATAATGGAACAGTTGCTGAGCTTCTTAATTATTAAAAAAAACAAAAAACTCCATACCACATAAAACAAGTCTCATTGGTTGGTGCTCCAGCCAATTATATGCTTACCGGCCAAAGCTTTTGCAACAGACTGGAGATGGTAATTTTCAGCTTTCTCTCTCGTGCAGATTTCTCGCCACAAGTTTTAGCGTGGAGGAATTTTGTGTAGTCTAGATCTGACCATGCAGATCTCAGCTGCTGCCTGTTGCAGAAACAAGAGTTTGTAGGTCACCGCAAGGTTCAAGATTAAATGATGATGATAAAGGTGACAGGATCGGCTTTACTGCACCATGTAACAGGGTAGGTCATATTGATGATGTAGTAATAGTGACTTAATGAATCTATGGGTGTATAATTATAGGTTGACAAATCACAGTTGTTCCATCTCCCCCGTGCACGAGAACGCACCAAAAGGTTTTTATGTGGGGATTTTGTGTGTATTGATGACAGATGACAACATATTAGTTAACAACACAGAAGGAGACGAGTAGAGATGTGATTTGGATGGGCAGGGTGTTCGTTCCCTATTGCCAAAGAATATAAGAAAGGTTGATATGATATAGCCACAGTAGTATGGAAGGTCATTCTATAATGACTGAGTATCCAACAAAGGCTGTGAGAATGTTTGAGATATCTAACCGCATGGTAGTGATGAACATTGACAACCACAAGGACAATTGGGTTTAATGGTTGTCGACTGGGACAGGTTTAGCTAATCATCAGGAATGGACGTAATTTAAGATTCACTGAAGTGACGGGCAACATCAGGAGTGAGTGAACTATGGATGGCCAACAAGTTGAATGTTATTTGTGGAATATTAATTTAGATCAATTTTGATGAGTTTGTGTCCTAGTATACGAGAGTCTTAACGCATGCGTCGACGCATGGTACATTCTTCAGTAATTATGATACAACACGAAGAGATTGTTCAAGAAAGGATTGTTTAAGAAAAGATCTTCCAGAATATGATTGCACACCTAAGGACAGACATCACGGAATGTTGAAGGTCATCTGTTAATGAAAAGGATTTGAACGTTGGATAGACGACAGCACAGTTAGAACCAGTTTTAATCCCATTTCATTTGGTCTCTTTCCACAGGGTGGAACCCATAACCTTTAAAATGTGGGGCAGGCAGTTAACCACATCACCATGGAGGCCTGCTAAAAGTACTACAGGGGCACCATGGTGCACAGCCTGTGGTGCTCTTGGTAGGTGCACAATCAGTACTTGCAGCGCTCCACACTGGGACATTGCCAGTATAACAGACACTATCAGCCAATGTAAGGTCACCATACAATGGATACCATCTCACTGAGAAGTACCTGAAAATTGCAGCGCTGTCTGACTAACTTAGGAAGGAGCAACAACCTGATGTGCCTGATACAAACCACCAACAGAAACGAAGTATACAAAATTCAAGATTGGTGAATCAGCCGTGTGCACATGTGGAGTGGCACCACAAACAGCAGATAACATACTCCAATTCTGCCCAAAATATAACATATCTAGGCAAACCTTCTGGCCTAGAGAAACAGTGGAGGAATGAACAACTAAGTGAACTAAAAAAAGACACTTAAATTCATACAAGAGACACCACTGCAGTTATAGACAAATTTCAAGCGAACAAAAACAGAAGAACAATAGTTTGTAAGAAAAATAAAACATACAAACATAATCACAGTTAAATTATAGCTTTCTACATTTCACAAGACAAACCTAACAAGACATAGGAGAAACAGATGAAAGTGATGGAGCGACAAACAACCAAACAAACAGTGAGGCTGAATTATTATAGACATACATAATGTAATGAAATAGACAGACAGATGAAACAGATGGAAAGACAACAAAAACAGTCAGGCAGAATTAATCTAATTAGACAAACAATGTAACAAAATAAACAGACAGACAAGACACACACATGGAGAGAGAGAGAGAGACAACAAAACATGCAAGTAGAATTATTATAAATAGACAGACATAATGCAATGAAATAGACAGACATGAAAGAGATGGAAAGACAAATAAAACAGGCAGACATAAATATTCTAAATAGATACAATGTAATGAAATAAAGAGGCTGAATTATTCTAAATAGGCATACATCATGTAATGAACTAGACAGACAGACAGAACAGATGGTGAGAGACACACAAAAACAGACAGGCAGGCTTATTCTAAGTAGACAGACATCCATGAAAGAGGTAGAGAGAGACAAAACAGGCAGACTGAATTATTCTAAATAGACATGCATAATGTAATGAAATAGAAATTAAATATGTTGCGTTTCGATTCTTCAGTCCAGAATGCAAACAAAGAATTACACATGGAAGACCAGTTAGACAATACCCTTAAACTCACTTAAGCTCACCTAAACACACCTGAGCTCAACCAAACTCATCTCATCTGAGGTCACCTAAACTCATCTGAGCTCACCTAAACTCACTTAACCACACGTAACCTCACCCAAGCTCACCTAACCTCATATGAGCTCAACTAAGCTCACTTAACCATACCTAACCTCGCCTGAGATCACCTAACCTCATCTGAGCTAACTTAAACTCACCCAAGCTCACCTAAAATCGCCCAAGTTTAGGTTTACTCACCAGATCAGAGCTCACCTAAGCTCACCCAAACTCACTCGAGCTCACCTAAACTCACCTGAGCTTATCGTGTTTCTCATTGAACTCTCTCTCCAGAGTTTCCTTACAGTTCTCCAGAGACAAATTTTTCTCCAGCTCATATTTATCCCTCATGTCAGAAACATGCTGAATCAGTAGTGCCATAGATGCGTCCCTGTCTGCATGCCTCCGTTCATGATCAGTGAGATTGTCCCAGCAACGCTGGACACACAAAAACATACAAGTAACGTTAAAGTAAAGGATAGATAGAGAAGTCACAACTGCAGCAGGATATCTTCTTCTTCTTCAGCGTTCCGAGCCATTGAGGTTCTTTGCTGCAAATACAATCCGTCTCCATTCGTCTCTCTGGTGGACCTTCTCTTGCCAGTCGTTGATTCCAAGTGCTTGCAGGTCTGTACATGTATTATCTCTCCACCGCCTTCTTGGTCTACCTCGGGGTCTACGGTCATTTATTTCCTGAGTGTAAGCGAGTTTTGTTTCCCTATTATCTTCCATTCTTTCTATATGCCCCAGCCATTGTAGTCTATTAGCCTTCATGATACCAGTGATTAGCGGGGACTTAAACAGATCATAAATGTCTTTGTTACTTCTTCTTTTCCACTCTCCACTTTGTGTATCCCTAATGGGTCCAAAGATGCGTCTTAAAATTTTGTTCTCAAAGGTTTGTAACAAGGCTTCGTCTCCTTTCGTTGTACTCCAGGTTTCAGAGCCATACAGCACAACTGGTCTGATCAGTGTTTTGTATATTGTGATTTTGGTGTTACGAGATAGCGCCTTTGATTTTAGTAGATGTTGTAGTGCATAGTATATCTTATTTCCAGAGTTGATTCTAGTTTGTATTTCTTCCCTTATGATGTTGGAGCAGTTGAAGATCGTACCCAGGTATTTGTATGTTTCCGTTCTTTTAATGGTCATATTATCTATTTGTATGTGGCCAGAGTTTCTAGCCATTCCGTCTCTTGAAATTACCATATATTCTGTCTTATCTTGGTTGATAACCAGCCCCATCTGTTGGGCTTTTCCCTTTAAGTGAGTCAATATTTCCAATGTCTTTTGTTCACTTTGCCCTATAATATCTATATCATCTGCATAACCAAGCAGCTTGGATGTTCCTCCAATATCACATTCCTCCTTTACCTTCCTTACAACTTTCTCTAGAGCCAGATTGAAGAGTAGCGGCGATAGTGCATCACCCTGTTTCAAGCCAGATGTTATTTGGAAGGGGTCTGATTTCCTGCCTTTATATGTTACTATATTATAAGTATCTTCCATGCATAGTCTGGTCATGTTGATTAACTTCCTTGGTATTCCAAATTCCTGCATAGCATTCCATAGACTATTCCTATGGACACTATCATAAGCCTTTTTAAAATCCACAAAAATGTTATGCAGCAGGATATAACAATTGGAAATACAAACAGGTATGTATGTATATATCTTAACATAGCATAATCAAAGATAATGCATACAGATAAAACTACTATAGAGAAAGAAATATACATTAATGGGGAAAAATTGGAGGTGGTGGAAAATTTTGAATATCTTGGGTCATTGATTACCAACAATGGTCACACAATGAAAGAAATTAAATGGCGACTATCAATTGCTCTTCAAAGACTAAAACAGCTGAATAAATTATGGAGTGGGACAGACAGAATTACAAAAATTAGATTTTTAAGAGCATGCATCTTTCCCATTGCAACATACACCTGTGAGACCTGGACACTTACGGTACTAAACTAGCTGAACAGCGCATAAACGCCTTTGAATATAAATGTTATAGACGAGTTCTAAAAATATCTTGGGTAAAGAAAAGAACAAATGCATCCATACTTCAAGAGCTGAATATTGAAGAAGGTTGGCTATTAAAGACGATAAAACAAAGAAAATTGAAATATTTTGGTCACTTGAAACGTCACGAAAGTTTGGAGAGAACAATAATGGAAGAGTATATGCCTGGGAAGAGAGGAAGAGGAAGGCCAAAGAGAAGATGGGTGCAGGATGCGGCGGATGATCTCCAGATGGGTGTATCAGACGCGAACATCTTGCTTATGATCGAGAGGTTTTCCGGAAGGTTGTTATGGGAGCGAGGTTCTGCAAAGGACATGCTACTGAATGAATGAATGAATATGTATGTGTGACTCCTGCGAAAAAGTGAGAGATACTAAACAGACACAGTGAACTGCACTATGGCAAATGAAGGATTTGTGTTTTAATGTTATTGCCTTTTCTAATTTAATATTTTTCTTTAAATCTATATGTGCTGCAACTCCAGTTATTAGGTACAGAACCACACATATTCCCACCCCAGCAAAAAAAAAAGAATCTACCCCTCTTTACGCCACATCTAATTGCATTTACCAATTCACATGCAGGTGTGAGTCTACCTACATTGTTCGAATAGAGAGGCAGTTACACACCAAGATTTTTGAACACATACCAAACTGGGTTGACAAGAAACTACACACAAGCAATGGGATCATAGGAAGTGTGACACACCACAATTATAAACTTCCGGCGTCGTCCATTGCACGTCATGTCTTGGAAACCGGTCATGTCATTGATAGAGATATCATTGATATAGCGCTTTTCGCGTGTTGTTTCATACACAAAATAGTCGTTTGTTAAAGTTTGCAGAAGGGATAATGATCCATCTGCACAAGCCTATTTTGTGCAAACAGAAAGACATGATAGTCAATTTAAAATTACCATGGTAAACAACTGATATTACTGTGTGAACATATGTATATTTCAGCTTGAACGATGATTCTAATTATTTTACTCTACGTTGTGTGACATCTGCAGTAAGTACCTGACAAGATGCAGTGAAATATGCCAGGCAATAAATCATACTATACATGGTTTGTGTCTTCGTTATTCAAATTCACTATGGGAAAATATTGTTTTGAAAATCTATATGTGTTGTTCCTGAGGACGGTTATAATCAAAATTTTCATTCGTTGTGTCGTAGTAAACTTATTTTTATTTTATTATTTAAATTTTTTTTTAACCCCCTGTGATATAAGTTCGCTGTAAGATATGTAAACTGTGTTTGTGTTTAGTATTTCTCTCTTTTTCACAGGAGTCACACAAGTTGAGTTGAGCTTAGCTAAAAACCGACATCATTGCACTCAAGACATTCCCATACATGCTCCATTCCCCCATACAACAGCCAGCAAAGAGTCATACTACAAATCGTTCCCATCGCTTTCTGATTGAAAATTCTCCTGGTCTTCCCTCTCAGTTTTGCGATTCTTCGAGAACCCCTGCCGATCCCCCGCAATCTCATCCTTTCCACAGACGGGTCCTCAATCTGTTATTGGGGCATGTAGTTACTCCAAATTTCTGGATTAAATTGTTTCTACAACAGGCGACACCTGGGAATGGCGATTCTTATTCGTGACAATATGGTGGTTTCAGAGCTAGATATGTCCAGTTAGGACAGTGACAACATACAAATACATGCTGTTAGAGTTCAATCCGGTTTACCATTCGTGTTGGTTAATGTTTATGCCCGCAACGCGAGTATGGATTCCCAGAAGTAGCAGTGCCTAAGTGACATACTAGGTCACAAGAGAAATGTTATTTTCTGTGGCGATTTCAATGCTAAAGGCAGATCATGGGGTAACAATTCCTCCAACACACAGGGGGGAGGAGCTCGAGATTGCACTTGAAACCATTGACCTGGTTTGTATCAACAGTGGCTTTGTAACCAAGACAGCAAGCCGCCCAGGTGATGAGGACAGTGCTATTGATCTGGCGCTGGTTTCTCCTTCACTCACTACAGTGTGTAGATGGGGTGTCCTAGGGTACCACGACAGAGACCACCACCCTTGCAGCATATTAGTGGAGAAAGGCAGAACCAGGCAGCACAAGTCAATGGTCAAGACCTTCCAGTATGACAGTATAGGGCAAGATGTGGTGAGTAAAATATGGCACAACAAATGCAGAAAGTTTCAGGGCAGGAAAAACAGCTGGGAGCAGCCACCCTGGTGGAATTTTGAGGTGGAGAAGGCCTGGGTGGATAAGTGCAGTGCTGTAAGGAAATGGCAAAAGGCCAAGAAGAACAGAGCTGGCCATCCTAGTCCCTGCATGCACTTAGAAAGAGAGATGCACACAAAAGTAAGCAATTAAAAAAAAAAAAAACTGGTTATGGTGGTTAAAAGTGAAAAATGGGCAGAGGTGTGTCAAAGAGTAAGCACAGACAAGTCACTGAAATTGTTCTGGCGACTACATAAAAGCATGAGTGGGGTAGCCAAGAATAAGAGAATTTCTGACTTCCAAGGTGCTGACCTCATCTGGCAGAGGACTGACGAGGACAAGGGCAAAGCACTCTTTGAACGCTACCTTGAGCAGAGCAACCAGACAGACATGGGAGGTCGAAATCTGGCCAAGGAGGTCACCTCAGACAGGTGCAAGGCCCAGAACACTTCGGATGAAAACACAGTGACAGTGAAAGAAATCAAGGCTGTGCTTCGACGATCAAAAAACAGTGCCCCAGGGCCAGATGGCATAAGATACGATGACATCAATAGGTGTACCGGCAACAAGCTAGAGAAACTAGAAGACATTTACAATAACAGTATAGGAAGTGCTAACATAAAGGAGGAGTGGTTACACAGCTATCTGATTCCCTTGCCGAAGCCTGGCACAGACCACATAAAAATTCAGGGATATCATGTAATAACCATGCAGAATACAATAGGCAAGCTGCTGGAGAAGGTAATTGCCAGGAAAATATCAAGCCAGCTAGAGAGGCAGGGTGTTTTCCCACCTACCCTGGGTGGGTACCGTCCAAATAGAGAAACCTGGACCAATGCAGAAGTTTTTGCCCATGACGTATATGAAGGTTTCCACTCAGGCATTGAAACCTTTGCCGCAGCGATTGATCTTGAGGATGTGTACAACAGAGTACCATTGGATTTCTTAATGCTTCAGCTTCTTGAACTCAAGATAAGTCCTTTCCTCCTTAGTTGGATCGCCGCAGCCCTCTTCCAACGGAAAGTAGTCTTTAGATGTGGCAGTTGGACGTCGGAACCAACAACAATATATCCTGGCCTACCACAGGGATCACCATTATCTCCGGTGTTGTTCAATGCCTACACAGTGAGAATCACCAGCGAGCAGATCACTGGACCAGGGAGGACACTGTCATATGCCGACGATGTTTTAGTGTATCGTCAGGGTAAGGATAGATATCGGGTTGCTGTGGAACTACGAACCGAACTCAATCGCATAAGTACTGCTGGGGCAATGGTCAACCCAACAAAGGCAACAGTGATATGGTTCTCTTTGAAAAACCATATTGTCAACACTCCAACACCAACTGTAAATCTGTATTCAGAGACGGTGGAAAGAACGCAGGCAATGAATTACCTGGGGATATGGTTTGATCGAAGCCTTGCTTATAATGAGCACATAGACCAGGTGATAACAAAGGCCAAGCGGGGTTTGGCTGCGATGCGGGTGATGGCACCGGAAAACTGTGAGCAGCGCCATCTATGTCTTCTATACAAGGGGCTGGTCATGTCTGTTTCTGAGTATGCGATGGCGATCCTGACTCTCAGCCGTAAGCAGATAGAAAGGATGGAAAGGATACAGAATGAAGCTATGCGCATTATTCTTGGATGTACAAGAGATACAGCATGCAGGGCGATGCGCTACCTTCTTGATTTTCCAACCATTGAAGAGAGAATACAAGATTGCAGGGCACGCGCCTACCTCAGAATTAACGCAAACACACAACATCCACTGCATAGTGAAATTATGAAGGTGAAGGGCAGCAGGTTAAAAAGAGGAAAGTCATGGATGTGTCAAGCCGAAGACATTCTTCAACAGGTGTGTTCACTGGAGGACTTAGAACCTGGCGAGGAGTGGCTACAAGTGCCAACATATTTCTGTACGTCCTTTTCTGTTTGCATCCAACTAGGCAGAAAATGCAGACAAGAAAATCTGGCTGCCGTGGAGGCGGAGGTACAAACGTTGATCTTCGAGAATTCATTAGACGGTGATGCTGTCATCTACACAGATGGGTCGGTCGTCCAACATGTGAGAAACCTATGGGCCTTTACAGCTCAGGCCGGAGGGAGAATTGTGAAGGAGGACTCTGGTGCTATTGTTGAGACCACAAGTAGCCTGAGTATAGAAGTCATGGCAGTAAGTAGAGCAGGGGTGTCAAACTCAATCGCTAAGCAGCCAAAACTCAAATCACACGTAAGGTTGTGGGCCGGACAGGATAAACATTCAATAAGCCAAAAATTAAAACTTTTTAAAACATTAATATGATATATGTTAAGGTTGACGGTTTGAGTTACAATGCTCATTACATCTTCCATGTTGAGGATTTTACCACACAGCGATCCTTGGTGTATGATGCAGTGACATGCTATCATTCACCAGTACAGTTCTGCATCTTTAACCACATCCTTCCAAGTAGTCCACTTTTGTTCGCCACACATCGCCGGTGCTCCATCTGTTATCAGTCCAACGAGTTTGTCCCAAGGCAGGTTCATGTTGGTTAAACTTTGACATATGTTGTCAAAAATGTCTTCTCCTGTCATTGTCCCATGCATGGATTTCATGTCCAATATTTCTTCTGTAACATTCAAACTGGAGTCAACTCCACAGATGAAGATGACGAGCTGTGAAGTGTTAGTCGTGTCATTACTTTCATCAACAGCAAGGGAGAATGCAACAAAGCCTTTGCCTTTTTCGATCAGCTGTGTTTTCACATTAGTGGCCATCTCACAAACCTGATCAACAACGTATTTCTGCTAAGGCTTTCCTTTGCAAACATCTGCTTTTTGTCTGAACACAAGATATCACACACTTTCATCATGGAGCGCTTCAGAAACTCCTTCTGTAAATGGTCGGCCTGATTTTGCAATCTCGTCTGACACAATAAAACTTGCTTTGACTGCAGTATCAGTTTATGATTTTGCTGTGGTGAAAAACATCTGCTGTAGTGTTAGATACCTCTTCAATTCTTCTACTTTCTATAGCTTCTGCACTGCATTCAGGCTGTTTAACTTGTCTTGATGGTTAGTCTCGTAGTGCCGTCTCAGATTACATTCTTTGATCACAGCACAAATTAGACACACTGGTTTACCACCAATATCAGTAAACATAAATTCAGCCTCCCAGCGGCTTTGAAAGGCTCTGTTTTCAGAATTAACTTTTCTCTTGGCTATTTTAAAGGCTAGCTTTGATTTTAAAAGATTATGCATCTACTGACAGACACTTGATTGATATCAAGTTAGCCGTAGCGGGAAAAGGTGATGTATTATCTGGGCATTACATTGCTTTAATTTTTATGCGTCAATCCAAAACGAGCATTTGAACATGGCTAGGTAACTGTAATGATGAAACACTAACTCACTACACAACTTTTATTTTTGCTTATTCTGATCGAAGCGAGAACACTCTCAGATAGCCTATCATCGGAAGGCTGCTGATTAGGGAATTTGATTTGCACTTTACAGCATGACCATAAAAACAATATTCTTGCCTAAACTTCTCTCATGGGCCAAATATATTCGTACGTCGGTTGAGACCTCTCAGGCCTGATATGATTGTATGGCGGGCCGGATGTGGCCCGCGGGCCTTGAGTTTGACACATGTGAATTAGAGCAATAACATCGCTCAAGACACAGAGCATGCTTCCTTAGTGACTCAATGAGCATGTTCAAGAGGATAGAGATGGGGTGGATCTGAAGAGAGTGGTTACTGTCTCTGGAGCGGTCTCGGCTAGCAAAGATTAGTTTCATCTTCGTGCCAGGGCATGCGGGAGTACAAGGAAATGAGTGGGCTGACGAGCTTGCAGGTAAGGCTACTGTGGAGGGCTATGAGAAGTACGACTTTGCGAGAACCAAGTGATGACGGTGAATCTACAACCATGGTCAACCTACGAGAACAGCAAATTAAAAGAGGTGTGGCCAAACAAGAACACTATGTAGGAAGCCAAAGAAGACTGATAAACCAACACAGAACTGGCGTCGTTAGCCGCTACACGCTGCGGGATTTGCTGAGGAGGGGATCCGAGCACTTATGGACTGAATGGTTCGATGTGCAATGAGGATGATCTGTCGACTAACTAACTGATTGGGGCATGTTGGGTACATGGTGCTAGCCACATATTTAAACCCACAAATCAGCAGTCAGGGTTCTACAAGTACTAAACACTGGGTCAAACTCACTGCACCGGGTATATACAATATGGCTCGGTCTTCCTCATATGTTATATGAGCATATATTATATACCTAGAGGACAGTAACTATGGCTAGAACAGACATATCTGTCACACAGGACAGTATGCATGGTAGAACATATATTATATACCTAGAGGACTCTCTGGTTCTCAGTAGAAACGGGAGTGAACCAGGGTTGTGTCTTGTCACCGATGTTCTTTGGAATAGCTATCGATTGTGTCATGCGCAAATGCACAAACAACACAAATAGGGGTATCCATTGGGTTGACAAAATTCTAGAAGACCTGGACTTTGCCGACGACATAGTACTTTTGAGTTCAACACACCCAGATGCCCAAGAGGAAATAAACCATCTCCAAAATGTTTCAGGACAAATTGGTCTCCAAATTAATACCACAAAAACAAAAACTATTGATCCTCCCAACAGTTCAGACGACACCGAATTAAGCAACCATGTTCTTGAAAAAGTCAACAGCTTCACATACCTAGGAAGCAAAATGACATCTACAGACTAACTAAGAGTACAGTAACCATGGCTAGAACAGACATATCTGTCACACAGGACATTATGCATAGCTAGAACATATATTTATATCTGTCACTCAGGACATTATTTATAGCTGGAATATACTATTATATCTGTCACACAGGACAGTATATTTGCCACACAGTATAGTACCTATACCTAGAACTGACAGTGTGACAATATTATGTTGTGGGGATGTAATATTGTGGGGATATAATGTTTTGAGGATAGCATATTGTGAGGATATGTTGTGAGGATATCCATGTGAATGAGTATTGTGGTGTTTTTGTTGTGGCTAATGTGTATTGCTCAGACTTGTCTCTAGATTACATACCCGATTCTCTTTCAACAATGATGTCCTGTCCTGTTTCAAATCTGCTATCTCCTTCTCCAGTGAGGCCACCTGAAAACAGTAAATATTTGTAAGTATAGTCAATAACTGAATCCAGCAACAACATGTGTCATCATCCAAATTATCACCAATTTCAAACATCATACTGGTGTTTTTGAACTTTTTTTTCTACTGCTTTGGCTGCCACCCCACCAGAACTACTACTGCCACGTTTTCTCCTCTTTTCCTGTTTCTTCTAGCATCACCACTACTACTTCTTCCTCTTCTCCTCTTTCTCTCATCATCACTACAACTGCTCTATCTCAGTTTAGCATCGTATGTTCAATGCAACTAATTCCTGTAAAAGGGGACTTTACTTGTTTATTTACAGGAAATAACTGTTGCTCTTTTGTATATGTGAGTAATAAAGCTTAGATGAGGGATGTAGGCATGAGGATTGTGGCTTTTGGAAAATAGAGGCAGACAAGCTAGGACACTTATATTAGCCACTAAGTTACAATTAAATGAGGAAAAGATTTGGGGGTGTTTGCAGGCCCAATTCATATAACGTTTGTTAAGTTCTGACACAGTTGTGGAGATGTTTACAGACAATGTTCACATCAACTTTGTTAAACTGTGACAGCTGTGGGGATGTTTACAGACATGGTTCACATCAACTTTGTTAAATTGTGACAGCTTGGGGATGTTTACAGACATGGTTAATATAAGGTTTGTTAAGTTGTGACAAAGTGAGAGCACTGAGTAGACGTTTGTAGAAGATGATATGGGGAGATGATACAGCAAACTTGTAGATCAGCTGTGCTATGATATGAGAAAGAATAGTGGGTTTGTTATGATAAGTTGTTGGCAGAGTCTTGTACCTAGAATACACACACTATGGAGTCTTGTACCCAGAATAAATACACTCTTGTGCTTAGAATACATACTGTCTTGTACTTAGAATACATACAGAGACGTGCACTAAGAGTACATACACAAATACAGGCTTGTACCAAGAATACATACACAAACCTTTATGTTCAGTGCATCCTCTTTCTGTTCATGTGCCCGATTCAGGTCTGTTATCGCATCCGCATACATGGCCTGCTGTAAGAAAGAATTCTTATGCAATGTAGAGATTTAACAATAAGGTAGGATGCACGTGCAATCTAAAATTGGCAACAAGTTAGAATACAAGTGCAATGTAGAGATTTGCATTGCATTGGCATTAAAGCAGGATACGGGTGCGAAGTATAAATTAGGACATTAGCAATGATAAATTAGGATACACGTGCAATGCAAAATTAGCCATGATATGATAGGTTAAAAGTGCAATGTAACAAAGGCTATAAGTTAGGATATAAGTGAAATGTATATATATTGACACTGGCAATAATAAATTAGAATACAAGTGTGTGATAGAGAGATGTAGAAGTTGACAATAAGTTAGAACACAATTACACCGTAGAATATCATCTCACTTTTGTAAGGTTTATTTGTATAACAGTGACAAGTAATAAATAAAAAACAGCTAACATGAGACAGTTTTGTAACAAATGATAGATTATCATTGATGAATGTACTGTAAGACTAGATGTGCGATGTTAATACATAATATATTAAAAATACCATATGAAACTAAAGTAAAACTAGTATTAAATACTATTGACTGTTATTCTACAACTCGAAGTAGCTTGTCTATAAGTATTCAATGTTAAAATGTGACCGTGATTTAACTGTAGATGAGAGAGAGAGAGAGAGAGGGAGAGAGAGGGAGAGAGAGAGAGAGAGAGAGAGAGAGAGAGTGATTGGAGTTGGTAAAGTTGTACATTACAATTAGGAACAGTTTGTTTGGGAAAATGGACCGTTTGTTTCGGAAAAGGAAGTTTGTTTTGGTGGAAGTTTTTAAAAAGTTTGTTTATAGGGAAAACTTTAACGTAAACGTTTGCTTAGAAAAGTGTATTAATGGAAACATTTAATTTACGGGGAAAAGTTTGTTTTTGATGAAGGTTGGTTTAGGGGAAATCAGTTTGTTTAAGAAGATACATTTGGTTAGGAAGAAACAGTTTATTTACAGAAAATGCTAACGTTTGTTTGGGGAGAGGGGGCTGGGAGTGGACTAGTGTTAAGAAAAACGTATGCTTATCAGCAAACAAGACATTCCGTAAAACAGCAAAGTCTCACGTGTCCACATATTCCTTTATACAAGGGTCAGTTTCACTTTCTGCTTTTACCAAAGTAGCTCATACATTAATGGTTGACATATCAGGATTACAGTTGTACGTGACAGTGGCAAAACAGCACAGGAGAACAAACACTGGCCTTGGATAGGACACGCTGGGAAAAACCTGAGGATAATATATAACTAGAAACTCTTGCCTGAAACCCACGAGGAAAAGGAAATTGCTGAAGAGAATTAGACAGATGAGTAATATTGGGCGGACATACTAAGTGGTTCGTTGGACAATAAGTGGTTCATTGAACAATTAGTGGACCGTTGGACAATAGAGTTCGGGCTGAATATCGCTGTAGCCAGGAAAGAGCACACCCAGTGCGCGAGGAAGATTGATCATCAGACTGGGACAGTTAGTCGCTGCACACTGATGGATATTCTGCGAAGATCGCAGCACCTTTGGATTTGTTCGGGGTGCATTGGTGATAATCTGAACTGAACAGCACGCAGGCATTAGGCTGCATTTCTGGGATATCGACAATTCACAAGAATTAATTCATCTTCTTATCATGTCATAAATGCCGACAGACTGATTGAATGGCTGTTGCTGCCACTATATCACAGGATCGGTCAATAAATTGACCCAACATAAATTCCCTCAGTGTGCTGGTTCTAAATGGAGACTTGGCTCATTGAATCGGCGAAAGCCAACCTTCCTGCTAAGATCGGATGTCCAGAAAAGAATGGCACACATAGTGCAGGAAAGATTCTCAACCAATCCTAACCATAAATGTTAGTCATAATATGCTGGTGGGTTTATCAGGAAGGTGGGTAGCGGGGTAGGGGTACCACTATCAAAGAAGTAAGGTGCCTCCTTCCCTCCGCTAGCCTACGGGACACCCTTGGACAAGGTGGAGTACCCGTTTAGCCCCCCACAACAAATAAAGAAATAAGGGATAAATGTGTGAAGGCAGAAGAAAGTTGGTTAAACAAGCAGTGCAAAAAACAAAATGTATTGAATTCCATTAAAGATACAAAAAATATGCACAGGCGAACAAACTATTTTCAAAGGGTAACAAATTGGGCACACAGGCCCATCTTACATTCAACCCTTCCAATCACTCATCTAAGAAGAAAGAAGAAAAAAGAAGAAGAAGAAGAAGAAAAAGAAGAAGAAGAAGAAGAAGAAGAAGAAGAAGAAGAAGAAGAAGAAGAAGAAGAAGAAGAAGAAGAAAAAGAAGAAGAAGAAGAAGAAAAAGAAAAAGAAGAAGAAGAAGAAGAAAAAGAAAAAGAAAAAGAAGAAGAAGAAGAAGAAGAAGAAGAAGAAGAAGAAGAAGAAGAAGAAGAAGAAGAAGAAGAAGAAGAAGAAGAAGAAGAAGAAGAAGAAGAAGAAGAAGAAGAAGAAGAAAAAGAAGAAGAAAAAGAAGAAGAAGAAAAAGAAGAAGAAGAAAAAGAAAAAGAAGAAGAAGAAGAAGAAGAAGAAGAAGAAGAAGAAGAAGAAGAAGAAGAAGAAGAAGAAGAAGAAGAAAAAGAAAAAGAAGAAGAAGAAGAAGAAGAAGAAGAAGAAGAAGAAGAAGAAGAAGAAGAAGAAGAAGAAGAAGAAGAAGAAGAAGAAGAAGAAGAAGAAGAAAGCATTGGCAAACTACTGAACGTAAACTTGCCTAATAATTCACAAACAGAAAAATAATTGCTGGGGTTGACTGTGATGTCCTGTAAACAAACATGCAACTAACGATTTCAGTTCTACCAATATGAGAAACAGACAAGTAGTGTGGGTATTTAATCATACAATACGAGTTGACGTCTACTTAACACCATCTTCATGAAGTATTTCAGTGATAATGTCATGTCCGACATATGAGACTGACGTATCAAAGCACTGAATACATACCTCCGTCATTAGCGTCCCTACAGTGCCACGAAGTTTCTCCATCTCTTTTCCCATTGATGCGATCTCATGGAGTCGGCTCTGAAAACAACAGTAACTACTTGTAAGAATGATGGTGGCTAACATAACATATATAATCACATTAAGCCGGGAGTGCAGGGAGTGGCGAGTAGGAGCCACGGAAGTGGAAATCCAGCAACTAATTCAGGACAATGCTCACTCGAGTGATGTGATTATCTACACAGATGGTTCGGTGTCAAGAGGTGAGAGAAGTGGCTGGGGTTTCATAGCCAAAGCTAATGGTCGATGTTTGGGGCAGGAGAGCCTAGCATATGATACCACAACATCCAGCTTAAGAATGGAAGTGGAGGCAGTCACTGCGGCTCTCCGCTGGATGGAGAATTCGACACACACACACATCGTGATTGTAACTGACTCAGAAAGTATGCTGACGAGAGTGAGGACGGGCAGACTTCGTGCGGAGTGGCTTGCTTCGCAGGTCACGGGTGACAAGCATCGCCTGGATCTTTTCTCCGGGGCATGCCGGTGTGCTGGGAAATGAACGGGCGGACAGATTGGCTGGCTCTGCAGAACTTGGTGGAGTATTGATACATGACAAGGCAGACGTGGTTGCGGCCTTGTGGGAGCACATGTACACCTCGGAGGAGCAAATGGATTACCATGGTCTGGCAAGAATGAGACAACGAGGAGTGATGAAGGGATCTGGCAGACGCTCAACGCGTCCTTCAACAAAGGAAAGGCGAGACGGACTTATAATCAGATTGCTACTGGTACTATTAGTGTTGGAACTCTTCGCTGGCTGCTGAGGATGGGGACGGAGCACTTATGGGAATGCCCCGAATGCTGTGATGTCGATTCCTAAATCAATCAATCAATATCATCACTTGTAAGAATGATGGTGGCTAACATAACATATATCATCACTTGTAAGAACGATGGTGGCTAACATAACATATATCATCACTTGTAAGAATGATGGATGCTAACATAACATATATCATCACTTGTAAGAATGATGGATGCTAACATAACATATATCATCACTGTAAGAATGATGGATGCTAACATAACATATATCATCACTGTAAGAATCATGGTAGCTAACATAACATATACCATCACTTGTAAGAATCATGGTAGCTAACATAACATATATCATCACTTGTAAGAATGATGGATGCTAACATAACATATATCATCACTTGTAAGAATTATGGTGGCTAACATAACATATATCATCAATGTAAGAATGATCGATGCTAACATAAAATATAACATCACTTGTAAGAATGATGGATGCTAACATAACATATATCATCACTTGTAAGAATGATGGTGGCTAAGCATATATCATCACTTGTAAGAATGATGGTGGCTAACATAACATATACCATCACTTGTAAGAATGATAGTTGCTAACATAACATATATCATCACTTGTAAGAATGATGGATGCTAACATAACATATATCATCACTGTAAGAATCATGGTAGCTAACATAACATATACCATCACTTGTAAGAATCATGGTAGCTAACATAACATATATCATCACTTGTAAGAATGATGGATGCTAACATAACATATATCATCAATGTAAGAATGATGGATGCTAACATAAAATATAACATCACTTGTAAGAATGATGGATGCTAACATAACATATATCATCACTGTAAGAATTGATTGATTGATTGATTGATTTATGAACCGACATCACAGCATTCGGGACATTATCACTGTAAGAATGATGGTGGCTAACATAACATATATCATCACTTGTATGAATCATGGTGGCTGTCTGTCATCTACTGCCTATAGTACCTTGCAGTCTAGAGCCTGAGGAATTAAGGCCACCTGGCTAGTGCAGACGCCGCGAACTGTGCCGGTTAGAATTTTCTTTTTACACCTGACAGAAAAAACCCACACATTACTGAGGATTCAAACGCAGGTCTCCCGAAGGAGAACCCAGTGTTCTTAGCCACTCAGCCAGCCATTTGTATGAATGATCGTGGCTAACATAACATATATCATCACTTATGAATTATGATATATTATATTATCACTTGTATGAATGATCATGGCTAATATATCACCTCTTGTAAGAATGATGGTGATTAATATAACATATATTATCAATTGTATAAATGATGTAGTAGACACCTTGCAGTCTTGACAGACTAAAGTATGTGAGTGGAATGTGGCCAACATTCCATCACAATGTCTGGGCAGAGCTTCAGAGATCATGTGATGCCCAAACGACATGACCCCTCCCTCGGCCTAGTCTTGTGTATTCCAGAGGAATGGGTAACCAATACGTCTGGCACAAGGTAGGCTGCAGACGCTGGCGGCTCAGCGTCAATCCACCGAGACCTCACCACCACGAGCCGGTGGCGAGTTATGGCCAGACCCTGACACCCAAGGGACCCGGCTTAGAGACGTTCAGCCATGTCCCACAGGTGAGGGCCTTGTACGAGCCCGGACCATGAGGGCGCGCACATCTGTCAATCACAAGTGTCCGGACCTGTGTAAAGCGTGCACTATCGTCAGACTCCCCACCTGACTTATAGCGGTCCCCGCGACCAGCGGGAATAGGTCCGCCATAGCTACCGCAGGAGATATTGCCTGTCTATTTGCAAGCAAATCTCCCATACTTCCACTGTGCGGATCTCGCGACCAGCGAGAATAGGCCCGCCGGAGATTTGCTCGTCTGCTGCGAACAAATCTCTACCGAGAGACTGAATAAGTAAAGAAACGATAAAAGTAGTGGTATTTCAATTGCGCTTGCGCTCCCACCTATGCTACACCCTTCATGTGTCTTCACAAAGTCGGACTAGAGTCAAGCTCAATATAAATGATGTACAAAGAAGAAAATTATTGCAGATATGTCACACACCGAGCGTGTGAGGTGTAAGATGGTGCATGATGGTGGAAATTACCATGTGTTCACATGCATCCACTGTGGAAGGCCATTTACAGCGCAAATTGGCCTTATCAGTCACATTCGCCACGGGTTGTAGTTATTATGCCTTTTTGAAGTACAATGTAACAAACTATCATCTGTCAAGACGGCAAGGTGCCAATGATGATGATGATAAATGATGTCATGTTTCGCCATCTCACACAATCACTAGAGCATTGGATCAGCTCTGTGTTTTTGTCTCGACCATACCACGTGGCCAAGCCATACAGGTATTTACTTCTCTGCCTTCCCCTTGTTCCTCTCCTCTGAATCTTGCCAGTTACCACCAAGTTCTAAAATTTATTTCTTCCCAAAACATGCCCAAAAATGTTGACTAACTATGTCTACTTTCGCTAATAAGTTTACGGATTTCATTTGATAATGTCAGACAAATGAGATTGACATGGGTATCAAAGCAATTTGATTTCCAAGATGGCGGTATAAACCTCGTCGCTTCGATTCAGTGATTTAATTATGTGTTCTGTGCGTGTTTTTTAGCATAAATCTGTTCAAATAAGGATGAACCTCCGACAGGTCCAGCAAACCGGTAGGGAATTTATTTGTTCAAGAACTATTGCTCGCGAATTATGGAGGAAATTGAAAGAAAAACGTAACTCTATCAGTGTTCACACCGGAAACAACACATCGAAGCCGAACAACAACAAGCAACTAACAACAACAACTGCTAAATTTCGAAATACTTCAAATAGAAAGGAGATTTTCGCGACTTGGAATGTCACTGGTCTAGGATATAAGGAACCAGCTCTCGTAGAGTTTATGAAAAAATCAAATATTCAATTATTAGGACTCGCAGACACTAGGAAAAAGGGGCAGAGCACGAAACGAACACATGAAGGTTACGTTCTTATATAGAGTTTCGTCGACCAGCGAGCTACAGCTAAACATGGAGTGGGTTTTTTGTTACATCCAGACAAAGCGAAAGCCATTATCAACACTAAATTTATATCGGAAAGGATAATACTAGTACAGATCAAAGAAGGAAATAGAACAACTTTTATACAAACATACGCCCCATGTAACGACACAGCGACAAAGACAAAGACGAGTAGTTTGATAAACTTGCAGACACGTTAACTAATGTCAGGGAGACAGATGAACTAATTGTGATGGGTGATTTTAACGGACAAATAGGCACACAAAAAACACCATGGGATGATTGCATGGGGCCATTCAGCGACACAGAGACTGATTGTAACAGCAATGGTCAACATATACTCAACATATGTTTGGAACATGGACTAATAATAGCAAATAGTTTTTTTCAACATCGTCGTAGCCACACCAAAACTTGGTATAAATGGAATGACATAAACCAAGCATCTCAAATTGACTTTATTCTAATTAAGAATGAGGGGAACTGCAGTAAAGCTTAAAACTTTATTCTAATTAGGAAATCACACAGAAGACTACTATTAGATTCAAGTGCACTCCCAAATACAGATGTTGATACTGATCATGAACCAGTTATAATAAAAAAAAGATTTCAACATACAGGAAATTAAGAAACAAAAAGGTAACAACTCATGTCATCAATTATAGGAGGCTACAGGAAAATACAGTTAAAGATGAATTCAATCAAGAAAGCAAAAACCTACATAAGAACATCCCTGATGACCACTCAAGCGTAGATAAGGAATGGACAGTTTTCAAGGCTGCCATGCTCGACACACTGGAAAATAAATGTGGAACAAAGAAAGTAGGACAGGACAAAAGATTAAGAACAGCCTGGTGAAACAACAAAGTTAAAGATAGCATATTCAAAAAGAAGGTAGCGTTCAAAATGTGGATCACAACTAAATCTGAACAAGACTATGTTACTTATAGAATAGCACGACATAATGCCAAATGAACAATTAGACCATCTAAAGATGAATCCTGGAAAATATATGATGAACAGATGGCGACTCTTAGCAAAGACTGCCCAATTTTATAAACGTGTCATCACAATGAGAAACAGAGATGCATGCTACAACCCAACCACCATCATAAACAGCAAAAGAGGTATACCGATCTTTGTTTGTTCATCAAAAAAGACTAGCAGAATATTTTCAAGAACTACTTAACCCCACACATAACATAGAAAACCTCACTTTTGTGCCTAAAAGCCAAGGACAGCAAGAACCAAATTTCATATCTGCAGAAGTCAAAGCAGTTATACAGAAAAGTCCTAAAAACAAATCAGCAGGTCCAGATGGAATAACCACAGAAGCTATTCAGGCCTGTGGGGAAACGAAACAGGAGTTAAATGACTAACAAGACTTTTTAATATAGCATGGGAAGAAAGAAAAGTCCCAGATTATTGGCAAAAGGCAATAATAGTACTAATATGGAAAAATAAGGCAATATGGGAGAGTGCGAAACATACAGAAGTATATCATTCCTGAGCCATATTGGGAAAATGTATGCAAAACTATTGGAACAAAGAGCTAGACCCATAATCGAACAACAGTTAAGCAAAGTACAATTCGGTTTTCGGAAAGGTAAAAGTTGCACTGATGCATTATTTACACTTAGACAAATATGTGAAAAAACTATCGAATATAGTGACCAGCAGAACATTGTGTTTGTAGATCAGGAAAAGGCTTTCGATAGAGTAGACAGATACAAATTATGGACCATCCTTGAAGACTATGGGATACAAGGGCTACTGCTAGAAAACATCATAGCCATGTACCGGGGGATGAGTGGTCTCGAGGTATGGTGTCCGTCTCGAGTGCTGGAGGTCCCCGGTTCAGGCCGGGATTTATTTAAAAAATCCACCTGGACTTCCAGTAATAAAATTTCCCCTGGTCTCTGGGTAGTGAGATTGGATGCCCGTGTGTATTGTTGCGCACGTAAAAAAATCCCTTGGCAGTTGGAAATCGAAAAAGAGTAGCCTAACGGCGCTGCCTAAGCAAAATTTCGCGCTAAACATCTACCCAAAGTATTTCAGGATCCTCGCCGATGCAACGGAGTTCGTGCATTGAGCTGAGTTTCTCCAGACTCAGGTTTGAGTTAAGAGGAAAACGGAGCACTTATGGGTTAAACCGTGTGCCGTGATGTTGATCCAACGACTAAACTAAACTATAGCTATGTACCACTCGAGCCGAAGTGCAGTAAGAACACAAGAAGGTATATCAGATATGTTCAGTCAATACAGGAGTGAGACAGGGATGTGTGCTCTCTCCCCTGCTATTTAATATCTTTATGGACAGAATTTCCAAAGAAGTAAGTCAACAGAACAGATTCAGAAAATTTAGAACTCTTTACTCCAGATGAAACAACTGATCCACAGGAAATAAATGAACTTCTTTTTGCAGACGATCAGTGCCTGTTTTTTAGCGACGAGGGCAGACTGCAAAATCATATTAATAATCTGAGTTCAACATGCAGAAGATACAATATGAGTATAAATACAGCCAAAACTGAAGTAATGCGAGTTAGCAGATCGCCGGGTCCACTAAGCATACAGATAAGTAGCACAACTCTGAAACAAGTTAAAGAATTCAAATATCTTGGAAGTATGATCACAGAAGATGGCAGATTTGACAGAGAAATCGAAATCTGATGTCAAAAAGCTAGTGCACTTACATATCAACTATCACCCTTACTGAAACATCCAAATATACCCATGTCCACAAAACCACAGATAATAAACAGCATATTCACATCAACCATATGCTACCAATCTCAAACTTGGACTTTATCCAAATTACACCTTCGCAAAATCAACACCTGCGAAATGAGATGCCTGAGGAGAGCTGCCAACTTAATCTGAGACCGAGTAAGAAATGCTATTATCAGACAGAATGTGGGATCAACACCTTGTGCCACATTTATTGAAAGACAGAAGATCAAGTGGTTTGGCCATGTCGTTAGAATGCAACATCAGCAACTACCATCACTGGCCTTACGTCAAAGATCATCCGCGACGAGACCACAAGGACGTCCAAGAAGAAAATGGATTGATGACATCAAAGACCCTGTACAACCACATGGAATGACACTATCCAGTGCCGCCCACCGGGCGCTGGAATGCAAATTATTCCTCCCCACGACTCTTGATGGCAGAAGTGGAAGATGATGATGATGATGATCAAAGCACTGGTAGCAACGTTAAATCGTTACCTACTTCATAAATGTGCTCCATCCCTTCTTCCCATGACCCCATCTCTTGGAGTTGGTTCTGAAAACAAAAGTAACTATTTGTATAAATGATGGTGGCTAACATAACATATCATCACTTGCAAGAATGACGGTGGCTAATATATCATCACTTGTAAGAATGATGGTGGCTAACATAACATATAGTCACTTCCGCCATCATACACTACAGTCACTTCCAGCTTTATAAAGTAGGGCTGTTATACTCCTAACTTAAGCCTGACTCTGGAGAATCTCATGGTCTCGAGGTATGGTGTTCGCCCCGAGTGCTGGAGGTCCCGGGTTCAAGCCCACTGAGGGCCGGGATTTTTTCATGTGAACTTCTAGTAATAACATCTCCCCTGGTCTCTGGGTAGTGAGATTGGACGCCCGTGTGTATTGTTGCGCGCGTAAAAAATCCCTTGGCAGTTGGAAATTGAAAAAGAGTAGCCTAACGGCGCTGCCCGGGCAAAATTTTGAGTTAAAAATCTGCCCAAAGTATTTAGGATCCCCGCCGGTGCTACGGAGTTCTAGCACTGAGCTGAGATTCTATGGACTCAGGCTTGAGTTAGGAGTTGAATGGAGCACTTATTGGTTAAACCCGTGCGCCATGATGTTGATCCGTCGACTGAACTAAAACTAAGCTAAACTGTAGGGTATCTTCTTCTTCTTCTTCTTCGTTCATCCGGAGTTTTTTTTTTTTTTCGGATGTGATTGCGTTGTGCCTGTTTACAGCAGAGCTGCGTTCTTGCGCCGTTAGGCCGACACATCCGACTTCTGCGGGCATTTGTTGACCGGGTTAACCTTCCCGGGGAAACTGTAGAGTATAAAAGTTGTCAATGGACTGATTGTTTGTTGATACTCACGCATTTTTTTAGACGATGACGGATAACAAAACCTATGGTTAAATTTGTGACGGTTAATCAAAGATTCACTGTACACCATCACTTGTATGAATGATGGTGGCTAATATATCATAACTTGTAAGAATGAGGTAGCTAATATATCATCAAAATTTAGCACCAATAACAAACAAATTGACAATGTACAAACCACATGATGACAAGCATGTCATAAATTTAAATGAGGTATTACACTGTACATGTCCATCTAATAAGCATTAAAGTTGAAGATGCTACAAAAGGAAACAACATTTTAACCCCGTTTTGATATATCATAAAAGTCGCTTAATAGTCGACAGGGTTGACTTCATTGCACCGGAAAGCGACACACAAAGCACGAACTCCATAGCTACAGCAACGACCCTCAGGAGTCTCCGAAAAATGCACTTGTGAACCGAAGGATGCAGCTCGGAATTGAAACCACAACCTTCTGTGCCCAAGGCAGGCGGCCTGACCTCTTCGCTATGGAGACTCCTTGATATATCATAGATTCATTCAAAACTAGGGTTTGTGTTAGGCAATATAACATCTTAATTGAATGACCTGAAACTGCTGTGGTATCATTTAACATCTGAATGTTGACAGCATGCTATTTGTTTCATTTCTCTCTCTTCAGCAATTTTAGTGCCCAGTAAATGAAAATTTCCACTTGAAGATCTAGTTTAGTTTAGTCGATGGATCAACATCACGGCACATGGGTGTAACCCATAAGTGCTCCGTTCTTCTCTTAACTCCTAACCTGAGTCTGGAGAATTTCAGCTCAGTGCACGAACTCTGTAGCATCGGCGAGGATCCTTAAATACTTTGGGTAGATTTTTAAACTCAAAATTTTGTCCGGGCAGCGTCGTTAGGCTGCTCTTTTTAGATTCCCAATTGCCAGGGATTTTTTACGTGCGCAACAATACACACGGTCGTCCGATCTCACTACCCAGAGACCAGGGGAAATTTTATTACTAGAAGTCCTCGTGAAAAAATCCCGGTCCTCACCGGGGACCTCCAGCACTCGAGGCAGACACCATACATCGAGACCACGCAGCCCCCTTGAAGAAAATCTTTCTTTCCATATTGGACACGAAAAGTCAAGTCTCTCATCACTGAACAGAATTCTTTTTTACAACGTGGTTAATTTTCTGATTTTAGAAATGGCAACACCCACTAGCTCTCAACCTCGTGGATTTGCATCAGATTATCATTTTTGTAAAGTAATTCTTTATGATGATAGTTATTCTGATATAAAAGACTTTTTTTTTAAATTCTGAAACTGATAGCATGTGCAGTAATGGGTAATTTCACTTAAATTATTTAGCAGGTGGTAATAATGTAATATGGAAAACAAAGAGAGAAAGTTTGTCATCAAATGATGACACTTGTCAAATCATGCTTGCTCTATTGAGCTACTGCTATGCTTGTGCCCCTAAGTTTGCTTTGCCTATTATAAATATTCTGAGCAGTATTTAAATAATTTTATTATAACTAAACAGAAAATAGTGTACATATTGGTTCTCATTTTAATGAGTACAAATCTGCCTTGTGTTTTCCTGACTTTTTCAATTTTGTGTGAAAATGATGTGCTTCAAAATATGTTATAATTGTGTTTTGAGCAGTTATTGTGATATTAGTGAAGAAAAGTTGTGTTTTTTGTCATTATTGTCACTAAAAATTGACGCAGACTTAAATTATGTGACATTGGATAGTCCAGGATAGCACTTTTCAATGAATAGTTACTCTAACTCTAAGCTATCCAACAGTTACATAGTTTTTCAAACGGGAGACTTTATTCCCAAACGGGGCCCTGGAACATGTATTCCTAAACCCTAACCCAGACCCTAATCATACACAATAGCACTTGCTTGTCTTCTGTATCTTCTATTATATGTGTGTATATAATTATATACTTAATACATTATACTGCCCCCCCCCCCAATGATATGCCAGTTTGTACTGCTCTCTAATATAGAAGATATAGACGTCACGTGACCAGAACCGTTTGGGAATAAACACTTCGTTTTCAAACACTATTATTACTATTTACTAAAATATATGTAATTAATTAAATAATTGTTACTCTAAGTTAGTAAGTGTATATAACTAACCGTTAATTAAAGGCTAAGACAACTAGTACTAGTTCACTTCAGTAACATATACACACAATTTAAAAGGGATGTATTTAATTCTTACCGTTTTACTACAAACCTTTTGAAACAACAACAAGCAAGATTCGATATCAAAGCATTGGGCCAACGTAGATAGCGAATTTCAATTACAGGCACTGTAAACTTATTCCTGCGTATAAACTACACACACGAGTAATCCCTAGTTCACCATGGACCGACTTACTTCAACTGTTCGTGTATCAACCGGCAAGCTGCCCACGTGTCCAGTAATGTCCAGGTGATTGAAGCCCACAACAGTTTCATACCACTCCCGCCATCCACGCCTCCACTTTCTTGTTTACAAACAACCGGATATCCGGTGAGATGTTATTAAATGTGGCGGAAATCACGTGACATTATCATGTGTCGTGTCGGGTGGTGTAAGACCTCGTGACTCTCCACATATCTCAGTCCATGGTGTTCTAAATCAGCTCATCATCATCAAGTGTCTGCCAGCTAGCGTGAGCGTTCTTGTCTCACTACACATCTCAGTTGTGTTCTGGATCAGACTCTGCTGATGATATTCATCCATGCCACCGTCTCAAACCATCCAGCATCATTTCTATGATTTTGCCACCCGTAGCTGGATGAGGGTTTGGTGTCACCTGTGACTCATGGCTAGGGTTGCCAGATACGTGGGCACCGAAAGGAGGACACATTAGGACAAACAAGAGGACAAAGGAGGACATATTGAATGTTTCATTTAAATCGTTCTAGATTAAACCTCCAATCAGTACAATTTTATTACAATAGCTGGCAATAAGTGTATCTTACTCTTAGTGAATCGATCAAGAAACAATCATGTTAAAAAATAAATATAAATTAAATGGACGCCTTTTTTTCAAAATGCTAAACAAACATTATTTAAACAGTCAATTGTACAATTATTACCTTATAATCTTTATTAATTACACAACATATTTCTCGGAGGAGCCAACTTTTCGTAGAAGATCCCCATTAGCAATCACATATGCATAAAACTGTTCACAGGTAAGATTCTTCAAATTGTACTTTGTGAGAATGGTGCCCTTTACCGAATCGAGTAAGACTTTGTACATTCTAACAATGTAAACATACGATAGATACATTGTTTCATTGTAAGTTGTAACAACAATACATAAACAATTATAACATAAATTTAAGAAACGCCGGACATATTAAAGGTCTTTAGCTTTGCCTGGGGACGGAGAATATTAGGCTAAAAAGGAGGACATGTCCTCTTTTTGTCGTACATCTAGCAACCATACTCATTGCTGTCCCTACCGCACGAAGATGTCCTAAGACATCCATTAACGTCGTTTGTTGCTTTTGATATGTGATTAGTCACGAAATCTTGGGGAGACAATGTGGTGGTTTTCCCTTGACTTCCACAGCCTCATGAGGATCGGTTACCACCGGTTGACAGTCATTTCCAGCTGTCAGGACAAGTGAGTGCCCTGCTCCGCTCAGCTGCAGAGTTGTTCACTTATCCCGGTGGATGCTCGGTCCCCATTTGCCATACCGTGGTGTGTGTCCTATCCTATACCACTTGGCAATGCAGTTGGGATTTTCCTTCCTGAAGTTTTGGTCTATGATGGCCAAAACTCCCCAATACATTTAGAGGACAGATGAGCTCTTTTGATATAATTCACTCTTGTCCAGTGGCGTGCAGAGAGGGTGCGGGGGTGCGACGGCCCCGGGCATCCAGCCGAGAGGGGGGAGGGCATATAATTAGGGAGAGGGGGCAGCACAGTGCAGTGGGAGGGGAGAAGGAATTAATTAGGGAAAGAACAATTTAGGGGCATCCAATCAAGGGGTTGGCCCCGGGCATCAAAGAACCTCTGCACGCCACTGTTCATACCAGAGTCTTAGTTAGTTAAGTTAATTGCATATCCTTTACAGGACTTCGCAGTCAATCACATCATTGTTGATTGTGATTTCTTGGCAAGTTTACGTTCAGTAGTTTGCCATTGCTTTCTGGACGATCAGCGCTCATGCCATTGCATGAAAATCAACGCAAGGCGGTATGCTGCCAAATCGCCCGCATAATGTGTTTCGAATGATGTATGCTGGATTACGAATTGCATTTGTAACCCTTTGGCAACAGAGCTTTACACATTAGCTATTGAAAAATGCTATCAAACGGTGTATCATTCGAGCCTCTACGTTAATTCTCAGATGAGATCATGTGTGCTGTGTGTAAATATAATTTATTAGGAAAACTAAATATTGATTTTACACACGTGACCTAACATTTTTGTTTGTGAACACTTAATGGTAGCAACAACACACGACGGCCTGTGCTTCAAACGTGCTGTCACATAATGACAGGACTAATTATTTTTCAAATAGTCTGTTAAATTACCATACCAGCAGTAAAAATTGCTGTCCATTAGTAAAACAAAATCAAACAATTTTGCATTATTTATTTTAACAGCTAGTTTGCTATAGAAACCAACATATTTTTTTATTATAATGGTACTCTTAGAATGCCTGTGATTCAATGTGCTGATGATACAGTATTATTAACTATTATTATCTGCATCGCAGAATAGCATAGAAAATATAATAACCTCAACGCATAAGAGGTTAGAATGCAACACCATCAACTACCTGTGGCCCTACTTCAAAGAAGATCTGCTACAAGATCAAGAGGACTACCGAGAAGAATATGGTTTGACGACATCAAAGACGTTGTACAATCACACAGAATGGTTTTATCCAGTGCCGCCCATTGGGCGCTGAAGCGTCATTTATTTCTCTCCACGACGCTTCACGGCAAAAGTGGAAGATGACGACGATGAAAATTAGGATAAAGATGATGATGAAGATTATGCTGATGATGATGAAGGCGACAACGACGACGGCGATGATGATGTTGTTGTTGCTGATGATGATAATAATGATGATGATGATGATGACTTCTTTCTTTCACTAATGATGTTGACGACGATGACGATGATAATGAAGATGATGTTGACGATGATGAAGATGATGTTGACGATGATGAATATGATGTTGACGATGATGAAGATGATGTTGACGATGATGAAGTTGATGTTGACGATGATGAAGATGATGTTGACGATGATGAAGATGATGTTGACGATGATAAAGATGATGTTGACGATGATGAAGATGATGTTGACGATGATGAAGATGATGTTGACGATGATGAAGGTGATGTTGACGATGATGAAGGTGATGTTGACGATGATGAAGGTGATGTTGACGATGATGAAGGTGATGTTGACGATGATGAAGATGATGTTGACGATGATGAAGATGATGTTGACGATGATGAAGATGATGTTGACGATGATGAAGATGATGTTGACGATGATGAAAGTGATGTTGACGATGATGAAAGTGATGTTGACGATGATGAAGGTGATGTTGACGATGATGAAGGTGATGTTGACGATGATGAAGGTGATGTTGACGATGATGAAGGTGATGTTGACGATGATGAAGGTGATGTTGACGATGATGAAGGTGATGTTGACGATGATGAAGGTGATGTTGACGATGATGAAGGTGATGTTGACGATGATGAAGGTGATGTTGACGATGATGAAGGTGATGTTGACGATGATGAAGGTGATGTTGACGATGATGAAGGTGATGTTGACGATGATGAAGGTGATGTTGACGATGATGAAGGTGATGTTGACGATGATGAAGGTGATGTTGACGATGATGAAGGTGATGTTGACGATGATGAAGGTGATGTTGACGATGATGAAGGTGATGTTGACGATGATGAAGGTGATGTTGACGATGATGAAGGTGATGTTGACGATGATGAAGGTGATGTTGACGATGATGAAGGTGATGTTGACGATGATGAAGGTGATGTTGACGATGATGAAGGTGATGTTGACGATGATGAAGGTGATGTTGACGATGATGAAGGTGATGTTGACGATGATGAAGGTGATGTTGACGATGATGAAGGTGATGTTGACGATGATGAAGGTGATGTTGACGATGATGAAGGTGATGTTGACGATGATGAAGGTGATGTTGACGATGATGAAGATGATGTTGACGATGATGAAGATGATGTTGACGATGATGAAGGTGATGTTGACGATGATGAAGGTGATGTTGACGATGATGAAGGTGATGTTGACGATGATGAAGGTGATGTTGACGATGATGAAGGTGATGTTGACGATGATGAAGGTGATGTTGACGATGATGAAGGTGATGTTGACGATGATGAAGGTGATGTTGACGATGATGAAGGTGATGTTGACGATGATGAAGATGATGTTGACGATGATGAAGATGATGTTGACGATGATGAAGATGATGTTAACGATGATGAAGGTGATGTTGACGATGATGAAGGTGATGTTGACGATGATGAAGGTGATGTTGACGATGATGAAGGTGATGTTGACGATGATGAAGGTGATGTTGACGATGATGAAGGTGATGTTGGCGATGATGAAGGTGATGTTGACGATGATGAAGGTGATGTTGACGATGATGAAGATGATGTTGACGATGATGAAGATGATGTTGACGATGATGAAGGTGATGTTGACGATGATGAAGGTGATGTTGACGATGATGAAGGTGATGTTGACGATGATGAAGGTGATGTTGACGATGATGAAGGTGATGTTGACGATGATGAAGGTGATGTTGACGATGATGAAGGTGATGTTGACGATGATGAAGGTGATGTTGACGATGATGAAGGTGATGTTGACGATGATGAAGGTGATGTTGACGATGATGAAGGTGATGTTGACGATGATGAAGGTGATGTTGACGATGATGAAGGTGATGTTGACGATGATGAAGGTGATGTTGACGATGATGAAGGTGATGTTGACGATGATGAAGGTGATGTTGACGATGATGAAGGTGATGTTGACGATGATGAAGGTGATGTTGACGATGATGAAGGTGATGTTGACGATGATGAAGGTGATGTTGACGATGATGAAGGTGATGTTGACGATGATGAAGGTGATGTTGACGATGATGAAGGTGATGTTGACGATGATGAAGGTGATGTTGACGATGATGAAGGTGATGTTGACGATGATGAAGGTGATGTTGACGATGATGAAGGTGATGTTGACGATGATGAAGGTGATGTTGACGATGATGAAGGTGATGTTGACGATGATGAAGGTGATGTTGACGATGATGAAGGTGATGTTGACGATGATGAAGGTGATGTTGACGATGATGAAGGTGATGATGACGATGATGAAGGTGATGTTGACGATGATGAAGGTGATGATGACGATGATGAAGGTGATGTTGACGATGATGAAGGTGATGTTGACGATGATGAAGATGATGTTGACGATGATGAAGATGATGCTGACGATGATGAAGATGATGCTGACGATGATGAAGGTGATGTTGACGATGATGAAGATGATGTTGACGATGATGAAGATGATGTTGACGATGATGAAGATGATGTTGACGATGATGAAGATGATGTTGACGATGATGAAGGTGATGTTGACGACGATGAAGGTGATGTTGACGATGATGAAGGTGATGTTGACGATGATGAAGGTGATGTTGACGATGATGAAGATGATGTTGACGATGATGAAGGTGATGTTGACGATGATGAAGGTGATGTTGACGATGATGAATATGATGTTGACGATGATGAAGGTGATGTTGACGATGATGAAGGTGATGTTGACGATGATGAAGGTGATGTTGACGATGATGAAGGTGATGTTGACGATGATGAAGGTGATGTTGACGATGATGAAGGTGATGTTGACGATGATGAAGGTGATGTTGACGATGATGAAGGTGATGTTGACGATGATGAAGGTGATGTTGACGATGATGAAGGTGATGTTGACGATGATGAAGGTGTTGTTGACGATGATGAAGGTGATGTTGACGATGATGAAGGTGATGTTGACGATGATGAAGGTGATGTTGACGATGATGAAGGTGATGTTGACGATGATGAAGGTGATGTTGACGATGATGAAGGTGATGTTGACGATGATGAAGATGATGTTGACGATGATGAAGATGATGTTGACGATGATGAAGGTGATGTTGACGATGATGAAGGTGATGTTGACGATGATGAAGGTGATGTTGACGATGATGTTGACGATGATGAAGGTGATGTTGACGATGATGAAGATGATGTTGACGATGATGAAGGTGATGTTGACGATGATGAAGATGATGTTGACGATGATGAAGGTGATGTTGACGATGATGAAGATTTTTTTTGGGCTAGCTTTTAACTCTAGCGTAGTCCATACAGACAACTTCTAGTAGTGCTGGACTGAATTTTGCGTGTGGGTTAGCTTTCCCTTTTACGGTACTTTTACCAGTGTCCTTCCCCATCAGGTGAACCCACTCTGACTTCAGAGGTACTTGTAATTAACATCCCCAAGTCAAGGACGAAATGTCAACATTTTAGACAACTGTCCAGTATAGGCGTTGAACCCCTTACCTCGGCTTCATCACATCTGATATTTAAGAATTCGCGTTCTTATTCATTCGGCCGTGCTGACCTACGATGATGATGACGATGGCGATGATGATGACGATGACGACGACGATGGCGATGATGATGACTGAACCAGTTAACATGGACCCGGGTTCCTAGGCCGACCCACCCAACAATGTGAACCAGGAAATTCCTTGGGAAATAAATGAGGCATCCGTGATAGCGACCACATCCCCCATTGAGTACCGCTTGTCTATACAAATATGGGTGTTAATCCATGTGCCCAATAGGCGTTACGCGTGTACACGGGTCCTTGACTTTACTATATAATACATCGCTGATGTTTCACAGGCAGACCAAGGACAATCGTGTGGACTGGTCTAAGATTCATTCCTTCATTCATTCATTCATTTATTCATTCATTCATTCATTCATTTGTTTTTAATGGTCCCGGGAAAAATTTCGAGTTAAAAATTCCTTGGGAAATAAATGAGGCATCCGTGATAGCGACCACATCCCCCATTGAGTACCGCTTGTCTATACAAATATGGGTGTTAATCCATGTGCCCAATAGGCGTTACGCGTGTACACGGGTCCTTGACTTTACTATATAATACATCGCTGATGTTTCACAGGCAGACCAAGGACAATCGTGTGGACTGGTCTAAGATTCATTCCTTCATTCATTCATTCATTTATTCATTCATTCATTCATTCATTTGTTTTTAATGGTCTCGGGAAAAATTTCGAGTTAAAAATCTACCCAAAGTATTTCAGGATCCTTGCCGGTGCTACGGAGTTCGTTCACTGAGCTGAGTTTCTCCAGACTCAGGTTTGAGTTAGCAGGAGAACGGAGCACTTATGGGTTACACCCGTGTGCCGTGATGTTGATCTATCGACTAAACTAAACTAAACTATTCATTCATTCATTCATGCATGCAGTAGCATGTACTTTGCAGAACCTCATTCCCCTAGCAACATTCCTGAAGACTTCTCAGTCATAAGCAAGATGTCCCGCGTCCGAGATCTTGAGATCATCCGCCACATCCTGCACTCATCTTCTCTTTTACCTTCATCTTCCTCTCTTCCCGGACATATACCCCTCCATTATTGTTCTCTCCAAACTTTCATGACGTTTAGTTGAGTTGAGCTAAGAACTGAGATCACTGCACTCAGGTCATTCCCAAACGCGCTCCGTCCCCTCAAAGCGTTGTAAGTGACCAAAATATTTCAGTTTTCTTTGCTTTACAGTCTTTAGTGTCCAAACTTCTTCAGTACTCAGATCTTGCCGTATGGATGCATTTGTTCTTTTCTGTATCCTAGATATTCTTAGAACCCGTCTATAACATTTTTATTCAATGGCATGTATGCGCTATTCAGCTTGTTTAGTAATTACTAATTGTCTAAGTTCACATGCGTATGTTGCAACGGGAGAGATGCATTGTTTTAAATATTTAATTTGTGTAGGTCTGTCTGTCCAACTCCATATTTTATTCCGTTGTTTTGGTTTTTAAAGAGCAATAGATTAATTGCTTTCATTGTGTCACAATTGTTGGTAATTAATGACCCAAGATATTCGGAATTTTCCACCACCTCCAAGTTTTCTCCATTAGCATATATTTCTTTCTCTATATTAATTTTATCTGTATGCATTATCTTTGTTTTTGCTATGTTAAGATATAAGTTGTGATTTTCACTATTCTTTTGGGTTGAGATTATTAGTTTTTCTATACCATTCTGTGATGTGGATAGTATTGCTGTATCAACAGCATATCGAATCTCTGGTATTTCATGAATACCGATATTTAGGGAATCATATATAGCTCCTTGGTTATCTCATCTCTGATTTGTCTCTATGTCTATGTCTATGTAAAAAATTCGTTTAGGGAGCCTGTGATCTGACATGCGAGTCAAGCGACTAGCCCAGCGAATCTGATTCTTCATTAGTATAGTGTGGATACTGGGCATGGATGCTCTTTCTAGGACTTCAGTGTCTGGAATCTTGTCTTGCCATTTAATCTTCAGTAGCTTCCTTAGGCAGACTGTGTGGAAGTGGTTTAATTTCCTAGCGTGTCGCTGATAAACAGTCCAGGTTTCACAAGCATATAGCAGTGTGGATAATACAACTGCTTTGTAGACTTTTAGCTTTGTTTGCAGGCTTATTCCAGTTCTGCCCCATACATTCTTGTACAGTCTGCCAAAGGCCGCACTGGCCTTGGAGATTCTTGCATTCACTTCGTCATCAATTGTGACAGCTTGTGACACAGTGCTGCCAAGATAGGTGACTTTGTCCACAACACTTAGTCTATGATCATTCACTTTGATATTCTTTGTTTTCTATAGTATACATAACTTTTGATATAATTTTTAGTAGAATTTTACTTTCATGACTGACGAGGGCAACAGTTCTATAATTTGATAATTGGTGCATAATTTCAAGTTGCTCGTTTTTGGTATTGGAATGAAGATAGTTCTCTTCCAATCTTTTGGACATATACCATATTTATTTTACATAATGTGTGATAGATTTGTATGCTTGCTTGCTTGCTTGTGTTCGCTGGCTGTGAACTCCAGCACGAAGTCCTGTATGTCGGATGAAGACATCCTGTTGTCCAACATCAGTGTGATGTCATACCGGACTGAGGTTTGCGTGAGTATCCGTTGTCCCATGTCTGGCTTTTTGGTGTGCAGACTGGTGGTTCCTCGCCGTGCAGGCAGATACTCTCCGACTTCGGAGGAATCAGAGATCCTATTGACTTTAGCCAGGTTCCAGAAGGGACCTGTTGCCCAGGACGCATGACTAGGACGTGTTAGTAGGTCTTGGCCAGTATAGAACCTGGCCCTGGAAACACCTCTGCGTCCCTATATGCTTTCTTCTCCTCCCACTTTAATTAGTTCAGCTGGTATCTCATCACATCCTGGGATTGACTATTCTTCGGGTTTTTTATTGCCCGTACAGCTTCATCTAATGAAGGTTCAGGTTCTGTCTCTGGTGTCATTGGTGCATGTATCTCATTCATGTCCTCACATAATTCGTACTATACATTTCACTGCAGTATTCCATCCATCTTCCTATACTTAAAAAAAAAAAGAGTCTGTTGGGGTATTTCCAAACTTGTCACAGATAACATTTAATTGAGGTTTCATATTTCTTGTCAATAACTCCATTTCATTGAACATTTTGTGATATCTTCCATTCTGATGATATTGATCTACTCTATTTCATCAATCTTGTATATAGTTAGTTAGTTAGTTAGTCACGGTTCCAACTTCACGGCAACGGGTCGTCCCCATATTGCTCCGTTCCTGTGCCAGTGAATATCACAAAATGCTCCTCACTGCCCCATGTGAACAATGGAATAGACAGGAGTGTCGGCAAGCCAACAGTCCGCACAGGTACACTGTGCATAATGCCGCCGCCAGAATGCCAACACAAATGTCCCCCAAGAACAATACAGTTCATCGTCGATGAAAACGGCAGTCACCAGAAAGACTTCATTGACCGGGGTTTTATCCCATATGGCTCGGTATCTTTCTGCAGGGCGACCCACCGAAAACGCCGCACAAAGCACGAACTCCGTAGCTACAGCGACGACTACCAGGAGTCTCCTGAAAAATGCACTCGTGAACTGAAAAGACAAACCAGTCAATTCAGCAACAGCCGGCCGTCATCGTTTCGAACATGCAGTTCACGCGAATAACAACTGCGGACAGATGCAAAAGCATTCCACGCGAAATTCACAGCTCACAGTGTCACGCCACGCACTCACTCAGTAGCAGGGCGACGGAACCATATCCTCCTTAGTCGCCTCTTACGACGTGCATGGTAGGCAACAGTGTTACTATTCTTTGCTCCCCGTATGGGCCCCGGCAATACACGTATATGTACTGGCTTTTGTCCTTTCTTGTGTTTTTTCTTATTTCTCGTGTTAAATCGTCCTGTTATCAGTTTCTTCTGCTTTCTGGTTCAGTTCCCTTCGTTGTTGTATTAATTCTAACGTTATGTAATCCGTGGCTTGTATTGCTTAGTCTTGGTTGGAATTAAATATTTGGCTGCTGTTATCAAGATATCTCTAGCTTGCACTGCTAATTCATCAGGTGTCATTTCCTTTTGTATAGACATCAAGATCCCAAACAGATTCTTCACTTCTACATTGTATGCATCTGGTATTTTTGTGAGATCAAAACAAAGTGGCCTTGGTCCTCGGGTAAGCTTTTTGAGTTTTACTTTCACACCTGATTCTAATAACTGATGATTTGTATCACAGTCTGCACATCGTAGGATTTTTGCTGATGTCATGCTTGATCCCCATCTTTATTGTATTGGAGGGGTTTTTATCTTTTAGAGGGGTGGCTAGATAAGTGTTTCCGTTCCTTGTTAAGAGACGAGGTGGCTGAGTGGAGGAGTAGATAGTTAATAGCTTCCGTTTCTTGTTAAAAGGAAGAGGTGGCCCAGTGGAGGTATGGCTAGATAAGTGCTTCCGTTCCTTGTTAAGGGACGAGGCGGCCACGTGGAGGAGTGACTATGGGGTTGGAGGACCGTTTGAGGTGGTGTAAGAAGTATAACCGCAAGAGGGTCTATCTTCTCTTGTCTGTATTAATCAGTCAGTCAGGTGCCGTCTCCACAAATGAAGGTTGGCTGCAATGGATCTCCAATACTGTCTGTCTCTTGCCTTGACTGTACATTCTGTCAGGCTGTTCGTCCATCTTTTGATGCTATCTTCCCACTTGTATCGTTGTCTACCTCTTGCTCGCTTGCAACCTTGCCTTTCAGTATGGTATTTATAAGAGTATCATGTCTTTTAACGTGGCCAAAATATTTCACTTGTTTCCTCTTTATTTCTTTCATCAACTCTCTCTTCATTCCCAGTTTTTCTAGAACCTCTGCATTTGATTGTTTTTGTTTCCATGAAATACGACATATTTGTCTTATATCCACATTTCCAGGGCTTCTATGTGACTTTCTAGTTGCTTGTTCAATGTCTAGGCATCCGCGCCATACAATAGCGTTTAATATATGTAGCATTTGACAATTATCATTTTTAATGCGTTATTAATCTCTCTAGATGTTAATACTGATTTCTTGTTGTTGAAAGCATTTTTGGCCATTCCTATTCTCTTTTTGATGTCTATTTCTCTTCTGCCATCATCTGTTATTATATGTCAATGATAGGAGAAACTTGTTACTTGTTCTAGCATGTATATAGTATGTACATTTACTGTGATGTTCATTGATGACTTTTCCTTTTCACTGCTAATTATCATAGTTTTTAGTTTTTGGATGTTAATATCTAAGCCTGGCCAAGTGGCTAGAACACCAGACTCTCCTTCGGGAGACCCAGGTTCGATCCCTCGGTAAGGTGTGGGATTTTTTTCTGTCGGGGGCAAAAAGAAAATGCTAACCTGCACAGTTCGCGGCGACTGCACTAGTCAGGCGGCCTTAATTCCTTAGGCTCAAAGACCCCTCTGCCATACACCACAAGGTGCTGTCTTGGCAGTAAATGACAGCATGAAAAATGACAATATCTAAGCCACATTCTACACTGTGCCTATTTACTTGTTCCACTAGGTCTTGTAACTCTTGCTCACTCTTTGCTAGTAACACGGTATCGTCAGCATATCTAAGATTGTTTATGATTCTTCCATTGATGTTAAGTCCAGGCATTTCAACTTGTTTAAAAATTCTTTCTGTGTATAGTCCACCGAGTAACAGCAAGGGGGTGAAATTGCTAGCCCGGCATCAGCGCACTGGAAGTTTAAGGTTATCTCCCTTTTCTCATTCTCTTTTATGTGTCAGTGTGTGTGGTCTTAGGGTCGCCGTGAGTGGGTTATAACTCTGTCATAAGACTTGAACGCTCCACATCAGTGCACTGAAATTTAACCATAGTTTCTAAGTTGTTATGTCATATGACCATGAACAAAACAACTCTACTAACCATAACCGCAGTGAGAGAAAGTATATGAGCATAAATTATCTCAAAACCTGCATGTCATATAAATGATAAATAACGTTCATCTCGCATTTCCCACACATATGCAACAAAATTACTTTGTGGACAGGGGACTTTCTGCATAGCTGAGAAAGTGCAGACTCAGCTGTGTGTGTGTGCGTGTGTGTGTGTGTGTGTGCGCGCGTGTGTGTGTGTGTGTGTGTGTGCGTTAGTGTGGGTATGGGGGTACCGGTGTCTAGTTGGTCAAGTGTCCAAGTAAACTTGTTCGCACAGTGAGGAGCCATTGTAATTTGGAGTTGACAGGTTCAAATCCCAATCGGTAGTGATATAGTATTTCCAGTTGGTATCCGGCCCCGGGTCAAGGACCCAAACTATAATGATCGCCGTGTAACAACAGTGGGAGCGAACCTGTTACAATGGCATCTGCGCACCAGAAGTTTAAGCGCAAAATGGTCTGTATTCTCTGATTATCTTGTCCGTGTAGTTCACAGAGTATCAGCAGGGGAAATGAACTCTACCTCATAACCGCCACAGATGGGCTATAACTCTGTCATATGGACATAATCTGGTGGCTGCTCTGGACAGATTTCATACATCATGGGCTAAGGGCAGATAATCACTTCTGGTCCTTGTTACGAGGACGGGGTGGTCGAGTGGAGGAGTGGCTTTAGGCGTGGGGTTAGAGCATTGTTTGAGGTGGTGTGGAAAGTATAACCACAAGAGGGTTTCTATTCTCTCTTGTCCATGTGGTCCACCAAGTAACATCTAAGGGGAGTGAATAACTTCAATATGAGTGCATCGCCACACTACTTCATCGTTGTGCAGCTTTACATATGCACCACTTTGTGTCATTTTATATTATTTACACTTTCACAGCTTTACCGCAGTTCCACCTAATTTTATTCATACTCCATCGTTGGTGCACCAGGAGTTTAAACGTTGTCCATTTTCTCACGAAATGTGTTCCAAAATAACATTGTGCCTAAATTAATTACTAATTAGTCTAGTGTTAACAAATAAATTGTGTTAGATTAATTTCCTAGTGATCAGACAACTTTCCATTGTTAGAAAAATTAATGACCGAGCGTATGATATTTTTTTTTTGTCTTGAACTAGGTCCATTTTCTCAAGAAATGTGTTCCAAAATAACTTTTATACACATACATTAATTAATATAGCGTTAACACATTGTTTTAGACTAATTTTCATGTGATAATCCAACTAAAATTTGCATTTTTAGGAAAATATTTGATCAGCCATATAACAATTTCTAAATTTTGAGCTAGGTCCATTTTCTCAAGAAATGTGTTCCACAAAAACTGTTATGCACATAAATTAATCAATCTACTTTTAACACATTGTTGTAGATTAATTTTTAAGTGATCAGCCAACTTTGCATTTTTGGAAATATTCATTTCCAAATTTTTAAGTTTTTAGTTTTAGCATTCTCAGTTTTTGCGACACATTTACTCCAGTGTGACAACATATGTACTTTTATATAAATGTATTAACTAATTTAGTGTAATGGCACTGTGTAAAACTAATTTCCAAGTGGTCAGCCAATTTTTGCATTTGTGGAAAAATTCATGCTGACAGTGTAGGTATTTCTCAACATTGAGCTAGGTCCATTTTCTCAAGAAATGTGTTCCAAAATAACTTTTATGCAAATAAAGTAATCAATCTAGTGTTAACACATTGTTTGAGACTTATTTCCAAGTGATCAGCCAATTTTGCATTTTTGGAAAGAAAATTCATGACAAAATTTCTCAATTTTATGCCATTTCCATTTTCAAAATTTTTTTTTTGCTCCAATATAACAAATTGTGCGGTTTTATGCTAATATATTACTCATTTGGTGTTAACACATTGTTTGGGGCTAATTTTGTAGTGATAAGCCAACTTTAAATTTTTGACAAAACTCATGACAAAATTTCTCAAATTGTATGCCATTTCCTCATTTTATCACTGACATAAATTGTGCACATTTATGTCAGTATTACTTAATTTGGTGATAACACATTGTTTAGGGCTAATTTCATAGTGATTAGATCATTTAAAATATTTTACAAAACTCATGACCTACCGCATGATTAATTTTGTGTTATTTGCATTTTTCAAATAATTTCCTCTAACATAACAAATTGTGCATTTTTATGCACATATTTTACTTAATCTTGTGTAAACACATTGAGGCTAAATTTTTCATGATTGGCCAAATTCAATTTAAAAAGAAACACCTATGACTGGCTATATGACAAAATTTTCAATTTTGTGTTATTTCCATTTTCTTAAGATATTTGCCTGGACATAAATTGTGCACTTTTATGGTGAAATATTACTTAATCTGGTGTTAACACATCGTTTAAGGCTTATTACTTATTTTATCCAGTAAATTGCCAGCTTCACATTTCTGAAAAAATTCCTGACCTAAGTTTTTCTCAATTTTGTGTCATTTTCGTTTTCTAAAGATATATCCCCTGTGTCAGCGTGTTGGGGAATAGAGACAGGACATATACAGGACAATAGAGATATCAGAGACAGGACATAGGCAGGGACATAGAGATATGTCATAGACAGGACATAGACGGGACAACAAGACCCAGCTATAAAGGGGACACAAGTCTGTGAACAGGACACAGGGACAAAAGTCTGACAGGACTACATCCTTGACCGACTCAAGCTTGCACAACAAGACCGGACAACCAGGACAGCGTGACTACTGATACAGCCTGACTAGCCCGGGATGCACGGCGTCAAGTACCACCAGGTTAGCAGGCCGAAGACGAGAAGGCTTCAGACTAGGACTGGACTCGTTAGAGGGAAGACGCATGTATCTGAGCGAGTGTATTGATCGCGGGTGTGAGAGCCAGTTTTGCAAGCGAAGATAGCGAGTACTGAGTGCGAGGTTGTTTTATGGTTACATTGATTGATATAGCTGAGTGTTAATTAGCATCTAAGTACATAAGAGTGACGTGATAATTAACTGCCATGTGTGCGGGAAAATGTTGTACAATGCAAGCATTCTGTTGATAATGCGGTTATGCATAAATAAATAGGATTATACCCACATGCAACGTGTGATCTCTTTGAATGCATGTGAAGTAACTCCTGCAGCGTATAGAATGACGAATGACGGGTGCTTTGTGTGAGATGCTGACACCCTGACACAACAAAATATGCACCTTTAGGTTAATATATTGCTTACTCTGATGTTAACAGATTGTTTGAGGCTAATTTTGTAGTGACTGCCCAATTTAATATTTTTTACTTGTGAAAATTAGTCTCCATGAATGCATTTTTACACTAGGTTAGTTGATACTTAGCCTACAGGTGTGGGACTTTACAGTGTCGATGCTAACACTTAGCCTACGGGTGTGAGACTGTACAGTGTCGATGCTAACACTTAGCCTACGGGTGTGGGACTGTACAGTGTCGATGCTAACACTTAGCCTACGGGTGTGGGACTGTACAGTGTCGATGCTAACACTTAGCCTATGGGTGTGGGACTGTACAGTGTCGATGCTAACACTTAGTCTACGGGTGTGGGACTGTACAGTGTCGATGCTAACTTAGCCTACGGGTGTGGGACTGTACAGTGTTGATGCTAACACTTAGCCTACGGGTGTGGAACTGTACAGTGTCGATGCTAACACTTAGCCTACGGGTGTGGGACTGTACAGTGAGATTGCCCTGAAGTGTATTTGTCTCTGGAAAGGATGCAGAATGAAGCTATGCGTAATCATACTTGGATGTACAAAGAGATAAAGCATGCAGGGCGATGCACTACCTTCTTGATTTTCCAACCATGGGGGGCAATGTACACATTTGCAGAGCACATACCTACTTCAGAGTCAGCGCAAGCACACAACATCCACTGCATAGTGAAATTAAGAGGGTAAAGGGAGGCAGGTTAAAAAGAGAAAAGTCGTGGATGGGTCAAGCCGAAGACATTCTTTAACATGTGTGTTCACTTGAGGACTTAGAACCTGGCGAAGAGTGGGTACAAGTGCCAACAGATTTCTGTATGGCAAAGATTAGTTTCATTTTCATAGAGAGACAACAGTGGAAGATAAAGTCTATGGACCGCTGAGTGAACTAAAAAAGACTTAGATTCATACAAGAGACAACATTGCAGTTATAGACATATTTCAATCGAACAGAAGAAGATTTTCATACGAGAGCATGCAGGTCTACAAGGAGATGAGCAGGCCGACATGCTTGCAGGTAAAGCTACTGTGGAGGATGGACAAGCCATGGACCAGGCTGATATACTGAATGAGAAGTAAGTCGTTTGCAAGAACCAAGTGATGACTGTGAATCTATAACCATGATCAGACTGTGAGAACAGCAAGTTAAAAGAGGTGTAGCCAAACAAGAACACTATGCAGGAAGCCAAAGAAGATTGATAAACCAACACAGAACTGGTGTCGTTAGTCGCTACATGCTGCGGGATTTGCTGAGGAGGGGATCCGAGCACTTATGGATTGAATGGTTCGATGTGCAATGAGGATGATCTGTCGACTAATTAACTAACTAACATACTTGTCACTACACCTGTGTTTGTCTCCACATCTTCACCACACTAATATCCATTGTATTATAATCCAAACATAAGAAAGAAGACTTCATATACAGCATTTACAATGCTGACGCTCACGAATGCACTCACTCATATAAACAACCGACTGAAACAGCCACCTACTTTATCTACAACAAAGTTTTATGCCAGATTGTCAATACTCCTATTAAAAAAAATGTAAAAAACAATTCTTCAACTGATATATATTTATTTATGAAACTGCATCCAACACTCTATTAAATAGTTATGCACATGTGCAAACATAAATGCATACACAGACACATTTCAACTTTTATCTAAATATTAGTTAAGTACCAACAAGTTTCAGTATATGTCAGTGCATTTTCAATCATTTTCTGAATGTCTTTCACTGTATCCAAATTAAATTCACGGTTAGAAAGTTCTGTATCCTGACAACAAGAGCTGAGATTTGTAAATGTTTCTTCTTGTGATCCATTTTTGACAATCTGAAACACAAATAAAAGCATGAAAATAACAACTGGAAAGGGTAGAAATAAATGATTCAAAATTTAGAAAGTTTAAAATGAACAGTTATTTTCTTATTTAGCGTACGCTTGCTTTGAACTCAAGTGTAGTCTACACACATGCTGCTACGTCTATTTTACTGGACCGAGTTTTGTGTGTGGATTAGATTTCCCTATTACCAGTGTCCCTCGGCATGAGGCAAACCCACTCCGATTTCTGAGGTGCTTGTAATGACCAACAACAATTCACCATTACACTCTGGACAAGTTCATGGGTGCTCCATCGCCTTAATATCTCCGCCTTTATATATTGACTGATCATCAAATCAAATTTCTCATTCTCTTGACAATATGTTAATATCTGGTAGTTCCCTGCGTCAAACTCTAACACCATCTTCCAATCTGTGTCACCATCAGCCCATCTATCATTTCTCTATGTCAATCTCCAACACCATTGTTCAATCTGTGACACTATCATTCAATCTATCATCAACCTCTAACACCATTGTTCAATCTGTGACAAGGTCAACCCACCTACCACCAACCTCTAACACCATTGTTCAATCTGTGACAAGGTCAACCCACCTACCACCAACCTCTAACACCATCTTCCAATCTGTGTCACCATCAGCCCATCTATCATTTCTCTCTATCAATCTCTAACACCATTGTTCAATCTGTGACAAGGTCAACCCACCTACCACCAACCTCTAACACCATCTTCCAATCTGTGTCACCATCAACCCATCTACTGTCAACCTCTAACACCATCATCCCATCTGTGTCACCATGAACTTCTAACACCATTATTCCATCTGTGTCACCATCAAACCATCTATCATTTGATCTCTGTCAATCTCTAACAGCAATGTTCAATCTGTGACACCATCGATCAATCTAACTTTTCTCTCTGTCAGTCTCTAACACCATTGTTCCTTCTGTGTCACCATCAACCCATCTACCATCAACCTCTAACACCATCATCCCATCTGTGACACTGTCAACCTCTAACACCATCATCCCATCTGTGACACTGTCAAACTCTACACCATCATCCCCATCTGTGACACTGTCAAACTCTAACACCATCATCCCCATCTGTGACACCAACAACCTCTAACACCTTCATTCCATCTGTGTCACCATCAACCCATCCAGAATTTTTTCAGCCTTCCAACGACTCACCTTGCCATCTTGTCAGACGATTGTGCTACAAACAAGACGATTGTGCTACAAACAAGACAATTAAAACCCATGGCGGTAAGGTCAGAGATGAGTTATACCTCTCAATAACACAAAGCTTGGACTTCTTTGTAGGAGAGAGAGAGAGAGAGAGAGAGAGAGAGAGAGAGAGAGAGAGAGAGAGAGAGAGAGAGAGAGAGAGAGAGAGATCATGCTACATGGGCAACACATGGTCATTTTTTTTTTAAAAGCGACCATGTGTTGCCCATGTAGCATGATCTCTCTCTCTCTCTCTCTCTCTCTCTCTCTCTCTCTCTCTCTCTCGCTCTCTCGGCTTGCCTAGTTTACTCCAGAAGAAAGGTAACATTAATACATCTGGAACAAGACAAGCTGCAGACGCTGCCAGATTAGCAAAGCAATGCTCTAAGTGTTGGAGCTTTGATCCTAGGTTTTGATCCCAGTTGCCAACCAAGGCTTAGGATCTGATCTGCCCTGCCATTTAGTCATTAGGTTGCAGTTCTTTGCACTAGGATAAGGCTAGTACCCTCCCAACTTCCTCTTCTGCCCAAAACCACTGTATCGATGTTACATGCAACAAAACAATGACTAGACATCTTCAGTATCAACATACCTTCATTGCTTTGGTCTTCTGAAAAGCTTCCTTTAAATCGGGACTCAATTCTCTGCCAGACAGAGGTCTTGAATTCTTCTTGTTCCTTCATCTTCATCATCTGTTGGGAGTATCCGAAGAAGGGAGCTTTAGTCAAATATATTCAGACACGCGTGTGTACGTGTTACAAGCTGCCCGTGTGCTTATGGGAGCTACTGTGTGACGGTCGGTGTATGTGTGATTTGCCGTGTGATTGACCAGAATTTTCCTGCTTTCTTTGAACTCAAGTGTAGTCCATAAACATGCTACCACCTCTGGTGCACTGAACTCATGTTATGTGTGGATTAGCTTTCCGTATTACCAGTTTCCCTCGCCATTAGGTAAACTCACTCTGACTTCTGAGGTACTTGTAATTTACATCCCCAAGTCAAGGACAAGAAAACATAGTCCAATTGAGCCATGTATGGGTTGAACTTGCTATCTCAGCAAGTGCTCTTATCCATTCAGCCGAGCTGACCTCCAATGACCAGATGAATGGACCGGGCCTGTGTGTGTCACAAAGAATAGAATAATGCCTGTCACATTCCTTCCTCCCTAAGATATGTCTTTTGGCACTTCATATGTTGTCTGAGTGCTATCCCAGACACATTAAGTGCTGTTCCAGTCTCATAAAGTGCTGTCTGAGTGTTTTCCCAGTTGTTAAGAGTTGCCCCGTTCTCATAAAGCAATATCAGTGTTGTCCCAGTCTCATAAAATGCTGTCCCAGTCTCAAGTGCTGTCTTGAGGATATTCCAGTCCCCTAAAGTGCTGTCTTGAGTGCTGTCTCAGTCTCAAGTGCTGTCTGGCTCTCATAAAGTACTGTCTAGGGGATAGCATATGTGGTTGGCCTCAGTCGTTATGTGAAAGGTAGTTGTCTCAAACTCGTCTGTCTCCTATCAAAGTACAATTGGATTCTGGGCCAACAGATCAAGACTGCATGTCACTGACAAAGTACAACAAAATTAAAATATGAAATGGGAGGAGTAGAAAAAAAGCTAGGTCAACATGGCTGAATGGGTAAGAACATGTGTTGTTAAAACATCCAATGTGCTGATGCCGAGGTAAGGGGTTCAACCCCTACACTGGACAGTTGGTAAAATGTTGACCTATCATCCTTGACTTGGGGGATGTTAATTACAAGTACCTCAGAGTGGGTTTGTCTGATGGCAAGGGACACTTAATAAGCAAAAGATTATATCCACACACAAAATTCAGTCCAGCACTAATAGAAGTAGTGTGTGTGGACTAAGTCTGAGTTCAAAGCGAGCGAGTGCAAAAAAAAAAAAAATGAACAAAAGTAATGGTATAAACAACAAAAGTAATGGTATAAACAACAAAAGTAATGGTATAAACAACAAAAGTAATGGTATAAACAACAAAAGGAATGGTATAAACAACAAAAGGAATGGTATAAACAACAAAAGGAATGGTATAAACAACAAAAGGAATGGTATAAACAACAAAAGGAATGGTATAAACAACAAAAGGAATCATGAACACAAATGGATAATAACGAAGATTATCATGAGTCAATCTCTGTCCCATTTATACCCCCTGCCACCCGGCATATAATTTACAGCAAAACTAATATCTCATATCATGTTCCCCTTGCACCTTGTGGTGTCGAGGTGAAGCATAAACAGCGGGAGAGTGCCCGTTTATGGGATTCATGTATCAAGATCCCCAAACAATTAAGGCTTCTTCGACATCTTAATGTAAAATCCCTCATGGAATATCTCAGGCCATGAAATATCTAGGACTCATCTTGGCTCTCCCCCCCCCCCCCCCACACACACACACACACACATTTAGTACAATTACCATGATAATTATAATGAATAAGGTCATGTAGTAATGATGTGTGGACACATTTAACATGTTTATAATGAATCTCTCATTTGCCATTAAAATTATAAATGATGTATAATAAAGTATATAAAGCAAGATGTATGAATGAAATATATGAAAGGGGAGAGATGTATGAATGAAATATATGAAAGGGGAGAGATGTATGAATGAAATATATGAAAGAGGAGAGATGTATGAATGAAATATATGAAAGGGGAGAGATGTATGAATGAAATATATGAAAGAGGAGAGATGTATGAATGAAATATATGAAAGGGGAGAGATGTATGAATGAAATATATGAAAGGGGAGAGATGTATGAATGAAATATATGAAAGGGGAGAGAAGATGTATGAATGAAATATATGAAAGGTGAGAGATGTATGAATGAAATATATGAAAGGGGAGAGATGTATGAATGAAATATATGAAAGGGGAGAGATGTATGAATGAAATATATGAAAGGGGAGAGATGTATGAATGAAATATATGAAAGGGGAAAGAAGATGTATGAATGAAATATATGAAAGGGGAGAGAAGATGTATGAATGAAATATATGAAAGGGAAGAGATGTATGAATGAAATATATGAAAGGGGAGAGATGTATGAATGAAATATATGAAAATAGAGAGAAGATGTATGAATGAAATATATGAAAGGGGAGAGATGTATGAATGAAATATATGAAAGGGGAGAGAAGATGTATGAATGAAATATATGAAAGGGGAGAGATGTATGAATGAAATATATGAAAGGGGAGAGAAGATGTATGAATGAAATATATGAAAGGGGAGAGAAGATGTATGAATGAAATATATGAAAGGGGAGAGATGTATGAATGAAATATATGAAAGGGGAAAGAAGATGTATGAATGAAATATATGAAAGGGGAGAGAAGATGTTTGAATGAAATATATGAAAGGGGAGAGAAGATGTATGAATGAAATATATGAAAGGGGAGAGAAGATGTATGAATGAAATATATGAAAGGGGAGAGAAGATGTATGAATGAAATATATGAAAGGGGAGAGATGTATGAATGAAATATATGAAAGGGGAGAGAAGATGTATGAATGAAATATATGAAAGGGGAGAGAAGATGTATGAATGAAATATATGAAAGGGGAGAGATGTATGAACGAAATGTATGAAAGGGGGGAGATGTATGAATGAAATATATGAAAGGGGAGAGATGTATGAATGAAATATATGAAAGGGGAGAGATGTATGAATGAAATATATGAAAGGGGAGAGAAGATGTATGAATGAAATATATGAAAGGTGAGAGATGTATGAATGAAATATATGAAAGGGGAGAGATGTATGAATGAAATATATGAAAGGGGAGAGATGTATGAATGAAATATATGAAAGGGGAGAGATATATGAATGAAATATATGAAAGGGGAGAGATGTATGAATGAAATATATGAAAGGGGAAAGAAGATGTATGAATGAAATATATGAAAGGGGAGAGAAGATGTATGAATGAAATATATGAAAGGGAAGAGATGTATGAATGAAATATATGAAAGGGGAGAGATGTATGAATGAAATATATGAAAGGGGAGAGATGTATGAATGAAATATATGAAAGGGGAAAGAAGATGTATGAATGAAATATATGAAAGGGGAGAGATATATGAATGAAATATATGAAAGGGGAGAGATGTATGAATGAAATATATGAAAGGGGAAAGAAGATGTATGAATGAAATATATGAAAGGGGAGAGAAGATGTATGAATGAAATATATGAAAGGGAAGAGATGTATGAATGAAATATATGAAAGGGGAGAGATGTATGAATGAAATATATGAAAATAGAGAGAAGATGTATGAATGAAATATATGAAAGGGGAGAGATGTATGAATGAAATATATGAAAAGGGAGAGAAGATGTATGAATGAAATATATGAAAGGGGAGAGATGTATGAATGAAATATATGAAAGGGGAGAGAAGATGTATGAATGAAATATATGAAAGGGGAGAGAAGATGTATGAATGAAATATATGAAAGGGGAGAGATGTATGAATGAAATATATGAAAGGGGAAAGAAGATGTATGAATGAAATATATGAAAGGGGAGAGAAGATGTTTGAATGAAATATATGAAAGGGGAGAGAAGATGTATGAATGAAATATATGAAAGGGGAGAGAAGATGTATGAATGAAATATATGAAAGGGGAGAGAAGATGTATGAATGAAATATATGAAAGGGGAGAGATGTATGAATGAAATATATGAAAGGGGAGAGAAGATGTATGAATGAAATATATGAAAGGGGAGAGAAGATGTATGAATGAAATATATGAAAGGGGAGAGATGTATGAACGAAATGTATGAAAGGGGAGAGATGTATGAATGAAATATATGAAAGGGGAGAGATGTATGAATGAAATATATGAAAGGGGAGAGATGTATGAATGAAATATATGAAAGGGGAGAGAAGATGTATGAATGAAATATATGAAAGGGGAGAGATGTATAAATGAAATATATGAAAGGGGAGAGAAGATGTATGAATGAAATATATGAAAGTGGAGAGAAGATGTATGAATGAAATATATGAAAGGGGAGAGATGTATGAATGAAATATATGAAAGGGGAGAGAAGTGTGAATGAAATATATGAAAGGGGAGAGAAGATGTATGAATGAAATATATGAAAGAGGAGAGATGTATGAATGAAATATATGAAAGGGGAGAGAAGATGTATGAATGAAATATATGAAAGGGGAGAGAAGATGTATGAATGAAATATATGAAAGGGGAGAGATGTATGAATGAAATATATGAAAGGGGAGAGAAGATGTATGAATGAAATATATGAAAGGGGAGAGATGTATGAATGAAATATATGAAAGGGTAGAGAAGATGTATGAATGAAATATATGAAAGGGGAGAGATGTATGAATGAAATATATGAAAGGGGAGAGATGTATGAATTAAATATATGAAAGGGGAGAAAAGATGTATGAATGAAATATATGAAAGAGGAGAGATGTATGAATGAAATATATGAAAGGGGAGAGATCTATGAATGAAATATATGAAAGGGGAGAGAAGATGTATGAATGAAATATATGAAAGGGGAGAGAAGATGTATGAATGAAATATATCAAAGGGGAGAGAAGATGTATGAATGAAATATATGAAAGGGGAGAGAAGATGTATTAATGAAATATATGAAAGGGGAGAGAAGATGTATGAATGAAATATATGAAAGGGGAGAGAAGATGTATGAATGAAATATATGAAAGGGGATAGAAGATGTATGAATGAAATATATGAAAGGGGAGAGATGTATGAATGAAATATATGAAAGGGGAGAGAAGATGTATGAATGAAATATATGAAAGGGGAGAGAAGATGTATGAATGAAATATATGAAAGGGGAGAGATGTATGAATGAAATATATGAAAGGGGAGAGAAGATGTATGAATGAAATATATGAAAGGGGAGAGATGTATGAATGAAATATATGAAAGGGGAGAGAAGATGTATGAATGAAATATATGAAAGGGGAGAGAAGATGTATGAATGAAATATATGAAAGGGGAGAGAAGATGTATGAATGAAATATATGAAAGGGGAGAGAAGATGTATGAATGAAATATATGAAAGGGGAGAGAAGATGTATTAATGAAATATATGAAAGGGGAGAGAAGATGTATGAATGAAATATATGAAAGGGGAGAGAAGATGTATGAATGAAATATATGAAAGGGGATAGAAGATGTATGAATGAAATATATGAAAGGGGAGAGATGTATGAATGAAATATATGAAAGGGGAGAGAAGATGTATGAATGAAATATATGAAAGGGGAGAGAAGATGTATGAATGAAATATATGAAAGGGGAGAGATGTATGAATGAAATATATGAAAGGGGAGAGAAGATGTATGAATGAAATTTATGAAAGGGGAGAGATGTATGAATGAAATATATGAAAGGGGAGAGAAGATGTATGAATGAAATATATGAAAGGGGAGAGAAGATGTATGAATGAAATATATGAAAGGGGAGAGATGTATGAATGAAATATATGAAAGGGGAGAGAAGATGTATGAATGAAATATATGAAAGGGGAGAGAAGATGTATGAATGAAATATATGAAAGGGGAGAGATGTATGAATGAAATATATGAAAGGGGAGAGAAGATGTATGAATGAAATATATGAAAGGGGAGAGATAATAATAATAAGTCTTTATTTTCAAAGGGTTAAGAATTGGGCACGCAGGCCCGTCTGACATTCTGCCCTTCTTCTCTATTTCCTCTCATACATTCATTCATTCAACATCACTTATGAAGCAACTTTTGACAACAAAAGAACATTTTGTTGGGGAGAGAAGATGTATGAATGAAATATATGAAAGGGGAGAGAAGATGTATGAATGAAATATATGAAAGGGGAGAGAAGATGTATGAATGAAATATATGAAAGGGGAGAGAAGATGTATGAATGAAATATATGAAAGGGGAGAGAAGATGTATGAATGAAATATATGAAAGGGGAGAGAAGATGTATGAATGAAATATATGAAAGGGGAGAGAAGATGTATGAATGAAACATATGAAAGGGGAGAGAAGATGTATGAATGAAATATATGAAAGGGGAGAGAAGATGTATGAATGAAATATATGAAAGGGGAGAGATGTATGAATGAAATATATGAAAGGGGAGAGAAGATGTATGAATGAAATATATGAAAGGGGAGAGATGTATGAATGAAAGGGGAGAGAAGATGTATGAATGAAATATATGAAAGGGGAGAGAAGATGTATGAATGAAATATATGAAAGGGGAGAGAAGATGTATGAATGAAATATATGAAAGGGGAGAGAAGATGTATGAATGAAATATATGAAAGGGGAGAGAAGATGTATGAATGAAATATATGAAAGGGGAGAGATGTATGAATGAAATATATGAAAGGGGAGAGATGTATGAATGAAATATATGAAAGGGGAGAGATGTATGAATGAAATATATGAAAGGGGAGAGAAGATGTATGAATGAAATATATGAAAGGGGAGAGAAGATGTATGAATGAAATATATGAAAGGGGAGAGATGTATGAATGAAATATATGAAAGGGGAGAGATGTATGAATGAAATATATGAAAGGGGAGAGATGTATGAATGAAATATATGAAAGGGGAGAGATGTATGAATGAAATATATGAAAGGGGAGAGAAGATGTATGAATGAAATATATGAAAGGGGAGAGAAGATGTATCTTCTTCTTCTTCAGCGTTCCGAGCCATTGAGGTTCTTTGCTGCAAATACAATCCGTCTCCATTCGTCTCTCTGGTGGACCTTCTCTTGCCAGTCGTTGATTCCAAGTGCTTGTAGGTCTGTACATGTATTATCTCTCCACCGTCTTCTTGGTCTACCTCGGGGTCTACGGCCATTTATTTCCTGAGTGTAAGCGAGTTTTGTTTCCCTATTATCTTCCATTCTTTCTATATGCCCCAGCCATTGTAGCCTATTAGTCTTCATGATACCAGTGATTAGCGGGGACTTAAACAGATCATAAATGTCTTTGTTACTTCTTCTTTTCCACTCTCCACTTTGTGTATCCCTAATGGGTCCAAAGATGCGTCTTAAAATTTTGTTCTCAAAGGTTTGTAACAAGGCTTCGTCTCCTTTCGTTGTACTCCAGGTTTCAGAGCCATACAGCACAACTGGTCTGATCAGTGTTTTGTATATTGTGATTTTGGTGTTACGAGATAGCGCCTTTGAATATATGAAAGGGAAGAGAAGATGTATGAATGAAATATATGAAAGGGGAGAGATGTATGAATGAAATATATGAAAGGGGAGAGATGATGTATGAATGAAATATATGAAAGGGGAGAGACGATGTATGAATGAAATATATAAAAGGGGAGAGATGTATGAATGAAATATATTAAAGGGGAGAGATGATGTATGAATGAAATATATGAAAGGGGAGAGATGTATGAATGAAATATATGAAAGGGGAGAGATGTATGAATGAAATATATGAAAGGGGAGAGATGATGTATGAATGAAATATATGAAAGGGGAGAGATGATGTATGAATGAAATATATGAAAGGGGAGAGATGTATGAATGAAATATATGAAAGGGGAGAGATCTATGAATGAAATATATGAAAGGGGAGAGAAGATGTATGAATGAAATATATGAAAGGGGAGAGAAGATGTATGAATGAAATATATGAAAGGGGAGAGAAGATGTATGAATGAAATATATGAAAGGGGAGAGATGTATGAATGAAATATATGAAAGGGGAGAGAAGATGTATGAATGAAATATATGAAAGGGGAGAGAAGATGTATGAATGAAATATATGAAAGGGGAGAGAAGATGTATTAATGAAATATATGAAAGGGGAGAGATGTATGAATGAAATATATTAAAGGGGAGAGAAGATATATGAATGAAATATATGAAAGGGAAGAGAAGATGTATGAATGAAATATATGAAAGGGGAGAGATGTATGAATGAAATATATGAAAGGGGAGAGATGTATGAATGAAATATATGAAAGGGGAGAGATGTATGAATGAAATATATGAAAGGGGAGAGATGTATGAATGAAATATATGAAAGGGGAGAGATGTATGAATGAAATATATTAAAGGGGAGAGAAGATGTATGAATGAAATATATGAAAGGGGAGAGAAGATGTATGAATGAAATATATGAAAGGGGAGAGATGTATGAATGAAATATATGAAAGGGGAGAGATGTATGAATGAAATATATGAAAGGGGAGAGATGTATGAATGAAATATATGAAAGGGGAGAGATGTATAAATGAAATATATGAAAGGGGAGAGATGATGTATGAATGAAATATATGAAAGGGGAGAGTTGATGTATGAATGAAATATATTAAAGGGGAGAGATGATGTATGAATGAAATATATTAAAGGGGAGAGATGATGTATGAATGAAATATATGAAAGGGGAGAGATGTATGAATGAAATATATTAAAGGGGAGAGATGTATGAATGAAATATATGAAAGGGGAGAGAAGATGTATGAATGAAATATATGAAAGGGGAGAGATGTATGAATGAAATATATGAAATGGGAGAGATGTATGAATGAAATATATGAAAGGGGAGAGATGATGTATGAATGAAATATATGAAAGGGGAGAGATGATGTATGAATGAAATATATGAAAGGGGAGAGAAGATGTATGAATGAAATATATGAAAGGGGAGAGATGTATGAATGAAATATATGAAATGGGAGAGATGTATGAATGAAATATATGAAAGGGGAGAGATGATGTATGAATGAAATATATGAAAGGGGAGAGATGATGTATGAATGAAATATATGAAAGGGGAGAGATGTATGAATGAAATATATGAAAGGGGAGAGATGTATGAATGAAATATATGAAAGGGGAGAGATAAAATGTATGAATAAAGTATACAAAAGGGGAGAGACATGATGTATTAATTAAAAATATGAAAGAGGAGAGAAGATGTATGAATGAAATATACAGAAGAGGAGAAGAGATATTTTTTTATATTTTATATATAATAAAAGGGGAGGTATGATGTAAGAATTCAATATATGAAAGGGGGGGGGGAGATATGATTATGAATGAAATAATAAATTACAGAGGAGTGATAAGAAGAGAAGAATGGTAGACAAGCATGTATGTCCAATTCTTAAAACTTTGAAAATAAGGTGTGTCCATTTGCTTGTCTTCTGAGCCACTTACAAGCCATCCAGCATTTTCTCCCTATCAACCTTCGCTTCTAAGACATTTTCTCTTCCCAGAATGTGTATCACTATCAGTCCATGTTCTCTGTTCCCCCCAAGTATACCTGTTGCATGCATCTCAAGAAATATGTCTCCAGCAGACACAAATGGAACAATGATCTGACATTACACAGCTGCAGATGATTTGGCAGCAGACTGCCTTGCATTGGTTTTTTATGAAATGGTATGAGTACCGGTGGCAAACTACTGAACGTAAACTTGCCAAGAGATCACAACAACATCCTATAAAGGATATACAACTAACTTTTCCCCCATGTTCACCCCAATCCCTGGCAGGCCTGAGTGGACAGAATATCTGATCTGGCACTGACACTGATTTAAACACAGATGTTTAGGCCAAGTGGTGACTGCTATGGCAAGTGGCCTTTATTCTCTAGCCCAGAAACAAACTCCTTTGGCACACAAGACACCTCTGGGTGTCATAATGAAAACAAACAACCTTCCCAATCAATAACATGATTCACTTCAACAGGAACATACCATAATTTCCATGATCTCTGGAAGATCCTCCTTTATCTTAGACTCAATTGACTGCCAGAGGAAGTCCATGAATGCTTCTTGTTCTTTTTCCATCTTCTCCCTCATAGAATTCTCCCTTTCTCTAGCATATTGCTCCACCTTGTCTACCACCTGTTGAGAATACAGGCAGAATGGTTATTTTCTGAAATGTCTCCAGGCATGCTTGCACGTGGGACAGGCTGATTGTGTGATCATGGGTGTGGCTGGCTGATTGTAACTGTCAGTCATTAGTTGCAGTTCCAACTTCACAGCAACGGGCCGTCCCCATTATGGTCCGTTCCTGTGCTGGTGAATATCACACAAAATGCTCCTTACTGCCCCATGTAAAAAGTGAAAGTGGAACAGACAGGAGTCTTCACAGGTACACTGTGCATAATGCCACCACAAAAATCCATGAAAAATACAGTTCATTGTCGATGGAAGCGGCAGTTCCTAGAAAACCAGCAGCCATACATAAGGCAAACCAGACAGTTCTGCGACAAAGCCGCCCACCATTATTCTCAACATGCAGTTCATGCTACAAACCACCACAGACAGGTGTAAAAGCATTTCACATGAAATTTACAGCTCACTGTGTCGTGCCACGCACTCAACTCAGTAGCAGGGCGATGGAACCATACATTTCAAGTCCAGCATGAGGAAAATGCAAATGCAAATGGTAGCCACGAGCATAAACATTTAAATGCCTATCCTCCATGTTGGGGACTGGCTGTGACTGTCAGTGTAAGTTGTTGGTGTAGGCGTTCATGTCTCTAGACATATCTCTGTCTTTGGTGGTCTGGATCAACTCCACTGCTAATATTCCACCATGCCACTGCCTCAATCCATCATTTCTCTTGGTTGGCCTCTGTTTCTCTTCCCCTTGATCTTTCCAGTTGTCACGATGTTCTCCAATGCCTCTCTTCTCATCGCATGACCACAGAAAGCTGTTTGTTTCTTTCTTATTGTTGTATATAATGATTCAAGGCAAAGACCAAAATAAAATCAGGATGCGTAAGAGAACTACTTTTTTCAGACGATGCAGCACTGACTACTCATGCAGCAGAAGATCTCCAAAGGCTCATAGATCGTTTTGCAGCCGCCTGAAAAGACTTTGGGCTCACCATTAGCCTAAATAAAAAACAGGTGATGGAACAAGATGCTGGTGCACCTCCATCAATCAAAATCTATAATTACAAATTGAAGGTTGTCCATGAGTTTGCATATTTTTGGTCGACAATATCAGATAATCTTTCCTTAGAGACAGAAATCGACAGATGCATTGGAAAGGCAGCCACAACACTTTCCAGGCTAAGTGACAGAGCATACAAAAATTCAAGTTTATGAAGTTTGTGTTGTTAGAACATTATTCTATGGGTCTGAATCCTGGACCTTGTACTCATGACAGGAAAGAAAGTTGAATTCCTTCCAAAAGACATGTCTGAGAAGTATCCTGGGAATATTGTGGAAAGACCATATAACAAACACGTGCTTGAAAGAGCGGATATTACTACAGTGCACCCCATCCTCAAACAGAGATGCCTCCAGTGGCTGGGTCATGTATCTCGAATAGAGGATGAACATATTTCCAAAGATCTCCTATATGGAGAACTAGCCACAGGGAAGAGGCCAACTGGAACACCTCAAATGCAATATAGGGATGTGAGTAAACAAGATATGAAAACCCTTGGCATAGACCCAGACACGTGGGAAAGAGCTGAAACAGACAAATGTTCCTGGAGAAGAGATGTTCGGAATGGACTGGTGCTCTTTGAGCGCAATCTGATCCAACAAACTGGGGATAGGCGGCATAGGCTTAAAATTCAGTCACTTACTACGGGACCAGCCTCGTCTTACAGATGCGGAAACAGAGATTGTCACTCTCGCATTAGATAATACAGTCACCAGCGGTGCTGCCAGGTGCCTCCCTGGCAGCAAAAATCCATAGTCCTACAGGACTGAAAGAGGCCTACTACTATATAATGTTCTAGTTTCATTAGCCTCTTTCAAGCAATCATCGTTAGTTGCTCTGGCAGTCCAAGGAGTTCATAACATTCATCTTAGGAACCAGCATCTTTATTTCTTCCAAATTCATCCTAATTTGTTCATTTACTTTCCAAGATTCATTGCCATACCGGAAAACAGGTTCTATATAGAACTTCAGAACTCTCTTTCTTACATTCAGTGATAGTGACTTATTGCATAGGATACTTTCCATTTCCTGAAATGCAGATTTTGTTTGCCCTATTCTGCTCTTAATCTGTGGACATTCCGTCTGATGTTATAAATGCTCCTAGGTGTTTAAAATTATCCACTTGGTGCAGGTCAGCATGGTCGAATGTGTAAGAACGCCTGTTCTTAAACATCTGGTGTGCTGATGCCGAGGTTAGTGGTTCAACCCCTACACCGGACAGCTGGACTAAAATGTTGACCTGCCATCCTTGACTTGGGGACGTAAATTACAAGTACCTCTGAAGTCGGAGTGGGTTTGCCTGATGGCGAGGGACACTATTAATAGGGAAAAGCTCATCCACATGCAAAATTCATTCCAACCTTATTATAAATAGTATGTATGGACTACACTGGAGTTGAAAGTGAGCAAGCGCGGAAAAAAAAATCCACTTGGTTAAGAATGTTCCAGCCTATTGTCATTTCACAGTTTGGAGTCACCTTTTTCTCTGATATAACCATTGTTGTTGTTTTCTTGATATTCAAGGAGAATCCTTTCATTGCACTCTCCGTTACTACAATGTTCAACAATTGTTGTAGATCTTTTGCATTATTTGCCACCAATACTGTGTGACTATTCATGAAATCTTGGGAAGATAATGGGGTGGTACCCCCTTGTCTTCCACATCCACATCGGGGTCTGTTACCTCTGCCTATGACAGCCATGTCCAGCTGTCAGGACAAGTGAGCGCCGTGCCCCCAAGTCAACCCAGACTAAAGCAGGTGCCACCAGGAATTGTGAGAAGTGAAGGAGATGGACATGATATTGACATCAGCCCCAAGTGCCGATTGGTTCAAACAAACATGAGAATAACATGCCGATTGGTCATCACAAACATGAGAATAACATATGCTTCAAGAGTTAGCAAAGCAACTGTAGTGATGTCTGAGTACGGTCAAAAGAGAGTTCAATTCCTAGGCTTGTCACTCGTCAAAATGAGGGAAAGATTGGACTCCTATTCATGGTGCACTGAAGTCCACAAAATGTGATGGTTCCATCACATCACAGTCCCAGGAAACCATTCCATCACATCACAGTCCCAGGAAACCAATTTGGAAAAATTTTAATTTATTATGAAGGCGTGAAAAATATTATCCTTTGCTTACTTTTTATACAATGGAAAAGTTTTAGAGCTTCTTAATTAAAAAAAAACAACAACAACAACTCCATACCACATAAAACAACTCTCATTGGTTGGTGCTATAGCCAATCATATGCTTACCGGCCAAATCTTTTTCTGTAACAGACTGCGGAAGGTACGTTTCAGCTGACTCTCTCGTGTAGATATCCTGTCACAAGTTTGAGCGTGCACGAACTTTGCATAGTCTACTTTTGAACATGTAGATCTCAGCTGCTGCCTGTTGCAGAAACAATAGTAAGTCACCGCAAGGTACAAGATGAGATGATGATGATGGTGAGAGGACTGACTTCATTACACCAGGTTTTTTCTTCTTCTGCATTCATCCAGAGTCTTTTCAGATGTAATTGCGGTGTTTCGTTATGCACCCTTAGGCCAACACATCTGACTTTTGCATGCGTTGTTTATAACCAACTTAGCATTCCCAGGTGACTCACTTTTGTGGTGCCGTCCACATCCCAGCTGGTCAAGTTAGAACGGTTGAAGACTTTACTGTCAGCCCTCAAGGAAAGGCAGGGGCAGTCCATGGGCATTATCCGCCATCCAAAGAGGCTTTCATATTTGCTGAGCCGGCACAAAATGCTCTGGTACCGGGCTCACCCAAAGAATTGCCACGTCCTGCTCATGGCTGCTTGAATTCCTCACTTCAATGTATTTGGCATTTCGTTTGCTACGGGCTGCTCCTCGCACAAACCAGGAACAGTCAGTTTGCAGACAACTTCCACTTAGCGAGCTTTTGGTTTGGGCGTGTAAGGACGCTGTGCTCGGAAGACAAGACAGTCAGAGCTGTTCCGGCCAGAAGACAAAATCTTGTTCCGGGCAAGAGGGACATTTCACTTGGACATTTTTGCATTGTGCCAGTTTTATATGCCACCCTTAGGCCAACAAATTCGACTTCGGTGGGCAATTTTTTATCAGGTTGGCCTTCCTTGGAGTTTTGAGGGACATTCTGTTGTGGTGTTGTCCACATCTCAGCTGGTCAAGTTAGAAAGGCCAAAGACATCTGGTTCCTATCCCCAGACCTGTCCGACATGTAGCTGTGCTATGGTCAGTATAGTCTAGGGATGGAACATGCAAGCCCCTCTACCACAGCAAGGTGGAGACACGTCAGAGGGGACACCAGGTTTAATCCTGCTTCATTTCATCTCTTTCCACAGGGTGGAACCCATAACCTTCAAAATGTGGGGCAACAGTTAACCATGTCACCAACGAGTCCCCCTAAAAGTACCTCAGGGGCACCACAGTACACAGCCTGTGGTGATATTGGCAGATGCAGAATCAGTACTGGAATAGCTCCACACTGGGAAATTGCCAGTATTACAGACATTACTATCTGAACACCTGTGAGACCTAGACACTTACTAAACAAACTGAACAGCGCAAAATTGCCTTTGAATATAAATGTTATAGACGAGTTCTAAGAATATCTTGGATAAAGAAAAGAACAAATGCATCCATACTTCAAGAGCTGAATATTGAAGAAGGTTGGCTATTACAGACGATAAAACAAAGACAATTGAAATATTTTGATCACTTGAAACATCATGAAAGTTTGGAGAGAACAATAATGGAGGGGTATATGTCTGGGAAGTGAGGAAGAGGAAGGCCAAAGATAAGATGGGAGCAGGATGTGGCGGATGATCTCCAGATGGGTGTATCAGACATGGGACATGTTAGGGACATGTGTGTGGAACTATGTTAAGATATAAGTTGTGATTTTCACTATTCAATTGGGTTAAGGTTATTAGGATTTCTATACCATTGTGTGCTGTGAATAGCTATACTGTATCATCAGCATATCAAATCTCTGATATGTCATGACCACCAATATTCAGGGAATCATATAGCTCCCTGTTTATATCATCTCTGGCATTTCTGATTATATTTTTGGCAAATAGACACATATAACGTAATGAAATAGACAGAATTAACTAAACATGTATGTTTGATTCTTCTGTCTAGAATGCAAACAAAGAATTACACAAGGAAGACAAGTTAGACAATACAAGGGGCTTCTCAGTCTTTAGCCTGACCATGAAGGAGTAGGCGGAGAAAATTGAAATTTGGCACAGTGCTTATGCCTTCTCAATGTAGCCACCATCTGAATTTATGCATTTCTGCCAAATCTGCGTGACCTTTAAAAGACCTTCTGAATAAAACAACCTATTTTTCGAACTAAACCAGGTATCACAAGCCAGTATGATATCTTCGTCACTGTCAAGACGATTTCCTATCAGCTGTGTTTTAACGATTTGGTGAATCCAAGTCGCTGAGTCCGGAGAATCTCAGCTCAGTGCAAGAACTCCGTAGCACCGGCGAGGATCTTGAAATACTTTGGATAGATTTTTACCTCGAAATTTTGCCCGGGCAAGCGCCGTTAGGCTACTCATTTTCGATTTCCAACTGCCAAGGGATTTTTTACGTGCGCAACAATACACACGGGCGTCCGATCTCACTACCCCGAGATCAGGGGACATTTTATTACTAGAAATCCACGTAAAAAAAAAAAAAAAATCCCGGACCTTAGCAAACCATACCTCGAGACCACTCAGCACCGCTCGACCATCCCGCACGATTTTCCCTGGTCTGCCTGTGAAACATTAGCGATGTATTATATTGCAAAGTCAATCAGCGATGTATTATATTGCAAAGTCAATCAGCGATGTATTATATTGCAAAGACAATCAGCGATGTATTATATTGCAAAGACAATCAGCGATGTATTATATTGCAAAGACAATCAGCGATGTATTATATTGCAAAGACAATCAGCGATGTATTATATTGCAAAGACAATCAGCGATGTATTATATTGCAAAGACAATCAGCGATGTATTATATTGCAAAGACAATCAGCGATGTATTATATTGCAAAGACAATCAGCGATGTATTATATTGTAAAGTCAATCAGCGATGTATTATATTGTAAAGTCAATCAGCGATGTATTATATTGCAAAGACAATCAGCGATGTATTATATTGCAAAGACAATCAGCGATGTATTATATTGCAAAGTCAATCAGCGATGTATTATATTGTAAAGTCAATCAGCGATGTATTATATTGCAAAGTCAATCAGCGATGTATTATATTGTAAAGTCAATCAGCGATGTATTATATTTTAACTCTTTCACTACCAAACAAAAACTGGGCTATGACCAAACAGAAATTTATGGCAGAAAATTGGAACTAGGGGTGTGTTACAATAATGCTTTTAAAATGGTTGAGATGGTAGCAGATTTATTGTATTACATATCAAATTAAAGAGGATTGCACAAGGAACATGACAGTGTTTATAATTAATTGATAGGTTACAAATATTATGACAATAATGAGAGGTTTAATAATAACAACTGAAATTAAAGAGGTAAAAATTATTTTAAAAACTGCACTTATAAGGTGTTTTCTACACTCCTATACTGCTAATCATGTTTAATTTACTGAATAATCAAACAAACACCACTTGTCTTCAAGAATATAAACAGTATTGCTCATTAAAGTAACCCAAAAAGAAGTTTTGGTGCATTTTCTGAACCATGTATTTTTCACACAAAATGACAAAAAATAATGGCTGAAATCTTGAAGGTGGGGTCTGTCACAGTAAAGTTATGAAAATGGTTAAAATTGAAGCACAAATGTTGTATTATATATCAAAATAAAGGGGATTGCACAAGGAATATGTTGGTAGGAGAATTTCTGCTTTAGGTTGTAAATAAAATAAAAATATTAATATAATTTGTAAAATAATTGGACAAAAGTAGGTAAAAATAATGTAAACATTGCACTTAGAATGTGTTTTCTACACTCCTATACTGCTAATAATGTTTAATTTACTGAATAATCAAACAAACACCACTTGTCTTCAAGAATATAAACAGTATTGCTCATTTAAATCACCCAAAAGGAAGTTTTGGTGCATATTCTGAACCATGTCTTTGTCACAAAAATGAAAAAAACTAATGGCCGAAATCTGGAAGTTGGTGTATGTCGCAATAATGTTATGAAAATGGTTAAAATTGTAGCAGAAATGTTGTATTATATATCAAAATAAAGGGGATTGCACAAGGAATATGTTGGTAGGAGAATTTCTGCTTTAGGTTGTAAATAAAATAAAAATAATAATATAATTTGTAAAATAATTGGACAAAAGTAGGTAAAAATAATGTAAACATTGCACTTAGAATGTGTTTTCTACACTCCTATACTGCTAATAATGTTTAATTTACTGAATAATCAAACAAACACCACTTGTCTTCAAGAATATAAACAGTATTGCTCATTTAAATCACCCAAAAGGAAGTTTTGGTGCATATTCTGAACCATGTCTTTGTCACAAAAATGAAAAAAACTAATGGCCGAAATCTGGAAGTTGGTGTATGTCGCAATAATGTTATGAAAATGGTTAAAATTGTAGCAGAAATGTTGTATTATATATCAAAATAAAGGGGATTGCACAAGGAATATGTTGGTAGGAGAATTTCTGCTTTAGGTTGTAAATAAAATAAAAATAATAATATAATTTGTAAAATAATTGGACAAAAGTAGGTAAAAATAATGTAAACATTGCACTTAGAATGTGTTTTCTACACTCCTATACTGCTAATAATGTTTAATTTACTGAATAATCAAACAAACACCACTTGTCTTCAAGAATATAAACAGTATTGCTCATTTAAATCACCCAAAAGGAAGTTTTGGTGCATATTCTGAACCATGTCTTTGTCACAAAAATGAAAAAAACTAATGGCCGAAATCTGGAAGTTGGTGTATGTCGCAATAATGTTATGGAAATGGTTAAAATTGTAGCAGAAATGTTGTATTATATATCAAAATAAAGGGGATTGCACAAGGAATATGTTGGTAGGAGAATTTCTGCTTTAGGTTGTAAATAAAATAAAAATAATAATATAATTTGTAAAATAATTGGACAAAAGTAGGTAAAAATAATGTAAACATTGTACTTACCAAGGGGGCGTTGTTATCCAATATCCTGATCACTGCTAATCCTGTTGAATTTACTGCACAAACAACACTTTTCTAAACTATAAATACAATTGCTCCGAATCAATCATCCGAAAAGAAGTTTTGCCGCAGATTCTGAATCATGTATTTTTCTTTTTTCAGACAAAAATTAGGAAAACACTTGGCAGATTTACATTTAATTGTCATGTCTGTTTGTTTTTATTTACTATATGTGGCAGTCTATTTGTGATAGGCTGCAAAGCAAACTTTGGCGCACAAGTCTGGTCTATTAGTGCAGCCGGAGCAAACAAAAGATGATATGTGTCGTTTAGTTCGAGTGCTGCAAAAAACACAGTCTCTATTGACACCGACAAATTCTATTAAATGCTTGGCTCATGTAAATCTTTCGGCATAATTTCCTGCAACAGACTGAAATTCTTCGGCAGGCAGAGTGTCAAACTTTCAGGAATACTCTGAGCTACTTCGCGATGAGCACTTTCCTTTACTTGAAATCCTTCTATAACAATTTTTTTCCTCCTTTCTCTGTTTGCCATATGGAATGTAGGATGTGAGCATTGATCTGTGCAATTTCAAAGATCTAGTAGTAGATATTCTTCCACCACTTAATGGTTTTCCTATCATGGATATTATAATATCCAACCATTTGGTCCATTCTGTCGCAGCCATTCATCGCCGTGTTATTTTCATGGAGACCATCTTCGGCTTGCTTTGCGGTTTTCGCAATCCGCTCTCAACAGTTCTAACTACAGACTTGGTAGAGACAACAATGCATGTTTTTTTTTTTTAGCTTTATTTAGCCCTTCCACCAAATAATCATTTCATCAATGGACACATTTTCAAATGGGTAAAATGCTTCCTGGATATTCTTCAGAATCATGTCAACAAGAGGATCCATTTTTTTTTTTTTTTTTTTTTTGGGTACCCTCAGGTTGACATACATGAAACATGGTGTGATAAATATATTATAATTTTCTAATTGATTACTGGGAAACGTTGGCAGTGGCATACCAAGGAGTATATAAATGTGCACTTGTACACCAGTAGTCTTTGATACATGGTCTTGGATCAAGTCCCATAGCAATAATGACAGACGTAAACTTCAGCCATTAGTGCTTCGTTGTCAGACACTCAGCTGGTGACGAACATTCACTGGTTTTTCTTTATCACCACGAGCTAAAACTTTAGACACAACTAAAAATGCTTTCTAAATATTCACTGATAAGGGAATCACTATTGTTTAAAACAGTTATAAACAATAATCTAGCTTGATCTCAAGTCATACTACGTGGACGCAAACTGGTGGGCGTTTCCATTGTGAAAAAAAAAACAAATTAACACTACCTTAAAACTGAAAATTCACAAGAATCCAATATTAGAAAACGCTTGACAGCACCAAGATGGCGTAGAAATCTTTTCGCTGTACGACTTTTTAGTTTACTGTAACTTAAAATTCCGAAACGGAGCAGAAATATATGAAATAAACCACTGATCATTTTGTGGGACTAAAAGGGCGGACTGCCATCACCGGAAATCCATCGTGTCCCAAGATGGGCTCACGGTAGCGAAAGAGGTAAAGTCAATCAGCGATGTATTATATTGTAAAGTCAAGGACCTTTGTACACGCGCAAGGCAAATTTGGCACATGGATTAACACCCATATTTGTATAGACAAGCGGTACTCAATCGGGGATATGATCGCACTCACAGATGTCGCCTTTATTTCCCAAGGAATTTCCTGGCACCCATTTTTGGCTGGGTCTCCCTGGGAACCGGAGTTCGTTTTAACTGATTCAGTGTAGGTCAGCATGGCCGAATGGATAAGAAAGGGTGTTCTTAAACATCCAACAGCAATCAACACCAGCATTTTTTGCTGTTTTGATCTCTTATCAAGTTTACGTTCAGTAGTTTGCCATTGCTTTCTGAACGACCGGTACCCATAACAATTCGTAAAAAAAAAAAAAACAATGCAACGCGGTCAGCTGCCAAATCATGCGCAGCTGTGTTTCAAACGCGGGTATTCGGGATCACGAACCGCGTCTGTAACACCTTTGCCACGGAACGGGCCCCATTTGTATAGAAGGACGGGATATTGCCATAATGGGTCATCGCGTTATTTGGTTTGTTTCGTGGCATCTTTTGCAAATGCAATGCTCAGTGTACGGGAATTAGGAAACAACAAACTGCCGTAAAGATTGATAATGAAGTATGTAGGTCAATATCAGCCTATTAATAGGTGTGCGACAGGGATCCCCAAACAACTATTTTTAGAAATGTAGAAGATATGAGAGGAATCACCATTGGGTGACTAACATCAATAATTTGGCTGTGCTGACGTCATTTTTGTTGATATACAATATAACTTGAGGGTGCATTTTTAATGACTGTGCAGTGTGTGAAAATATTGCCGGTCCAAGTTTTGTATTTACCTATTATGTTGCATGAACTTTACAGAGGGCGAATACAAAACTTGGACCGGCAATATTTTCAAACACTGCACAGTCATAAAAAATAATCCGATATTTCTGTTTTTCATACGGTAATGATGAGTGGTCTAGTAACTTTTATTGGAAGTAAACTTGGCCGAATGAATAGAAGCGCTCGCTCTTAAACTTTCGGTGTGCTGATGCTAAGATAGCGAGTTCAACCCGTACACCGATCTGCTGGACAAAAAGGTTGACTTCTCGTCCTTGACATGGGGTCGTAAATTACAGGTACCTTTGAAGTCGGTGTGGGTTCACCTTATAGAGAGGGATATCGGTAATATGTAAATCTAATCCACACACAAATATCAGTCCAGTGCACTAGGTTAAAAGTTAGTTGCCCATCATTCTACACGACGTCGCAGTCAACACCAGCATATTTTGCTGTTGTGATCTCTTGGCAAGTTTACATTTACTGCACTAGGATTAGCAGTAATTATTAATAGTAGTGGTATCACGTGTATGGACCACGTTTGAGTTCAAAGCGAGGGGAGGGGCAGATGTCAATATCTGGCTGTTTGTATTCTTGCCTGCTGTGATACCCCTAGATTCGACTTATCTGACTGTTTTGGACAGTTCGTTGCATATTCTTTATAAAACCAGCAATGAACCACCAGCATCTTCTACTGTTTGTGATGTACGTGACAAGTTTACGTTCAGTAGTTTGCCATTGATGTATCAACTACCGACGCTCATACCACTGTTAAAAATCAGCCAAGACAGTCTGCTTCCAAATCGCGTGCAGCAGATTTTCAACGCGGTTTGCGGGATTGCGAATCGCGTTTGCCACAACTTCTCCACAACATTGGCTTATTTTAGGCAGAGGAATGCAAATAGGAATTCCAGTCGGCGATGGCTGAATCCAATGGGATATTTCTGATAGCTAAAGACTTTAATTGGCTGCGATTTTATAGAAGACTAGCTGACCCTGCCCGGCTTCGCCCAGACCCTGGTGGGGAGCATCTCATTTAATTCATATAAGTAGTCATATAAGTTCTCGTTCCCGTTACCGACTGACTGCCTGTCTGTCTGTCTGTCTGTCTGTCTGTCTGTCTGTCTGTCTGTCTGTCTGTCTGTCTGTCTGTCTGTCTGTCTGTCTGTCTGTCCCTCCCTCTCTGTCTGTCTGTCTGTCTGTCTGTCTGTCTGTCTGTCTAATCATTTATTGGTTGCGATTAGAACAACCTTAGATAAACGAAGACCAACTTACAAAAAGCATTAGAAAGAGCACTTGAAAGATCTTTACATATTCCCCCAACAATTAACTTGGGTAAATGGAGCGGCGGCAGCAGCAGCAGAAGAAGAAGAAAAAG
>OY992876.1:516423041-516708371 GCA_963921405.1 Cepaea hortensis | reverse complement strand
GCCCGTCCGTCTCTCCCTCCGTCTCTCCCACCCTCTCTATCTATCTATCTATCTATCTATCTATCTATCTATCTATCTATCTATCTATCTATCTATCTATCTATCTATCTATCTATAGCTTTTGATTTGATTTGATTTAGCCAGGGGACTTAACCTAAGATATAGCAATGCTACTAAAAGTTATATCCCTTTATAGAATATTTCTTATGTTAAGTCATGTAATTACAAAATGAAATTTTAGTAAGTAAATAGATGATTGCCCCCTAAGAAACTATTACAGTCGGTTGCACAGGAATGAAAGGAAGACGTGTAGAAAATTTCATCTCAATCGGATGGACCGTTCGCGAACGCAGCAAATACATCCCCAACCACAATCATACAGTCTCTTTTATAGATATAGACTAGCTGACCCGGCCCGGCTTCGCCCAGCTCCTGGCGGGGATCTATCTGTCTGTCTATCTGCCTGTCTGCTTGTCTGTCTGTCTGTCTGTCTCTCTGACCCGGCCCGGCTTCGCCCAGCTCCTGGTGGGGAGCATCTCATTTAATTCATATAAGTAGTCATATAAGCTCCCGTTCCCGTTCCCGACTGTCTGTCTGTCTGTCTGTCTGTCTGACCCGGCCCGGCTTCGCCCGGCTCCTGGTGGGGAGCATCTTATTTAATTCATATAAGTAGTCATATAAGCTCCCGTTCTAGTTCCCGACTATCTGTCTGTCTGTCTGTCTGTCTATCTGTCTGTCTGACCCGGCCCGGCTTCACCCAGTCCCTGGTGGGGAGCATCTCATTTAATTCATATAAGTAGTCATATAAGCTCCCGTTCTAGTTCCCGACTATCTGTCTGTCTGTCTGTCTGTCTATCTGTCTGTCTGACCCGGCCCGGCTTCACCCAGTCCCTGGTGGGGAGCATCTCATTTAATTCATATAAGTAGTCATATAAGCTCCCGTTCTAGTTCCCGACTATCTGTCTGTCTGTCTGTCTGTCTATCTGTCTGTCTGACCCGGCCCGGCTTCACCCAGTCCCTGGTGGGGAGCATCTCATTTAATTCATATAAGTAGTCATATAAGCTCCCGTTCCCGACTATCTGTCTGTCTGTCTGTCTGTCTGTCTGACCCGGCCCGGCTTCGCCCAGCCTCTGGTGGAGAGCATCTTATTTAATTCATATAAGTAGTCATATAAGCTCCCGTTCCCGACTATCTGTCTGTCTGTCTGTCTATCTATCTGACCCGGCGCGGCTTCGCTCAGCTCCTGGAGGGGAGCGTCTCATTAAATTCATATAACAAAAAAAAAAAGTAACTGAAGAATGTCCTTCCACACACCATCCATTATTTTTAATGAAAACTGTTTTTAATCACCTACATGACAGAGTAATGGAGATGCACTTTTAAAGAAGATTGGAGAGAACAGCGTGGACGGGCAGATAATGATTTGTTGTTTGGTTCGATTCCGGGGGGGGGGGGGGGCGCACGCTGGACTGATGTTTTAGCTTTCCCTATTACCAGTGTCCTCGCCATACAGGGAACCCACTCTGACTTCGGACTTATAGAGGAATGAAGATTCGGTTTTATAGAGGATTTGCCAGTCTTCTCGTGGCAGTCATCTCACGGCAGTCATCTCGTGGCAGTCATCTCGTCGCAGTCATCTCAGTCATACCAGTTATGTTATATCAGCTATGCTAGTCGTGTCAAGTCATTACAGTAATGATATGCCAGTTATATAATTTTACGTCATGTCACCCATAAGATTTCACGTCATGTAATTCATATCGTGGCCGTCATTTCATATCAGTCATATCATTTTATGTCAGTCATATGTGTCAGTTATGTTACATCAGTCACGTCATGTAATTCATATCGTGGCCGTCATTTCATATCAGTCATATCATTTTATGTCAGTCGTATGTGTCAGTTATGTTACATCAGTCACGTCATGTAATTCATATCGTGGCCGTCATTTCATATCAGTCATATCATTTTATGTCAGTCGTATGTGTCAGTTATGTTACATCAGTCACGTCATGTAATTCATATCGTGGCCGTCATTTCATATCAGTCATATCATTTTATGTCAGTCGTATGTGTCAGTTATGTTACATCAGTCACGTCATTAATTCATATCGTGGCCGTCATTTCATATCAGTCATATCATTTTATGTCAGTCGTATGTGTCAGTTATGTTACATCAGTCACGTCATGTAATTCATATCGTGGCCGTCATTTCATATCAGTCATATCATTTTATGTCAGTCGTATGTGTCAGTTATGTTACATCAGTCACGTCATGTAATTCAAATCGCGGCCGTCATGTCATATCAGTCATACCAGTTATGTTATATCAGTCATGCTAGTCGTGTTATGTCAGTAATATCATGGCAGTGATGTCATATAATGTCACTTTGCGTCATGTCAATGATATGCGAACAAAAGTCACATTTGTGTCTTTCCGAGAATACATGTATGAGTAGGAAGAAATATTGATTTCTAGGACCATAAACTTCCAAAATCTACGTACACATGTACAGCGGACATAACTAAACAAGACATCATATGATATGACATGAGATGACATGAGATGACATGATATGGCATGAAATGACATGGTATGACTGATCAGTTATTAGTTGGAGTATCGTTATTGCATTCCGGACAGGTCCGTAGGTGCTCAGATCCCCCTCCCCCCAGCATATGCATCAGCGTCCGGTGGCTAATAGTGCCAGTTCTGTGTTGGTTGACGAGGCGCCTCGTTTCCCCGATGTACCTCTCGTGTCTGGCCGTGCCGATTCTTACTCCCAAGTCTCTCATCCTGGACAACGATGTGGATTCACTGACGTCAAAGTCCTCTGTTCTCGCCATCTCTTTAAGGATGTTAATAACATCGGCACGATCCATGGGCTGGCCATCTACACATCTACAGGGGGTGCAGAGCCAGCCAGTTTATGAGCTCGTTCATATCCCTCGACTCCCGCATGTCCCGGGACGAAGATGAAGGTGACTTTACGGACAACAGACTTCCGCAGCGAATCAGTCCACTGTCTACGTACAGATCCAGCTTCGACCTTCTGAATCATGCTTATTGAATCACTTAGTACACTCACGTTGGTATAATGCTGTGATTCCAGCCATAGGAAAGCCTGTGTTGCTGCCATCACATCCATCGCCATGCTGCTCGTGGTCATGGAGTGGGCACCACTGGATTCTTGAACGGTTCGGCCCGCTGAACGGGCTGTAAATGCCCACGCACTTCTCTGCTGCTTTACAACAGATCCATCTGTATAGATGAGCACTTCGGGGCTATCTGAATGTTCATAGATGAGCGCGTTGACCTCTGCATTGACAGCGGCAGGGTTCTGTTCTCTGCACCGTCTGTCGAGTGTAATAATGCAGGAGAAGGTGCACTTAAAAGCTGGAGGCGCAGGCACCCATTCCTTGCCGGGGTTGATACTGGTAAGACTGCAGACCTGTTTGACAACATCTTCCGCCCGACCCATCCATGATTTGCCTATCTTTAGCCTGTCACCCTTTTCTCTGAATATAGCGTCATGCAGAGGGTGCCACTCATCTGCACTTATTTTTAAGTATGCACGAGCTCTCCAGATCTTGATCCTGTGTTCCATTGTCGGGAAGTCAAGGAGGTATCTCATTGCTACACAGCTGGTGTCTCTCGTGCAGCCCAAAATGATGCGCATGGCTTCGTTTTGTACCTTTTCAAGTCTTCCAATCTGCGTAGGGCTGACAGTGAGGATGGCCAGGGCATACTCAATGCGTGAAAGCACAAGTCCTTGGAACAGAAGTAATAGCAGTCTTTGCTCGATATTGGCAGTCACCATGACTCTCATTGTTGACAAACCCTTTCGAGCTTTCGTTATGACATAATCAACATGATCTCTGAATGACAGGCTACGATCAAACCTCACACCAAGATATGTCATCGACTGGGTTCTACTCAAAATACTCCCATCCATCCTCACTGCCGAAATGACTGATGTGACACGAGATGACATAATATGACTGATATGACATGAGATGAGATGACTGATATGAAATGACGTGACATCACATGACTTCTTCTTCTTCTTCTTCTTCTTCTTCTTCTTCTTCTTCTTCTTCTTCTTCTTCTTCTTCTTCTTCTTCTTCTTCTTCTTCTTCTTCTTCTTCTTCTTCTTCTTCTTCTTCTTCTTCTTCCAAATTTTCCCACAATTTTGAATTTTTTTGTAATGATGCTGTAGCATGATGGATCAGAACTCCCCATTCTCAGCCCGACACATTCATAAAAATACTTTCGATTTGAGCGGCGTTTCCAAATAGAAGGACGATTCTTGGAAATAGTATGTTCCAGAACGAGTTAGGGGAGGGCAGCGGTATGCGCTCGCTTTTTCATTGGCTAATAAGTAATGAGCCCACGCTATTCCTGGGCCATATTTTAAAATCTAATTAGTTTGAGCGGGGATTTCAACCTGAGCGGTCGCTAGTATGTGATGTGATGACCCAACAATGCCCTTAAAGATTCGATAATGTATTGTTCTCTGGACAACAGGTACCACTTTAAAACATACTTTAATGTTGTGGATGCCTAGTGAACGAAAGAGAAGAATATATGAGTATTTTGTGAATAAAATGTGAAAATGAAAACCTAACTTCTGTGCGCCAGTATTCTGAACACTGCTGCTGCAAACCTGTCATGCCTTTCACGCTGTATACTCCAAGTGCATATCAATCCCTTGTTGTGACTGGTTGCGTATGCTTGATGAATGTAAATTACACTCAATGCAAATTCGCAAACCCAAACCCCTTGTGCATTCTTCATGCCTAGGATGACTCATTCTTAAATCAACTGTACCTTTGCTCTCGCGAGTTAACATATGGCAGTCTGAATTGGAATGAGTGATGAAACATGACAAGTTCCTTTGTAAAAAAGCTGAGACTGTTGGAGTGAATGAGCTGGTGCTTTGATAAGTAGCCTCTCAAATTAGTAGAAAGAAAGATGCTTCAAATATCAATATGTAAACAGGACGGTGATGGAACACCAGAATTGCTAAGTTCATGTGATGCCTGGTGGCTATAAGCTCAAGAGAATTAATATAATTTCTCTTTGAAGTATTACACTGGTACCTCTACTGTTGGTTGGTTCATATAAACTAGTTCCTAAGCGAACAATAGGTGTGTGAACCTGTGTCTTAGTCGGCTGAATATAATGTGTGGCTCATGCAAATTTACAAGGACTAAACATGTTTTTCCCATATGTGCTTTGGTGCATATGTGAACAATTGCTATGCAATTGAGCTTCTGTTACCTACTGTGGACATTACTCAGTGGGGAAAGAGCACATGATGATGATGATGATGTACCTGTGAGACAAGTCTGGTGAAAAAGGGGTGAGGTCTGGCATTGCTGTGTAAGTGTATATGGAATAGGACATTCATGCACCAACATGACAGCCATTGGAAGTGATGTTTGGGCTGCTAATTTGGTAAATGCCATTAGTTAATACCTAATGCATATTGCAGGTGTAAATGCCTATTTTCCATTTTCCCTTCACAATGCCTGTCCCATGTCGCTATGTCACAATGCTTGCTTCAAAATGCTTGTAATTGTGTAAGCTACCTCTGTCTCCACATATAGGCTTGTGATTACCACAGATAAAGGTGAATAATAAAATATCACCCACAGTACATCACAGTGAAATTCACTACCTTGTCAACCAAGAGAGGTGTGTTTGGACCACACCCATCCTTTTCCTCCCCATCCCCAATCTGTGTCTGTTGATGTATAATAACATTATCTTTTAACATATGTAAAGAGATGTTGTGCCATTTTGTATATTGACAGAGAACAGTATGGCGGAGAGGCCTTCCATATATCATCTGGGACCTCTAACCAGAAGTCCTAGATCCAGAAGTGACTCCCTATCAAAATGTAGGAATCTCAAGAAGAGTTTCTCTCTCAGCTCTCGAACAGCTGAATGCACAAATGGGAGCAAAACACAATCTGAAGCACTACCAATGTGGTGAACTGGACAGTGATCTTTGAGTCAGTCAAATGGCAACTGAGACTAACAGCAAGTCTTGTAGTATGAATTACATTCATAGAAAACTGTGAGGTAACTTGGAGTGTTTGTTTATCTAAGACTCAACTTGGAAAATAACCAGCCTGATGCTCACACAGTGATTCTTGAAGAATGTGATTGAACAGTAGGGAAGTTGATCTGGCTAAGTGAGTAGCTGCAATGTATGGGACATTATGTATGTCATTATTGAAGTACCCAGTGACAGCCTTCACTGACAGCTTGATCAACCGTGAGATGCAGTACCGTGTCATCATACCAAATCTTGTCTTCAAGAGGAATGAATCTGCCATGAAGCTTATTCTGGGGAAGCTGCTAACTGGAGCTTGTCCAACATCAATGCTGATGATAAAAGGATTCAACAGACCCAGAACAGTAGTTTCTTTCTTGAGTTGCCCATGGATAGGATTTCCTAAATTCCCAAGAGTCAGGAAATGGTGATAGATACGGATACTGTAACGGAATGGTGTAGTTAGATATTAGAGAGGAGGAGGAGAGTTAGTTATTGGGTGGTGGAGTAAAAGGGGAGGTGTTGTATCTTGTTTATCAACATGCATGTGAGGCATATTTTATGCATTTTCAATGTAATTATTGAAGTGTTGACATGCCAGGGGATGAAACAATGGTCATCACTCAACTCACCATCAGCTCAATAAATTGTGTAATTAATGAATCAGTGTTTTAAGTACATGTCCCCAGTGAATTTCTTGTACAGTTGCTGTCAAGTGTTGTCTCTGGTGACTGTCTTAAGTGCTGTGGTTGATTATACATATTGTGAAAAGTCTTGTATAGATGTTGTCAAGTATCTTTTATGATGTAAGTCTTGTACAATGGCTGGTGTACACAATTCCTTGTGAATGTATGTCCCACTTTTGTCAAGAAACTGTCATGTAGATGTCTTGTCCAACAGATGTAATGTACAGTTATTGTTGAGTTTGTCTACAAACCCTGAATCCTGCAGTCCCAAAGCAATTGGACAAAACTGATATAGGTCACACTGACAAAATAAAGAAAAGGAGATCTAATGTGACGGACGAACAGCACACTGTCAACAGTATAATGAGTGAGATGGATCCTCAGTTGTGCAGGGGCTAATAGTTCAGATCTTCTTTTGGTCTTGGGGAAACCTTTTACTTCTTTTATAAATTTCTGTGTAGATACATAGTGGTCTCATAGTGGGGGTTTGAGCCAAAGAAAAGTGGTTCTCCAAAAAGGCTATTGCGGGAATGATTAGCTCATTTGAGTGACCTCTAGACAAAACGTGCTAAATCATATCCTTATCTTGTATATTTATTATTCAAGATATATCTCCAGAGAACACTACAAACTAGGTCCTCTGTCAATCAATCAAACATGTCACAGATGCTAAAGATAGTCGTCAGTGTATGGGTGTGTAAAGTGTGGAAGTTTGTTTATATTAGTTTCAGTGATTATGTGAGGCATCATGTATGTGTCTAAAAGTGAGAATGTGTGTGTGTGGGGAGATATGTGTGAAGGGATGTGTGTGTGTGGTAGAGGTATGTAAGGGGGTGTAGGAAGATGTGTGTGGGTGTGTGAGTTGGGGGATGGGTGTGTGGGTGGAGGATGTTTTTATGTGGGTGGGAGATGTCTGTATGTGAGTGAGGGATGCGTGTGTGTGTGTGTGTGTGTGCGTGGATGCATGTGGGAAGTGTGTGTGGGGGATTGTGTGTGGTGGGGGTATGTGTGGGAGTGTGTAAAGATGTGTGCCTGAGCTGGGGGATAGGTGTGTGGGTAGGGGATGTGTGGGTGGATGGGGGATGTGTGGGTGGGTGTTGAGATGTGTGGGTGAGGTATGTTGTGTGTGTGTGTAGAGATGCGAGAGTGGGTGGAACATGTGCTGTTGGGTCCGAAAGTATGTGGGGATGTGTGTGCGGATCAGGGACGTGTGGGTGAGGGAATGTGTGTGTGTGTGTGGGTAGGGATGTGTGGGTTGGGGTATGTGTTTGGGTGGGTGGAGTTGTGTGTGGGTGTTAGTGGTAGTGGGATATGTGGGTGGATGTGGATGTGTGTATGGGTGGGGGATTGTGTGAGTGGGGATGTGTGTGGGTGGGTGGAAGGTGTGTATGGGTGAATGAGGGATGTGTTAGTGGGTGGGGATATGGGTGTGTGAGTGTGGATGTGTGGGTGTGGTGTGTGTGTGGTGGATGTGTGTATAGGTGGGGAGATGTGTTTGTGAGTGGAGATGTGTGTATGGGTGGGTTTGTGTGGATGGGGGGTGGTTGGTTGGGCATGGGTGGAGGATGTGTGGTTGGGCGTGGGTGGAGGATGTGTGGATGGGTGAGTGTGTATAGGTTGGGGGATGGGTGGGGGATGTGTGTGTGGGTCGGAGATATTGTGTGGTTTGGGGAAAGTGTGTAAGTGGGGATGTATGGGTGGGTGCGGCAAGTGTGTGTTGTTAGGTGCGGGATGCGTAGTTTGACGGGGAGATGTGTGTGTGGGTAGGGGATGTGCGATTGGGGGATGTGTGCTTGGCTGGGTGGTGGAGGATATGTGGGTGGGTGAGTATGTGTGGGTTACGGGATGGGTGGGAAGATGTGTGTAGGTCGGGGGATGTATGTGGGTGGAGGATGTATGGGTGGGGGATGGGTGGGTTGGTGCATGTATGTATGCATGAGGTGTGTGCGTGTAGATGTGTGTGGGTGGGTGAATGTGTGTGGGTGGTAGATGAGTGGGGGAATGTATGTGTGACCTGGGGGTGTGCGTGGGTTGGTTGGGGGATGTGTGTGTGGAGGATGTGTGGTGGGTGGGGGATGTGTGGATGAGTGGGGGTTTGTGTCATAACATGGTAATATGCATTGTTTATGTTTACAACATTCATTTGTCAATGTTATTTTTTTTCTATGTGAATGTATCATGCATTATTGATGAACGAAAAATGAGTCAGTGGAAGGGCGGAATGTAAGACGGGCCTACATGCTCGTTACCCTTTGGAAAAAAAGTTCGTTCGTTCGTATGTTGTTGTTGTTGTTGTTCTTATTGTGTTTGTTGGTGTTGTTGTTGTTGTTGTTGTTGTTGTTGTTGTTGTTCTTCTTCTTCTTCTTCTTCTTCTTCTTCTTCTTCTTCTTCTTCTTCTTCTTCTTCTTCTTCTTCTTCTTTTTCTTCTTCTTTCGTTCGCTACCATATGACAGATATGACGTGATGTGAGATGACATCGAAAATTATGTAAAGAAGCAAAAGAAGCATGGCATGAAAATATCAAATTAGTGCACAAACGAATTCAGGAGCTTATAAAAGAACACCTACATCAACAGGATGCCTGAAAACAAAAAATGGAAAAATCATGGTAGAATACCATGAGATGTTGTATGCATGGTTAGATTATGTGAACAACCTGTATGATGATACAAGATAAGAACAGTATGATATTCGGAGTAATAATGAAGGACCATCAATTCTGAAGATTGAAGTTCAGATTGCTCTTATCCATATAAAATCTGGCAAGATCCCGGGTCTAGCAACGTCTCAACAGAAGTGATCACTGCCTTAGAAGAATATGGAATAGATCTTCTTCTTCTTCTTCTGGGTTCACCCGGAGTTTTTTTTTCGGACGTGATTGCGTTGTGCCTGTTTACAGCAGAGCTGTGTTCTTGCGCCGTTAGGCCGATACATCCGACTTCTGCGGGCATTTGTTGACCGGGTTAACCTTCCCGGAAGGAATAGATCAAGTCACCAGACTGCTGAACACAATATATGATACTGGAGATATACCTCCTGAATTACGTAATTCTATATTTACTGCAACCCTGAAGAAATCATGAGCCTTGGAGTGTGATCAACATCGAACAGTTAGTATAATGAGACACATCACAAAGATTTTGCTAAGAATTATCATACTGACCAATAAAAAGATGCCATTTGCAACGAGAAAAGAGTGGTGAGTTGCTACATAGAACCTGTGTTTTTGTGTAGATGTGAAGCTTGGACAATGAGCAGATAATCTGAAAATCATCTGATGACTGTGGAAATGTGGTTTCTGAGGAAAATGCAAAGAACACCCTGGACGGACAGAAAAACCAATGACCAAGACCTAAAAGAAACAAATGAAAACCGTAAACTGATTAGAGAAATTATACGTAGACAGTCACAGTTTTTTGGTCACGTTATGAGAAGAAATAAATTGGAGAACCTGGTGACAACTGGCAAGATCGAAGGGAGGAGAACAAGGAGAAGACAGAGAAGTAAATACATGGATGGCTTGACAACGGGGTATGGTCGAGAAAAAACACTTGAGTTGATCTACGATGGTGATCGAGTGGGATGGCAAAACATGACCACCCAAGCTTATCGGCATGGCACATGATGATGATGACATAACATCACACGACATGGCATGATATGCCTGGTACGACATGAATAGAGAACAACACGGACATACTAATACAATCAAGATTAAAACAACGACTTGATACTGCTCCCAGAAATTATAACATCTGGTTAAAGGGTTACACGGGGAAAACTACTGTATATAAGCCAGTGGCAGATACGGGCAGTTGCTTAATCATCCCATGGCACTTAATCAATTAAAGGATTGGCTAGCATAAAAATCACGTAGAACAGTAGACAAACATATTGTTCTGGTAAACTGGGAAGATGGAACACAATCGTATCTCTAGGCCGGCTCCTGGCGTCACCTTATCGATCTGGCCTTGCCTACAAAAAACATTTGTATTAATACACTGCAATCATTAAATAAATTACTAAATAAACCCGTGAAGTTTTCTTAAATAGTAAAGGATACATAACGCGATGCAAAGCATTTAATTAATATTGCTAAAGCAAAACTAGAAGAGAGAGTTAATTAAATTTGTAAAGAGATAGTTTGAAATAGAAAAGGCGCCAGGCGCGGAAGCAGTCGAATAGTGGGAGGCGTGATGTTTGAAAGTAGACCGCGGAGAGATATCGCCCCATTCTGCCAGTAACCGACTCGCAGCGCGCACCGCATCAACATTCCTACTTCGTTTTGATTCAATCTAGCCCCGAATGACTGATATTTGATCAAGAAAATGGATTTTGCTTACATAGTTTGTGTATTGGCGTCGTCTTTGTTCCTGCAGGCCAGTTTTGGTGAGTATTTATGTTTATTGTTGAAGCTTTTGTGAAGTTTTTGTGGAGCCGTGCTTGTACAGAACTATAGCAGACGATGCGTTGGTTCATTGTTGTATGGCTCCCGGTTTTCTGAGAAAATGTATAAGTTCCCTCATCGACTTTGATTCATTGTTTGGCCCCGTATTTCTGAGAAAATTTAGTAAGTTTCCGTACCAGGGAAGGTAAAGTTAGTTGCATATCCTTTACAGGACGTCGCAGTCAACAGCAACATTTTTGAATATTGTGATCTCTTGGCAAGTTTATGTTCAGTAGTTTGCCAATGCTTTCTGAACGACCGGCATCCATACCATTTCGTAAGAAAGCAACGCTAGGCGGTGTGCTGCCAAATCGACCGCAACTGTGTTTCGAACGCGGGTATGCGGGATTACGAGCTGCGCCCGTAACACCTTCACACGGAGCTGGCTAGGTATGTGTAGCTCCTGCGAAAAGATGAGACATACTCAACAAGGATACAGTGTACATACCTTAAAACGGATTCCTAAAAAGAGTGAAAATCTCCCAAATCGAGAGACAATCAACAAATATATAATATTAAAATAATAAAATAAAAATAAGTATTCTAGGACGCAACAAACCGTTTCCATTATATAAATCTTCATCGAGGCGGGTGGGGGGGGGGGGGGGGGACACAACACAAACAGATCTAAAGAAAAACGAAAAACCATACAATTATAAAAAAAATATTACAACACAAATCTTTCTTTGGTTGTAAGGTATGTACACTGTGTCCGTTGGTAGTATGTCTCATCTTTATGCAGATAGCTAACTATTTGTGTTTCCTATAATACCATGCTGCAGCTGTTGCTTTTCTTTGAAGGAACAATAGAATAGAAATAACACCAGTCGCAGGAATTTTAAGTCAAATTAGTCACATGTCCTATACAAGAAGCTGCAAGCAACCCCTGTAATTTATTGCCTGTTCGTGATTTACCAGGCAGTTTTATTTCAGTAGAAATTAGACATAGGCAGTCAGCATTTTTAAAAAAATAGACGTTCTACATAAACTAGAGAACTTGGTGACAATTGGCAAGATCGAGGGGAAGAGAACAAGGGGAAGGCAGAGAAGTAACTACCTGGATGGCTTGGCCACATGGTATGGTGGAGACAACACAGAGCCTATCCACGACCCCGGTGATCGTCTGAGATGACACAGCTGCGGGCGATTTGTCAGCAGACTACCGTTTATTGGATTTTATGAAATGATATGAGTGACAGTCATTCAGAGATCAATGGCAAACTACTGAACGTAAACTTGCCAAGAAATCACAATCAGTCAAACAATGATGGGGTTGACTGCCACACCCTGTGAAGGATATGCAACTACATTTTTAACTATCAACATATCTCCATGTTTTGTGCTCAGGTTTAATGTGTGTATGTTATGACATAATATATAATGCAGTCTTTCATGAAAAAAATAATTCTTTCATAAAACATAAACATGATAGAATACTGCATGGGGCAGAAATGATGTGATTGTAACATTTTAAAGCTTTGGAAATGTGGATATATATAGATCATTAGGGGGAATGTCATGACGCCAATGGCTCTGCAGCCAGGTACTAACAGATGGTACTAATCAGTTTACTGGGAAAGTTAGACGACTTGATTATGATCACATGACCAACCGAAGATTATGGGTGCATTTTTGGACTTTCTTATTGGGTTCACGAGTGTAATTCTTTTGGAAATTCCTGGGGGTCATCACTGGAGTTATGGAGTTCATGCTCTGTGCGAAGCTTTCTGCTGAAAGTGACAGAGCCATAGAATCCAGGACAGTGAAGTCAATCCAATCATCTTCAAACTCCTTTTTTATCATGATTTGTTGCAATCATTTGTTCAGCTGCTGGTTGTCTTCTGTCAATCCATCCAGCATTTTCTCCTTTGTTTCTATCGCTGTGTCTGACATCCTCAACCTTCTCCATTCTCACAACATACTCAACCTTCTCCATTCTCACAACATACTCAACCTTCTCCATTCTCACAACATACTCAACCTTCTCCATTCTCACAATATACTCAATCTTCTCCATTCTCACAACATAGTCATTCTTGTCCAATGTCACAACCTTCTCAATCTTCTACATTGTCGCAACCTTCTCCAGACACTCTCATCTCATAATACAACCAATACACGGATGCCTTGTCCTGATGTGGGTAATCAAATGTCTTTGTGAACTGAACTCTTGAAGTTTTTGGATATTGGTCTTCTTAGTCGATCCAGGGATTCTTCACTCTCAGCTTCCTTGATGAAGAATACCCACAGGACTTCTGGAACCGAGTCTACACAGATGGGTCAGCACAAAATGCTGTTCGAAATGGAGGAGCGGGAGTGTACATAGAATACCCTAAGGGACACGGCCAGAGTACCAACAGGAAAGTATTGCCATAACTATGATGCTGAAATTGAGGCAATCAAGATAGCAACAGAGAAATTACTAAATACCAGCCATGGTACACAACCTGGGATACCATTGACAGATGCAAAATCAGTATCGGAGGCGCTTATGTCTGGGAAATTGCCAGTACTAAGGACACTACTTTCTGAACTTAGCAATCAGCGTAAGGTCACCATAGAGTGGATACCATCCCACTGTGGAGTACTTGGAAACGAGAGAGCTGGTCGATTAGCTAAGGAAGAAGCAAAAGAAGAACAACCTGATGTGCCCAGTACATACCACTAAAAGAAGAGAATGATCAAATCAGTCACCGGGAAGGTTAACCCGGTCAACAAATGCCCGCAGAAGTCGGATGTGTCGGCCTAACGGTGCAAGAACGCAGCTCTGCTGTAAACAGGCACAAAGCAATCACATCCGGAAAAAAAAAAAAACTCCGGATGAACGCAGAAGAAGAAATAAGTCAGAAAGCCACCAAAACCTGCTCAAGATGACTACCACGTTATGGACAGACCAGAACAAGTCGTCATTCTGGGCCTCAGAACAGGACACAATAGATTACGCAACCACATGTATACAAAATTCAAGATTGGTGAATCGGCCATGTGCACATGTGGATTGGCGTCGCAGACAGCAGATTACATACTCCAAGACTGCCCAAAACACAGCATATCTAGGAAAACCTTTTGGCAGTTATATTTCAAGCGAACGAAAGAAGAAGAGAGGAACGGCTGGCCGAGTGGCTAGAACGCCTGACTCTATTTCGGGAGACCCGGGTTCGAGCCCCCGGTAAGGTATAGGATTTTTTTCTGTCGGGGGCAAAAAGAAAATCCTAACCTGCACAGATCGCGGCGACTGCACTAGCCAGGTGGCCTTAATTCTTCAGGCTCAAAGACCCCTCTGCCATACAGCGCAAGGTACTATATTGGCAGTAAATGACAGTGTTTGCCAGAAAGAAGAAGAAAAACAACCAATATACGAACGACTGTCTTGTCCTGGTATGAGTAATCAAATGTCTTTGTTAACTGACTTCTTGCAGCATTTGAATATTGGTCTTCTTAGTCGACCCAGGGATTCTTATTCTACAGAGAATCCACGCCGTTGTTCGACTCTACTTTCTTTCTGCCCTTTTTATCTAGTGTCCACAATTCCTTATTGTGCAAGTTTGCCAAGGTAGGGCTTAGACGGGCTGCTAATCTTGAGGATTTCCCAACTGCTGATATTGTGTTATCTGACAGCGAGCACACAGAGCAAGTCAATATATAATTCACCAGCGACCAAGGCGAGCGTAAGTTGTTCACCCTGGAGTTTGTGTTCTATGCGAGCCCCCTGGCGGGCAGTTTGATGCATGGCCCGGTATTTGTGGAATGATAATGATACAGTTGCCAACAACCCCCAGCCCCCGGAGTCGATAATTCTCCATGTTTTCATCCAGCGGCCATGTGTGCTATAGCCGCGTGATACACTGGCAGGGCGTATTGATCAGTGCGCAACATTTTCTCGTCTGATTGATGTGAGTGGCGGGGCCAGGGGGGACCCACGGAGACCAATTGGCTTGGCTAAAATAACTTTATAAACGTCATACTTAGAGGAATTTATGTATAACCCATCGTGTGACGTTTTTATTTCTTCTGGCTATAAAACGCATTTAGTTAAGGTGCCAGGCTGGGATATTAGGGTGCCAGCCTGGGAGGTTATGGCGCCAGCTTAAGACTCAGAAGGTCCCGGGTTCGAACCCTGCACAGGACTGGGGATGTTTTCAAGACCATTGATGTCTAATGAATACGCACCCCCCCCTTTCCACGATCTCTTTGGGTAGTGATATCCGATACATATCCTACTCCGAAAAGGAAAAAATAAAAAAAAAAAAAAACACGAGGTCCTAAGTACAAGTTGTGTGCGGTAAAAATACTACTGCAGTTGGACATCGCAAAGCGACTAAGGCCGATGTCCTGGCACAGTTTTTAGGATAAATAAGTATACCCACAGGTAGATAGAGCCTGTTGCCTTCAATAGAATTTGTCTAGAAGTGCATACCGAGGGCAGACACAGTGATCTTTGAACTGTATAACGTGGTGTGACTTACAGCCCATGCAACCAGAACCAAGAAGAAGAAGTAGACTCACATGATTTTGTGTGCTTCCTTAAACCGATCTGTTCGTAGATAAAGCATGTCAGTTGATGCCTGTTTGGTTGGGTAGTTGGCTGGTTGGCTAGTTGGCTGGCTGGTTGGTTAGTTGGCTGGCTGGCTGGTTGGTTGGTTGACTGGCTGATTGGTTGGATGTTGGTTTGTAATCGTCCTGAAGTATGTTTAGCGCACACATTCGGTGCCTTGACGTTGAGGTCATATGATCTCTGAACAGGCTTGCATCTGTCGGACTGGGCTTGTCGTAGGTACCACAGTAGCATATGCCTGCCATCTCAACAGGGATTGTGTTTCATAACACAACACCTCTCCCCCTCTCCAATCGCGGCGTACAAGATCAGTAGTGACACCTCACATCTACAGGGGTAGTGTGGTGATTTCAGTCACAGGCACGGGGAAATGTATGTGCGCCAGCGGGCTCTGCTGGTTTTGTAGAAACCCCAACCATGACTTCTGGCATACGTCCTCGCTGCACACTACAGATAACTTGGCATCGCAGGCCTGATCCGAACTGGCATGGGATCAAGGAGTTGCTGGCCCCCAGAGATGCAGTGACTAGGAACCACGAAGTGGGAAAACCTCTGTCGCTCATCATCATCATCATCATCATCATCATCATCATCATCATCATCATCATCATCATCATCATCATCTTCATCATCATCATCTTCCACTTCTGCCGTCAAGCGTCGTGGGGAGGATTAATTTGCGTTCCAGCGCCCGGTGGGCGGCACTGGATAGTGTCATTCCGTGTGATTGTACAATGTCTTTGATGTCGTCAATCCATTTTCTTCTTGGACGTAATCTTGGTCTCGTCGCAGATGATCTTTGCTTTAAGGCCAGTGATAGTAGACGCCCATCAGTCTACCTTAAAACCAAGAGTAAATATTGCCCCTCTAAGGTGAACACTACAAATTGACAAATAGATCTTGTCTACCTTTCTGATTCCTGCTAAATTACAATTAATTTCAATTGTCCATCGAACTGAAATCCAACTTAATGACAAGACAGACCATGGTTTGACCGGTGCATTCCAAAAGCCTAGGAAACTCACCCGGAAGGTTAATACATTCAACGCATGCTGGGAACAGGTCGGATGTGTTGACCGAAAGCGTAAATATCTCAGCTCTATTGTAAACAGGCACAGAGCCATTAAATCTTCGCTATTCGTCATCATCATCATCACCATCATCAGCATCATCATCCAGTGCCTTGTGGACTAGCGTGGGCGATCATGCTTCTCCATATCTTGCGATCTCCAACGTCATGTATCACTTCGTGTGTTGGCTTCCTTCCGTGCCATAACACAAGACTGTCCAGAATTTTATCTCACTCTTTTCCTCTCTCTCTTTGAACAATTCTTTCCGATTGTCACAACATGCCCCAGTTGTTTTGTCATAATGTGGCTAAAAATAATGACCGCTTTTTTTCTGTTTGCGATAAGCTGTCTTTGCGACTTAGTCAGTTATTCGCGGTACCAACTTCACGGTAAAGAGTCGCTCCAAATTTCTGCATTCCTGTGCCAGTAAAATATCACACAAAATGCTCCCCACTGCCCCATGTGAAAACTGGAACAGACAGGAGTCTGGACAAACCAACAGGCCGCGCAGGTATACATACATAAGGCCGCTTACTTAGCCTCCCCCAAAATGCCCCGGTTACTCATTTCTGTTATCCAAATAATCGTCGGCATTCTTCTATGAAACTTAATCTCCAAAACTTCCAGGGATTTATTTTTGCCTGTTGACTAATTGTCCAATTTTCGCAGCCATATGTTAGAATTTGTTCTATGTAACATGAAAGAATTATTTTTTCCGCCATTGGGTGTTTGAAACCCCACTGTGTAAGGAGAAGGCCTTATTGGTGAATCTGCTATTACCGTGGTAAAATAATCGTTAGATTAAAGTAGCATCAGTGTATTTCATCCAAGAAAAGGATTAATGTGTTAACTTCCCATTATATCTATCTTTGTACCACGCACCTATATGTGGGCGTGAGTCGTGGACAATTTCGCAAACCCTGAAGAAGAAAATGTGGGCCTTTGAGTTCAAATGTTACAGAAACATTCTTAGAATATCATGTGCTAAGAAGAAGAAAAAATACGGAAATTCTACAAGATTTGAATTTGGAAGAACCTTGGCGCATAGAAAGTATCATATCTCAGAAACTGAGACACTTTAGTTTGTTTGGTTTTGTTTTGCTTTCGCCCGCTTTAAACTCAAGCGTATTCCATACACGCGCTCCTACTTCTAGGCCACTGGGATGATTTTTGCGTGTGGATTATTAGCAGTCTCTTCCGCTATAACCGAACTCTCCTCGGCTACTGAGGTATTTGTAATTTACGTCTCGAGGTCAAGGACGAGGAGTCAGCATTTTAGTCCAGCAGACCCGCTACCCGGACATCAGCACGCCGGATGTTTATGAAAGAGCGTTGTATCATTTCTGCCATTCTGACCTCATTTTAGCCGTGTTAAACATCACAGGGGCTTGGCGAGAACAGGGACTGGGAGATAACAGGGGCAGGGGGAGAACAGGAGCTGGGAGAGAAGGGGGCTGGGAGAGAACGGGCTGGGAGAGAACGGGGGCTGGGAGAGAACGGGCTGGGAGAGAACGGGGGCTGGGAGAGAACGGGGGCTGGGAGAGAACAGGGGCTGGGAGAGAACAGGGGCTGGGAGAGAACAGGGGCTGGGAGAGAACGGGGGCTGGGAGAGAACGGGGGCTGGGAGAGAACAGGGGCTGGGAGACAACAGGGGCAGGGAGAGAACAGGGGCATGGAGAGAACAGGGAATGGGAGAGAACAGGGAATGGGAGAGAACGGGGGCTGGCAGAGAACAGGGGCTGGGAGAGAACATGGAATTGGAGAGAACGGGCTGAGAGAGAACAGGGACTGGGAGAGAACGGGTTGGGAGAGAACAGGGGCTGGCAGAGAACGGGCTGGGAGAGAACAGGGACTGGGAGAGAACATGGGCTGGGAGAAAACGGAATGGGAGAGAACGGGCTGGCAGAGAACAGGGGCTGGCAGAAAACGGGCTGGCAGAGAACAGGGGCTGGCAGAGAACAGGGGCTGGCAAAGAACACGGGGTGGGAGAGAACACGGGCTGGGAGAGAACTGAAGGAAGGCCTGGGTTCTTCTAGAAGAGGCAGGGGCGAACCAGCACGGGAGGATGGACCAGGACACTGCAGACACCTGGGGCATGAGGGTGCATGAGGCGGGAGACATGGCCAGAGATCGAGTCTTTTTCCACGCGCCGTGGCGAGAGCGATATTCTGCTACGTGAGCGAACCTACGAACAAACACACTTTATTTTCAAAGGGTTAAGAATTGGGCACGCAGGCCCGTCTAACATTCTGCTCTTCTATCTCTCTCTTTCATACATTATTTCATCCACACACCATTCAAGGCTAGCCGAGAGCAACAACAATATAACAGATTATAACATGCATTATAAAGGCCTGGGGAAAATGAAGAAAAATGACTACTTCACGACTCACTAAAGCTAATGAATGGGGTGGCACTTGTTATTAGCTATGTGGAATATACTGGTCTACCAAAAAGGGCCTGGCTGTTAAACTAGGGTTTTAGTAGTAGTATTATTATTTCTTTATTATTAAGGGGGGGGGGGGTAGAGAGTATGCACCTGATGAGACGCAGTGAAATATGCCAGGAAATACACTTCGCAATGTATTATACGTGTCTTTTTAATTCAAATTTACAAGGAGAACACTGCTTTGAAAACAACACCTTACTTAAGCCGCTAAAATGGCTTCAGGTAGTCTAAAACCCACAATGCACGCCACACCAAGCATCCGTAGTATACTAAGAGTTAATATTTGCCGTCTTCCTCCATTCCTTGTTCAACATAGGAGTACTAGCTTTTCTCTGTTTGTTAACGAACTCCCAGTGGTAGGGCCAGCGATCCCGATTCTGTTGTCTGTTGCCGTAGTTTATTGTTCCCGTGTAATCTGATCAAACGAACGAAGGGACGTGAAACAATGCTTTCCCCGCTTCTCCTTCTATCCCCAAGAGGATCACATTCCTGGTTAGAATGCTTTATTCCCCCGCGCGCCAACAACTGGCGCGTTCCTTCGCTGGGGAGTTTTGGATTTCCCCTAGATTCAGACCCTTCCGGTGTTAGTCTGGAAAGATTGTGGGGTAGCCTCGCAATCATTGATATTGTGGGGGAAAGGTGGGTAGGGGTGATTCATTCCCGCACTTACTCACACATTCTGTGTGATAATAATATGAATTACAAAAGTAAGTAACCTTTTTAATTTTCTCCTCAACAGTTGCGCGGGTTTTCTTTTCCCCCCATTTGTTTTTGTGTTAGAGCTAAGGATTAGCGCAAAATGTAAGGTTGAGCAAACTACCCGAGTCCTGGCCGTTGAGAATCCTTTATTCACTCACCGAAACCGATGCGTCACATTTGTGAATGCTGCAGACACGAAAATCAATATCCCGTCTTTCACATCTCGCTAGTCGCCTCGGCTTCTGGCGTGTGGGCAACCGCTTGCTTTCTCTCGTCTGTGCCAGCCTTCGACCTTTTCATTATGACGTGTCTGGAGTGTTTAATTTGTGTGCTCTGATTTTTATTTCCCAATAACTTGTTAGAAAACACAACAGCTATTGCTGGTCTCTGGGCTGCGTTCTTTAATGAGGCTTTGTAAGGGAACTGGATCCTTAACATGGTACGGGAATAAAGAAGCCGCCCAGTGAGGGGTGGGTGAAATAGGTTTAGAAATATTTGAACTTTCTTTCTTTCTTTCTTTCTTTCTTTCTTTCTTTCTTTCTTTCTTTCTTTCTTTCTTTCTTTCTTTCTTTCTTTCTTTCCAGTCTACTTTTCATTTCTCCCTTGTGTTTATCTTCTTATGTTCAGGTTTTACTTTCACTCTGTTTTCTTTTCTTTGTTTACGTTTCCTATCGTTGGATTTTCTTCCTTCCATTTATTTTTTTTATTTCTTTGTTTAGGGTATTCTTGTGATCCCTCTGTCTTCCTACTTCTCTTAACTTAACTTAGTTTTCTCCCTGTTTGTGCCTTCCTTCTATAATTCTTTACGAGCCCATTACTAGTCATATTCCTCTGTGTTTCTTCTTCTTCTTCTTCTTCTTCTTCTTCTTCTTCTTCTTCTTCTTCTTCTTCTTCTTCTTCTTCTTCTTCTTCTTCTTCTTTCTTTTTCTTCTTCTTCTTCTTCTTCTTCTTCTTCTTCTTCTTCTTCTTCTTCTTCTTCTTCTTCTTCTTCTTCTTCTTCTTCTTCTTCTCGTATGCCGATGGTCTATACAAGTTTGGTCTAGCACCAATTGTCCAGTGCGCCTTGAGACCCGTGCATTGGTCCATGAGTGTTGGCTTGATTAGACTGTACAACGGAAGACAACCACTTAGCCCGCTGTGGTTTAGGTGTCTTCAAGCCTTGTCCATTCTTTCTTTCTTCCATGGACCTTGTCGGCTTCGTGTCCTTCACATCCCTCATTTCTCCCCCGGATCCTGTCTGTATATTGCTTGCACCTTCCGACCCCTATGGCATAGCTGATTCCGGGCTTAACCTTTGTGGTCATCCCGCTGCGACCACCGTGTGTGGACCATGCCCGCACGTGTTGCTGGTTACTGGACGCCAACACAATGACCCTGGGGGTGTCAGTAGCTGCGGGCAGTGAGTGAGTGTGCCAGCAGTTACCATCTCTCCGGGGAATCTCACATAGTGGTCGAGTTCAGTTATTTTCACAACGGGTGAAGACTGGGAGAGCCATGAGGCCAGCCTCTAATAAAATACGCTCTGGTCAGTCAGTCAACCCCGCGCCTTCTTCACAATGAAAGTTGAGTGCAGTGATCTGACATCACTTACTCACACTTGCTCGGGTGTTACATCCCAACACGTTACCGTTGGTTTGTTTCTGAAAGGTTGTAGTCACCTGTGAAGCAAACATGACTGCAGGAGCTGTGAAAAAAAGGCTGGGGATGGAGACACACACACGCACGCACGCACGCACGCTCTCTCTCTCTCTCTCTCTCTCTCTCTCTCTCTCTCTCTCTCTGAGAGATGAACGAAAGATGAGTGATTGGAAGGGCCGAATGTAAGACGGGCCTGCGTGCCTTGTTATCCATTGAAAATAAAAGTCCGTTCGTTCGTTTGTTCGTTCGTTCGTTCTCTCTCCTGGAACGTCAAGCATTCTTTGCCCACATTGTCAAAGAACATAACATATCGAGCCGAAATAGGCCTTACCAGCCATCTTAGAACTCACGGCTCCATACTTTCAACCCCACTGGATGAAATGAATGGTCATCATCATTCTTGATGAACAAACAACAGGACCACTTGTGAAAGTCGTAAGGAAAACACTCGGGACATATCAACAGAATAACTCAGGAAGTAACAGACACTTACACGCCTTAAGGCATGTTAGGCATGTGTTGCTAAATCATATGTTTATAGACCAATCAGCACCTCACTTGTGACGTGGTCAGTGCCACGCCGGCCGCTTTTACCACCCAAGACATTTCCTGGTACCCTGGGAAAATAGCAGACAAATCAGGCAGGGGGTATGTATGTGGGCAGCTGAAACAGTTGAGCAACACATGGTCAGTACATTACAATACGAGTCAACTTTATAACTTATCAGATAGTAGAGATGTGTGAAGTCATGATCGCCAATGCCTGCTATAGACCAGGCATTTGAAGAAGAGGCAGAATGCATCTCTACATCGCAGAATATAAGATGATCAAGACCTTATAATAGCTGTACACTCCAGGATATAAGTGATTACTACAGTCCAGGATATAAGATGGACAAGACCTTATGATAACTACACTCCAGGATATAAGATTAACACGATCTTTTGATAACTACAGCCAGGATGTAAGATGAACAATACCTAATGATAACTCTACACTGCAGGGTAGAAAAGGAATGACTAAGAATAACAATTGAATTGGAAATAAAAGAGGCTATGAATAATGGATGAGTAATGCTCACTGAGACAGAGGCCCAAGTAATGGAACGAGTGTCGGCCCGAGGCCTGCGATTATGAAATCAACAACTGGTGTACAGTAGTGGTTAGAGGGGTCGATATATTGCCAGTGTAACTGAAAACTAGACCCTTTTATGGCGCCATGATGGCAGGGTCGGGGCGGGCGATGTATCGATTCTGGATCCTTCTAGCTGTGGATTGGTCTTTCTGGGTGACTACTTGAGCGTGAGCACATCTTGTGGTAGCCGTTGTGAGCACTGTGCCCGGTCTCTTTGTGTTCACAGCGTGGTGCGTCACCAGTTAGATCACTGGCCATCTTCGCATCACAACGCCAGTGTACACACAGCTACACAGTTTGAAGTCTGGGGCTTGGCTGTATAATTTGTGTATGGCTACTTTAAGTTGTTTGTGCTACGCTTGCTAGCGGCTACCTTAGCATGTTGTGAAATTATATTGATCTGTTTGTACATCTCTGCCTATTTACTTGCCTCTCTACTTACATGTCTGCATACATATATACCTGCCTGCCTATCTGCCTACATACCTACCTACCTACCCATCTACCTACCTACCTACCCATCTACCTACCTACCTACCTGCCTACCTACCGACCTACCTACCTACCCATCTACCTACCTACCTACCTACCTACCTACCCACCCATCTACCTACCTACCTACCAACCTACCTACCCATCTACCTACCTACCTACCTACCTACCTACCTACCCACCCATCTACCTACCTACCTACCTACCTACCCACCCATCTACCTACCTACACAGTCTGCCTGCCTACCTTCCTACCTGCCTGCCTACCTGCCTACCTGCCTGAGTACATACTCACCCACCTACCAAACGAACCTACCCACCAACCCATGTGACAACCTATCTAGCTACCCACCCACCTACGTGGCTACTTATGAAGCTACTTACCTATCCACCCACGCAACCACCTATCTTACTAGCAACAGACCTACCAACTTTCCCACATTTTCCTTACCGACCTCACAACAAATAAAATCATGAACAGACACAACCAGTCACGCACCCATTCACTCCGTATATCAATAAATGTACCCCTCCCCAGTTTTTATACTTAACTACAAATGTTCAAACTAGAAAAGGTTAACAGCAGATAGACAGACATACATGTCGTTGGACAGACAGACATATCGTTGGACAGACAGACAGATAGACACATTTACAGTTAGAAAGAACAAGCAACTAGAAAGTCGAATACAGTAAAATACAGAGGGTCTAGAAAATCTGGGAATAAAAAGAGAGTTGGTGAAAGACATAAAAAAGAGGCAAGTGAAATATTTCGGCCACGTTAAAAGACAACACTGTTATAAAAACTATACTGGAGGGCAAGGCTGAGAGCAAGAGGTAGACAACTATACAAGCGAGAAGATAACATCAAGAGATGGACGAACATCAGCCTGAGAGAACGTACAGCCAAGGCCAGAGACAGACAGTGTTAAAGATCCATTCCAGCCAACCTTCATTGCGGAGACGGCACCCGATTGATTGACATGTAGACAACTGTAAGCGGCACCTGCTGGTGTGTTCCAAATATGGCTGGGTTCTCCATCTCATTGACCACGATATCAAGAGAAACTTGTGCAAACATTCCTAGCTCTTTCCGTAGCCTCATAGCTTCCAACTCACAGGCGGACACGAAAACCTCTCAGCCACGCCGGAGCTCATTTCGAGAGTATTTACCAGAGGAACACAACTTGGGTACCACCTACCGGACTGGCTGAGTGGAGCATCCTTCAACACTCCGTCTTGTCGATCTAGTTCATACACCCGGTCCTTGACGACCAGCCTGCACGTGTTCTCTTTCCTACGTGATTTATGTTCGTCTCAGAACGCTGAGCGCTACAGGAATTTGATAAAGCAGTCCAGCGACCTGGATTTGTACTCCAACCCGATTGTTCCTCCCTTGGGCTAAACAAGGAGAGAGAGAGAGAGAGAGAGAGAGAGAGAGAGAGAGAGAGAGAGAGAGAGAGAGAGAGAGAGAGAGAGAGAGAGAGAGAGAGAGAGCGCACCGTTGAAAACGAGGTCATGGGTCTGAAAGCCCATAGAAACGCCAAATGCCCCGCTTGTTGAGCAGTGATTCTTAAACTGTGCGTCTCTTCAATAGTTGCTGTTCCGGCGCCATTGAATCACACGTGACTCTTCTGGGAGAGTGAGCTTTAACTCCCAATCCCGACGTATGGACGGTCACGTGGTCTGAGCACCATGCAATACTTGCATCTATGGGACTACGGTAGGCTTAGATACTTTCATCCCGACCTGGTAGCAAAGTATCACGCGTGTGCCATCTCCGCGGAGTTGTGACGCATCTCTTCTCTCCTGTCTCAGGAACCAGCGGAATGTGTTATAAACGGACACTGTTGTTGTGTGTTTGATTGCGACCGCTTGCTTTTAACTCGAACGTAGTCTACACAAGTGCTGCTGCTACTACTATTAGTTGCTACTACTCGTTTAATAGCACGGGACTAAATTATGCTCGTCGATTCGCTTTCTCCATTACCAGTGTCCCTCGCCATCAGGCGAATGCACTCAGACTTCAGAGGTACTTGTAATTTAGTCCAACTGACCGGTATAGGGGTTCGACCCGCTACGTCAGCATCAGCACACCGGAAGTTTAAGAACGAGCGCTTTTATCCATTCTGCGATCTCAAAAGACCTGATACATGATGGCATGCGCGTCACAGTGGCTTATAGAACACACATGCCCGTCACAGTGGCTTATAGAACACACATGCCCGTCACAGTGGCTTATAGAACACACATGCCCGTCACAGTGGCTTATAGAACACACATGCCCGTCACAGTGGCTTATAGAACACACATGCCCGTCACAGTGGCTTATAGAACACACATGCCCGTCACAGTGGCTTATAGAACACACATGCCCGTCACAGTGGCTTATAGAACACACATGCCCGTCACAGTGGCTTATAGGACTCACATGGAAGCCATGGTGTGTGGGAAATAAAGCAGGGACCGACCAACACAAAAGGTGTTAGTCATGAGAATACAAGAGGTATGGCAATTAGCAACAAATGGAGTCTTCGTCGTTCACTGTGATGGGCTGGGCCGTCTTCACAAAACCTGCTGCATAATGGTGATGCTAACATTGGCACGGCCAGCGGTTGGCACTGACAATTTGTGCTCAACCGTAGAGCTGTTTGGTTAGAGTTGCTCCAGCACATCTACATCCCTCAGTGTGTCTCAGGGCAGCAGAGTTAGGGAACCGCTTGTCAGACTGCCAGCCGGCTCTGTGGTGAAGGGGTTACAAATCCAATTCGTAATCCCGCTTACCCGTGTTCGAAACACATCTGCGGGAGACCGCCTTTCGTTGGTTTTTCTACAGAGTGCCGAGTACATTAAAAGGCAATGACAAACTACTGAAAGTAAAAATGCCCGGGAATCACAAAGAAAAAAAGAAAAAAAGCTGGAGTTGACTACTACGATCTATTCTGGTATGCAACTAACTGGCGACCCCGGTCTTCCCCTGACCAGTCATGTTTGATGTCTCAGTGCCGTCTGTATCTGTTATCACATAGTTCTGTCTGACCACGGCCAGGATTCTTCCGTTGCTCGCTTTTATTCACGCTATCTAACCCCACTCTCTCTCTCTCTCTCTCTCCCCACGTTTCACCCCAAAAGGAAACGTCTCTTCCCACAGACTCGGTTATGTGTCCAATCAGCGGCTTTTGTGGCTGGAGAATTTTCAAAGTATCTGGTTAAAACTATTGCTTGCTTGCTTGCTTGTGTTCGTTGGCTTGAGCTCCAACGCGAAGTCCTGTATGTCGGATGAAGGCATCCTGTTGTCCAACATCAGTGTGATGTCATACAGGACCTGAGGTTTGCGTGAGTATCCGTTGTCCCATGTCTGGCTTATTGGTGTGCAGACTGGTGGTTCCTCGCCGTACAGGCAGACACTTTCCGACTTCGGAGGAATCGGCGATCCTATTGACCTTAGCCAGGACCCCAAAGAGACCTGTTGTCCAGGACGCCCGACGAGGACGCGTCAATAGGTCTTGGCCAGTATATAACCCGGCCCTGGTGCCTTGGAAACACCTCTGCGTTCCGTTAAAACTATTAATAGTTTTCGTGTTATTCCCAACACTATTCTAGAATGATATTTTTGGAGCCAGAACCACCACATTTATAACCAGGGCTGAGAAAGCAGATTGAACGAGGTGAAATTGATTTGTCTTGTTTAATATCATATCGAACCCACACTGTCACAGTTCCACGACATAGAAATACAACGTTTGTCTGCAATTGCAGCAATCAGGGTACGATTCGCGATGTCGACTCTTACACAAAAAAGATCATGACCTTTTTTTTTTAGGTCATCATAGTTCGCAGACCTCTCCTTCGTCTTCACCTCTATACTTCAATATAGACATAGTTCGCCGAGACGTTGAACTTAGCCATGATATTTCCAGCTTGACATACACAACTTTTCTGTTCTGTCTAGATCTTAATATTTTTACACGTTGCCAGGTAACCGGTCTTGTGGCCTACTCTTTGCTACTTCCAACGGCCCTCAGATTTTGAAGCTGCACACGGACACACTACACCTCCTGACTTTCACCCTTATCCACGAAGGTTAACTATCCAAGAGATCAAGGTGGCATGTACTATCATAATCCACGGGTTCTTGTGGACATCCTGGATGAGATTCAAACCCAGCTACTGTGAGCTTGACGCGAACATTATATCCTTGACACGCCACCTCACATTAATGTCCATGACAAAGAGGGAAATAAACCGGCAGCGTGGGTCTAGCAGCACCATAAACCCCTCACATGATCTACCCTGTAGAAACACTTCAGCCGGCATCATTGCTTGCCATTGCACATTAACAGATCCAGCAGTGGCAAACAAGAAGTAGGTCAAACAAGGCACAGATGGATGGCGGGAAATGGGAAAGTAAATGTGTGTTACAGTTGTGACTTAAAAGGTATGAACATGCTAGCAGACATGTTGTATTATAGAGCTATGACAACAGTTCGGCGATATATAAGCCCATGGCAGATACGGGAAGTCGCTGAAGTCAATTTATAATCCCATGTCACTTAATCAGTTAACTACACCCTACCCGGAACATATGTCTCCGCCCATGATAATCCTCCATGCTACGTCTCAATCCATCCAGCGTCATTTCTCTTGATCGGCCTCTGCAGCTCTTCCCCTCGATCTTTCCAGTTGTCACGATGTTCTCCAATGCCTATCTTCTCGTCACATGACCAAAAAAAAAGCTATTTGCCTCTTTCTTATTGTTGCATATAATGTTCTAGTTTCATTAGCCTCTTTCGGGCAGTCGTTGTTAGTTACTCGGCAGTCCAAGTAATTCGCAACATCTTAGGAACCACATCTCTGTTACTTCCAAATCAGATAGTTACTGAAATATATTCCTACAGAGATTGTTAGACCGTTTTCCTTTGTGTCCGGCCAGTCACTAGTTATTTCACAACAAGGAATGTCTCTGGCCTTATAAGATTTATCTCGGCTTGATAATGTCAGCTCGTAGTTTATCTTCCCTTTCTTGCTGCCCGCGCGGGGCAATAACTCGTGGATTGTTGGTGAAAGAATGACAAAGTGAGCCGTCAATTTGACTATGCACTTGATACATGCCAGCGGCTGGTTGTCTTGGCAAGCTCTGGGCAAGGGTAACCGGGCTTCCTTGCCAGAGGCGTACACCAGAGAACCGATTCTGTAGGTAGTAATCGGATAACGGGGACCCCCACACTTTAGACTTCAAGCAGAGCGCCAGTTCAGGAGATAATAATTGGATACCGGGGATCCCCAAACTTTAGACTGCAAGCAGAGAGCCAGTACTGGAGGTAGTAATCAGATAAAGGGATTTCATCGAAATATATGCTTTCATAAGAGAACCAGTTCTTGGGGAATTGATGAGTATTAGGGCTTTCATGGCGGGCAGCATATATTTGAGAACCAATTCTCGACATTAAGTAGCTCCACAGCTGTGGGTGTGTGCGAGAGAATCTTCGTTGGGGATGATGGTTTAAATAGGGCGGCTGCTCATACAAGGACGAGTCCTACATAGCCAGTTGTAGATGTATTAGATTTGGGACAAGAACCGATGTCCCAGCACTCAGGACATTCCCATACTTGCTCCGTTCTCATCTTTAACAATCAGCGAAGAGTCCCAATACGAAGATACTAGCTGTAGTCTGATTATGTGTTCGTCTGACCTTTCCTCGGAGTATTGAACCCTCTGGTCACTCCCTGCCACCCCATTCTCTATTGATGACTATGATCTGCCAACTTGGAAGTGTGCCATCACATATTCTGCAGGTAATTGTTGATCTCCAACCAGGAGTGTGTGTTGAGATAGATAGACAGACAGACTGACGGACGGACGGACGGACGGACGGACGGACAGGCAGGCAGGCAGGCAGATAGATAGACAGATAGCTAGATATAGAGAGATAGACAGACAGATAAATAGATAGATAGATAGATAGATAGATAGACATATAGCGACAGAGAGAGAGAGAGAGAGAGAGAGAGAGAGAGAGAGAGAGAGAGAGAGAGAGAGACGGCATGGAGCCCTTAATCGAAACACACACACAAACGAAACACACACACACGAAACACATACACACACAAACAAAACACATACACACACAAACGAAACATACACACACAAACGAAACACATACACAGACGAAACACACACACACAAACGAAACACATACACAAACAAACGAAACACACACATACACAAACGAAACACATACACACACAAACGAAATACATACACACACAGACGAAACACACACATACACAAACGAAACATACACACACAGACGAAACACACATACACAAACGAAACACATACACACACAAACGAAATACATACACACACACAGACGAAACACACACATACACAAACGAAACATACACAGAGACGAAACACACACATACACAAACGAAACACATACGCAACACAAACGTACACACAAACGTACATGCGTGGAACTCATTGAGTAATGCCTGGCACAGAATGTACTCTTATATGGGGAAACTCCTCAGCAACAGAGTCAGTGGGAGACAGAACGATGCACATAGAAAGCTGACACATCGGGACGACATTTATATTAGCAACACCAACTGCATCAAGCAGTCAGATGACAGCGTGGAATGGGGAGTCATGATTGCCTTTATCTGTTACCGACCAGGCACGGGCAGATTTAACATTTATTGCCAGGATTGGTATGAAGTCTGAGAAACATGTAGATGGTTCCAACAATACATCTAACCCACGCCAGTTATCAAAGGGGGAAAAAAGCAGCCCAGTGGTACGAAATGGAATATTGCTTGACTGGTTGATTCGGTAATACGTGGAAAGTCTGAATCGAAAGCTTACTGTGTGGATGTCACCTGCAGATTGATTCCTTCTGGTTTCCAGAGAAACAGCCTGTAGTGAACGGAAGGCCCACTATGTAGAAGTGAGTCTAAGCAGCCATGTGCTGGACGTGACGATTCCTTATGTGAGCCCACTACCAGAGTGCTATGAGTCGGCTCTGCAATTATGGAAGCCTCCTTGGATGGCAGGGAAATCCTGTGGTCTGCACATGCCTTCCCTTGAGGGCTGACCGAGATGTTTTCAGCTGTTCTGAATGGACCAACCGAGATGGAGATAACACCGCAACTGTGAGGGTCAAACGTCCTATGAAACACCCGGGAGGGTTAACCCAGTCAACAAATGCCCGAAGAAGTCGAATGTGTCGGCCGAAATGTGCATATATCGCAACTCTGCCATATACAGGCTGAACGCCGAAGCAGAAGAAGAAGAACCGACGGCAGCCCGTACGCACACTGATGGGCAGTTAAAACCTCCTGTATTCCGTGACGGCATCAACGATGTACATAACGGATGACATTTGGGGAAGCTTCTATAATCCTGGAACTATGCCAGGCCTGTGGGTATTATATATGTATAGTGGTGAGTGCGCTTGCCTGTCATCTCAGAGCGCTGAGTTTAATCCCCAGTAAATAAAAATAAATGATTTGCATACCCTTTACAGGACTTCGCTGTCAACATCAGCATCTGTCAGCTGATTGTTGATTTCTTGGCAAGATTACGCTCAGTAATTTGCCATTGATTTCTGAGCGACCGGCTCCATACTTTCACAAGTCACTGGCGCGACTCAAACCGCTTCCAATTCTCGTGCACTCACGTCAACCACGAGAGTATTCGGGGTTACGGAGAAAGCTGCTAAACCCTCGACCAGGGAGACCGGCACGTTATTGTTTCCCGACAAGTACAACTCTGAGGTCGATCCAGTCTCCTAAACATGAGATAGCTTCAGGCGCTGATTTGTTTGTTTACATAACGTTGCATTCAACCCCAGAATTTATCGGCTGTTAGTAATCTACTAGGTAATTTGTTAGTTAAATAGTTTACCATTGCCTGCTTTCTGTTAATGCCGAATGTTGGGCGGCACACACCAAACCCGACACCTCATATTGTGCCTACGGCTTCGGGCGGAGAAGTACAATTGGGAGGGTTCAAGTCTTACCCTAGTGCGAGGAAATGCAACCTAAAGACTAAATGGGCAGAATAGGCCCTAAGCCTTGGTCGGCAACTGGTCTAGTATGGAAGCTCCGACAGGCGGACAGCTAGAGCATTGCTTTGCTGATCCGGCAGCTTACACAGCTTGTCTTGTGACAGACGTATCTGTGTTACCTTGCATGTGAACGAACGAACGAATGAACAATCTTTATTTTCAAAGGGTCAAGAATTGGGCACGCAGGCCCGTTCAGACATTGTGCCCTTCTTCTCTAATTCCTCTCATACATTATTTCATTCAACATCATTTATGAAGCTAATCTTAGACAACAAAAGAACAATAATCATTAATACGCATGAAAAATAATCAATAATATATGACTCATTGAGGCAATGTTTAACATGCGCATTATAAATTCCTAAGGAAGGTGTAAAGTGCCATACATATGGGAATGTTTATTGGTTAGTTGTCGTTTGAGATAATTTACCATTATTATTTTTAGGGGGGGGGGGGGGCATGCAGTCTGTAATGAGGCAGTGTTCAAACAGGTTGCGACTGTATGTATAATGATTTGGTGGTGTCTTTGTTTTCTTGTAGAAGATTGTTTCACAACTGAGTGACAGCGTATGCTAAGCTTGTTTTATATAAGTCTATCCTAGGTTTAGGGACATGAAGTATATTTAGTCGTTTGCTATGTCCTGCGTTGTATGTAAACAATGGCCAAAGGTAGCTTGGAGCATTTTGAAATAGGATTTTGTGAATTAGTTTAGCCTGATTAAAAAGTAGGCGTTTGTGGAGTGGCAGTAACTGTAGACGTTCATGTAGATTAGAATTGTCTGTAAGCTTATCACCATTGATTAAACGCACTGACCCTTTCTTGAGTGAATAAAGGCGTTTTGTTATTGAGTGAATAAAGGCGTTTTGTTATTGAGTGAATAAAGGCGTTTTGTTATTGAGTGAATAAAGGCGTTTTGTTATTGAGTGAATAAAGGCGTTTTGTTATTGAGTGAATAAAGGCGTTTTGTTATTGAGTGAATAAAGGCGTTTTGTTATTGATTTGGAGCAACTGCAGTAAACTAGGCAGGCCGAGAGAGGCATCATGCTGCACAGGCAACACATGGTCACTAAATTCAGCCCAGGCTTGGTGTTATTGAGAGATAAACTCCATTTTACAAACTATCGTCTCTCAAAACAGCAAGGTGTCGAAAGGCTAGTTTAAAATTGGATACTCAGGTTCGAATCCTCAGTAAGGTGTCGATGTGTTTCTGTCGTGGGCCCCTAACCTGCACAGTTTGCGGTGACTGCACTAGCCAGACGGCCTTAATTCCTCAGGCTCAAGACACCCCCCCCCCCCCCTCCTGTCCTACACCTCAAGGTACTACAGGCAGTAGATGACATTTTACAATTGCTTGCTGCACTGCCGACGCCCCATACCAGTGGACACCTGACAATTATATGGCTGCCCTGCCTATCAATCTGTCAGCCTGCCTACCAGTTTGTCAGCCTGTCTACCAATCTGTCAGCCTGCCTACTAATCTGACAGCCAGCCCACCACTCTGTAAGCTTGTCTACAACTGCTCTGCCTACCACTCTGACAACCTGCCTGTCTGCTTACATGCTGCACCATTGGCGTATGGTGTAATACCTTACATTACATCTCTCTCTCTGTCTCTCTCTCTCTCTGTCTCTCTCTCTCTCTCTCTCTCTCTCTCTCTCTCTCTCTCTCTCCACCCGCCCCACCACTCTCCACTCCCGTTTTATGTACAGCCCTGCGTGCTAGCAGGACCAGGAAGATTAATTAATTAATGACCACTGGTGATCTATGTTTCGGGGAGAAACATCCGCAGTGTGCCGTCACGTGAGCCTCTTGTCTGTTGTTTGTTGTAGACCGGACGTTCTGACTCGTTCATTGTTGGTGATGGTGAGCGGTGGTAAGAGTGGACGTGATTGAGAGTATGTGAGTAAGGGACTGAACGGAAGAGTAAGATACATATATATATATATATATATATATATAGAGAGAGACTAAAACAGATTTATAGATTGACAGGTGCAGTTTGAGGTGAGAACAGCTTTAATAAGGGTGTAAAAGGCTAGAGGGTAAACTTTATTGTATCAAGTGTTATCACATATTTTTTTCCGCATATCCTTTACAGGACATCGCTGTCAACACCAGCATCTTTCAACTGATTGTTGATTTCTTGGCAAGATTACGCTCAGTAGTTTGCCATTGCTTTCTGAGCGACCGGCTCACATACCCTAGTTACCGACGCGGAGAGAACCGTTACCAATTCTCGCGCACGTCACGTTACTCACGAGAGTATACGGGATTACGGAGAAAGTCGTGTAGTCCTTATATCAGGGAGACCGGTGTTATCACATATGGCTCGACCTATTTCCGCAGGTGGCCTCCCGAAAGCGTCACACAAAGCACGAACTCCGTAGCTCCAGCGATGACCCTTGGAGTTTCCGAGAAACTTGCACTAACCAATGTCACATGGCATGGACTATAAGAAGAGTGGCAGTACACGAGACAGAAAACGGTGTACATAACATGATCACCAACGCCACAAGGTATGGGCTATAATAAGAAGAAGTGACAGATAGTCCTGGAACGGACCCTCGACAGCGAAGAGTGACATCTGGAAACTCGGACACGTAGACTGAGGAAGTCAGAGACGGTGACTGGTTATGTATGGCGAGCATTCCACTCGGGTAACAGATCTCACTGCAGCCTCGGGTAAAACAGGGAAGGGTGGGGGAACTGGGCTAACTTTCGTTCGGCATTGCTCGTGTTATCATTTTTTCATATGTATCAGGTCATTCTCTCTTCCTCTCTGTCGTGCTCCCTCTCCCTCTCTGTAGCTCTCTCTCTCTCACTCAATTCCTCACTTATTCTCTCTCTCTCTCTCCCTCTCTCTCTCTCTCTCCCCCCTCTCTCTCACACACACACTCTATAGACACAACTCCACACACTGTCTCTGTTGAAGTGGTCAAGCTGCCGGGGTCGCTTGTCGAAGGTCACGAGTTCACTTCTCGGAAACCTTCCTGGCTGATCGGCGCTGGAACTACGGAGTTCATGCTCTGTGCAATGCTCCCAGCAGGCCGCTTTGTGGAAAGAAGACAGAGCCATGTGAGATAGAACCAGGTGCAATGAATTCTATCCTTTTGCCTATTAACCGTATCCTTTGTGTCCATAAAGAGATCCACTGAATAGCGTCGTGAAACTTGAGACCATAGCCAACAACTATCTGTCTGCTGCTCTCCAGCCCCATTTACCACCTGCGCCCATGGCGTCACGTTACCCGAGATGGGCTAAATGGGTACGCCACTTTGCACAAGGGGTCCGGTAGGCTAGCGCAGGGAAGGAATCTTCCTTCTCCTTTGATTCATTCATTGGCACCTTGCCGTCTTGACAGACGATAGTTTGTGCTTTAAAAAGGCATAATAACTTTTACCTATGGCGGTAGCGCATGTGACTGATAAGGCCAATTTGCGCTGTAAATGTCCGTTCACAGTGGGTGCATGTGAACACGTGGTCATTTCCACCATCATGCACCATCTTACGTCTCAAACGCTCGGTGTGTGACTTATCTGCAATAATTTTCTCCTTTGTCTTTATTCCATTTCTGATGTTTGCCCTCCATGCAACACGTTCAGCGGCGACTTGCTCCCAATGTGCATTATCAATGCCTGTATAAATCATGTCCCGCTTACACACATCTTTGTATCGTAGTAGAGGCCGACCCTGAGATCTCTTACCCATCTGTAATTCACCAAAAAAGATGTCCTTTGGTATTCTACCATCATCCGTCCTCCTAAGATGTCCTATCCATCTAAGTCTACGAAGACTGAGCTCCTTTGATAGAGGATACCCCTATCCAACCACCCCAGTCTCATTAAAACCAACCTTCAGTGCGGAGATGAAACTTAATGATTATTAGAGAGCAAGCCATGAGTCAGATTTGATGACAACAGGAAGTGTTGACAGCTGCTGGCGGCCTGTGTTGGGAGCTTAAGTGTTGAAGAAGTAACAATTAATATTTCTGCGCAATAAAAAGGCACACGATAATCTTAATCCCATGGCAGATGTGAAATGTCAGCGGTAATATCTCCCTTAATACCAGCTAAAATATGAATAAAAGTAATGAAACTGTTGTAAAGCTGTGGAAATGTAAACAATATAAAATAACACAAAGCTATGCAGCTTTACAAAACAGAATTATGACACATACACGACGTTACGGCGGATATCCTTCATAATCAAACAAATACATACATTAAACTCAACATATAGTCAGGCAGAAGACCCCCCATTGACTAAATTAAGACATAAGAAATGGATGAGAAGAATAGAAAGATAAAACAATTAGAACAATGAAGAAAAAAAAATATTTGAAAACAAATGTGTTTGCTATTTATCTCAGAATCCAAGGCCGTGATACTAACGTGAATTCCAGCTTGATACTCCGCATGCCAGCTGTTCTTTGCAGATAGTGACCATACAACTGTGGTGTGTGTTTGATATGTGTTTAGTTCTGGAGTTCTACTGGTCTGGAAGAAACACCCTTCGGTTACACGGGATTGAGTTTGGATGTCTGTGAGGGCGAGATGAGGCTGAGAGGTTATGATTCACGCCCCAGGTTCATAATATAACCGGTTCAAAACCCAATATAGGACTAGGGTATTTTGTTCAAGAATTGTATGGTTCCGTCGCTCTGCTACCGAGTTGAGTGCGTGGAGCGACACAGCTGTGGATTTCATGTGAAGTGCTTTTACATCTGTCCGCGGTTGTTTGTGACATAAACTGCATGTTCAGAAACATGGCGGCCACTGGTTGCTGAATTTAACAGGGTTATATGTTATGCAGTAACGTGTGGCTGCTAGTTTTCTTGTGACAGCCGCTTCCATTGACGATCAATTGTATTTTTTGCGGCGGCATTCTGGCAGTGACATTATGCATAGTATACTGTGGGGGATGTTGTTTTGTCTAGACTACTGTCTGTTCCACTTTTCACATGGGACAGTGAAGAGCATGTTGTGTGATATTCACTTTCACATGAACGGAGCTTAATGGAGCGACCATTTACCGTGATGTTGGAACCGCGACTAACTTACCAATTACAAGGACCTTTGTTTATAATGATATCGAACCATTGGTGTTGAAATATATCACGAGTCCCCCTGATCTTTTGGGTAGTGAGAGCGGGTATTTATCCTTATCAACAGAAACATTTGATCAGGTGTGTGTGTGAGTGTGTGTGTGTGTGTGTGTGTGTGTGTGTGTGTGTGTGTGTTACTGCAGTGAGACATCTTGAAGAGTAGGCCAAAATGGCCACTGTCCTTGCAAAATTATTAGGCAAGAAAACTGACCAACAAGTAGATAGAGCCTTATATGAAATATGTTATTTTGTCATGTCCGAGTATCAGTAATAGTTCAAATCCCTGTCTCAAGAATCCTGAGTCTTCCCGATATTCTTATCTCTTTTCTTGTGAGTTGGGGGAGGTGAAATGGTTTCTATCATTTCACTCTTTCTCTTCTTTTGCCCGAACGCATTCAGAGTTGTACTTTATCTCATATAACAGTAAAGAAGAAGAATATTCTATATATTTATATAAATATTTTTTTCTTTATTCTTTTTATCTTCACTTGAATGAAATCTGTATCGAGAAAGCAAATCTTACACAAATGCTTGCTGAAGCTAGACAAATCTCTAAGGTGCTAAACTCGCTATGACCATTACTTTCGAAAGAAACACTTAGAAGAAGAAGAAGAAGAAGAAGAAGAAGAAGAAGAAGAAGAAGAAGAAGAAGAAGAAGAAGAAGAGGTAGAAGAAGAAGGAGAATTTGTATAGCTCGGCCATAAACTTCTATGGAATCACGATTGCCGTTGTATAAAATACCATAGTTTTTAAAACTCAGAGGAATCTCTTGATTGCGTGTTAATTGATTTGTTCAGAAAGCTTACATTTGACGCGAATCAATAGAAAAATATTCTCTCTTCGCTTTAATATTATTATTCGTTTAACATTCAAACTTAGATGAGAAATACGGGGAGGACACGGGGCAGCTGCAGTAGATAACTCAGGACAGGAGTGTTTGGAATGTGTTGGTTGAGGAGCTATGCCTGCATTGAGATTAAAGAAGAATGAAGAAAGAAGAATAAGAAAATATGTCTTCGCTTAATATTATTAGGGAGAATTGTGTTGGAAGATTCTGGTGCTTTTGCCTTGACCACAAGTAGTCTGACTATGGAACTTATGGCAGTAAGTAAAGCATTTACATGGCTCGAGACACAGACATTTACTCGGTCATGTTTCTTTAGTGACTCAATGAGTATGCTCAGGAAGAGCATTTTCGTGCCAGGGCATACGGGTTTACAAAGAAATGAGCAGGATTGCGGGTAAGGCTACTGTGGAGGACGGATGAGCCGTGGACCAGGATGATAAATTGAATGCTCTGCGAGAACCAAATGATCTACAACCATTGTCAGACTGAGAGAACAGCAAGATAAAATATGTGTATGAACGAACGAACGAACTAACAGACTTTATTTTCAAATGGTAACAAATTGGGCACGCAGGCCCGTCTTACATTCGGCCCTTCCAATCACTCATCTAGTGTGTGTGTGTGGGTGAGAGATGTGTGGGTTAATGTGTGTGGGGGTGTGGAGGATGTGTGTGGGTTGGGGGAGGGGAGCGTGATGGGTGTGGGTGATGGATTTGGGGATGTGTGTGTGGGTGGGGGATATGTCTGGCTGGGTGGGGGTGTGTGTGGCTGGATGGAGGATGTGTGTGTGGATAGTGAGGGTGATTGTAGTTGGGTGATGTGTGGATGGGTAGGAGATGTGTGGGGAAATGTGGGTGAGGGATGTGTCTTTGGGATGTGTGGGTGTGCTGTTGTGTGGGAGGGGAGATGGGTATGGATAAAGGATGTGTGTGTAGAGGTGGGGGTGTGGTTGGGTGTGCGAATGGGTGAAGGATGTGTGTGAGGGTGTGGGATGTGTGTTTAGATGGGTGGTTAGGGTGTGAGTGTGGTGGGTAGATAGGAGATGTATGTGTTGATGAGTGGGTGAGGGAAGTGTGGGTGTTAGTGGTTGAGGGATAAGTACGTGCGTCTAAGGATGTGTGTGGGGATGAGTGTATGGATTGGGGATGTGTGTGTGTGAGTTGTGTGTGCGTGTATGGGAGGTGTGTGTTTGTGAATGGGGGATGTGTTGGTGGGTGGGGATGTGTGTAAGGGATGTGTGTATGGGTGGGGAGATTGTGTGTGGGTGGGGATGTGTGTGTATATGGGTAGAGGTGTGTGGTTAAGGGATGTGTAGCTGGGGGATGGATGGGTGGAGTATGTGTGGTTGGGTAGAGGATGTGTGGGTGGGTGATTGTATATGAGTAAGGGTGTGTGGTTAAGGAATGTTTGGTTGGGGGATGGGTGGGTAGAAGATGTGTGGGTGGGTAGAGGATATGTGGGTGGGTGAGTGTGTGTAGGTTAAGAGATGGTGGGGGATGTTTGTAGGGGTGGGCTCGGGATCTGTGAGTGGGCTGGGGGAGATGGGAGATTATGTGGGTGAGTGCGGAATTTGTGTGTGGGTAGGTGCGGGATATTGAGTTGGCGGGGGGGGGGATGTGTGTGCGTGGGGGATGTGTGGCTGAGGAATGTGTGTTAGGCTGGGTGGTTGGAGGTGTGTGGATGGAGGAGGATATGTGGGTGAGTGATTTATTGGTGGGTAATGGGACGGGTAGAGGATATGTGAGTGGGTGGGGAGATGTGTGTAGGTGGGTGGGTGTGTGTGGGTGGGGGATGTGTGGGTTAGGGAATGTATGTGTGATTGGGGTGTGGGTGGATGGGATTGTGGTGGGTGAGAGGTGTGTGTGGGTAGGGAGATGTGTAGGTGTAGGGATGTGGTGAATGGGTGGGGGAATGTATGTGTGTGTGGGTTATGTGTATGGTTGGGTGGGGGAGTTGGAGTGAATGGAGGATGTGTGGGTGGGTTGTGGATGTGTCTCATAACATAGTAATATGCATTGTTTATGTGTACAAAATTTATTTGACAATGTTTTTTCCTATACACTGTTGATGAAAGAAAGATGAGTGATTGGAATGGCCGAATGTAAGACGGACCTGCGTGCCCAATTTGTTACCCTTTGAAAATAAAGTCTGTTCGTTCTTTCATTCATCTTTCGTTCATCAATAATGCATAGGAAAAACATTGTCAAATGAATTTTGTAAACATAAACAATGCATATTACCATGTTATGAGACACATCCACCACCCACCCACACATCCCCCACCCAACCACACACACACCCCCCAGACACACCAACATTCCCCCACCCATCCACCACATCCCCACACCTACACATCTCCCTACCCACACACACTCCCACCAACCACACATCCCATCCACCCACACCCCAAGCACGCTTACATTCCCCAACCCACACATCCCCCACCCATACACATCTCCCCACCCACTCACATATCCTCCACCCGTCCCATTACCCACCAACAATCACCCACCCACGTATCCTCCTCCACCCACATATCCCGCACCTACCCACACACAAATTCCGCACCCACCCACATAATCTCACATCTCCCCCAGCCCACTCGCAGATCTCGAGCCCACCCATACAAACATCCCCCACCATCTCCTAACCTACACGCACTCACCCACCCACATATCCTCTACCCATCCACACATCCTCCACCCACCCATCCCGCTATCAAACATCCCTCAACCACACATCCCTTAACCACACACCCATACCCATATACAATCACCCACCCACCCATACTCTACCCACCCACCCATCCCTCAGCCACACATCCCTTAACCACACACCCCTACCCGTATACACACACATTCACCCACACATCTCTCACCCACGCGCACCCACCCACACACACTTCCCACCCATCCACCCAAACATCCCACACCCAGACACACATCCCCACACCCACAACCACCCCCACCTGCACACATCTCCCACCCATAACATATCCCCCACACCCACATCTCTCCACCCACATATATATCCCCCACCCATACCATAACCCACCAACAATCATCCACCCACATATTCTCCTCCACCCACAACCGCCTAGCCAAACACACATCTCCCCCCAACCCATACATACCCACACACAAACCCTGCACCCACCCACACAATACCACCCCGCCCACCCACACATCCTGAGCCCACCCACTGTGGTATGTTAAAATAGAAATGGGAGATCGATGTCCCAAATTATCTGTGGACCCCTATTATGGGAAAACCAGGAATTGGCTCGGAAGATTCCCTATTGATAAAACAGTTTTTCTGATAGGTGGCCAAGAGAGCCCAGGGAAGTCATTGCTTTAAAGAGAAAGTAAGATCAATCTAATTAGAGGGCAAGCGTGTTGTATCACTGCCACCGGCTCTCTCTTGTTGGAAATACCACATCCTGTTAGAATCACTTTTACATGAGGATAACACTTAAACTGAATTGGCTACTCCCTATATAAAATCTATTGTCCCCCCCCCCCCCCCCCCGCCACGTTAATTGCGCACATATTCTACCCTTGGAGGTCGGATAAAAATGGTTGTTCGGACACCCTTTACGTAAGGTAAATTTCCGCGGACCTTCTCTTATTAGTTTGACGTATTTAGTCTGCATTCCATTGAAGCACTATCTGCCGTAAAATAATACTTAACGTTGGCTAACGACAACACTCTTTGGAATTACTGGGCGTAATCTGTTATTCCAAGTATTGAATCGCCGGTCGTTGTATTTACTGGGCACTATGAATTTCCAGACGTAGGTTTTTTTCACAACCATTGCATTGGTTCTCAAGCTGTAGTTATGGAGAAATTGAAAATGTCACACCCACACACACACCACGAATCCACCCACACACACATCCCCCACCATCAACACCTGCATACACATACTTACGCACACGTACTCACATAACACACGAATACACACACCCTGGCATACACTGCATGCATGCACACTTACACAGACAAACATATACACGAGCACACACACACACGCTTACAGTTCATTGTATTAGATTGAATTAACGGTAGAAGATACTCTGGGGCATTTTTAGATATAATTTTATTCACTAATTTTGCTTTGTCAAAAAGGAAGCGCTTTCGAAGTGGTAGAAGTCTTAGATAGCTGTATAATTTATTACTTTCAACGTGCTTTATGCTAGAAACTAGACGTATAGCGCGGTTTTGAAGCGAACACAGTCGTTTCATATTAGATTTAGGGCAACCATCCCAGACTGTGGAACAATAATCGAGAGGTGATTGGATATAGGATGCGATAGGATAAGATAGGTGTGGCCAGACAAGAACAGTATGCAGGAAGCCACAGAAGATTAATAAACAGAACTGGTGTCGTTAGCCGCTACACGCTTTGAGATTTACTGAGGAGGGGATCCGAGCACTTATGGACTGAATGGTTCAATATGCAATGAGGATGATCAGTCGACTAAAAAAAAAAAGATGCATATCTTTCACAGGACTTAGCAGTCAACCCCAACATTTTGGCCGTTCGTGATTCCTGGGCAATTTTTTTTTAACGTTCAGTAGTTTGCCATCGCTTTCTGAACGATCGGCACCTATACCTGTTTCGAAACAAATCAGCACCGCTATGTTTCGAACCCGGGTTACGGTATTACGAATCGCGTCCGTAATCTCTTAGCCACGGAGACCAGTGGTCGACTAACTAACTAACTAGTTATTCTGTTAAAATGCACACCCATAGAGGTGAATAATATACGGAGTTCATGGAGGAGCTGGAGAAGATAACAAAGGACAGGAGGGATTGGATTGAGTTGCTTGAGCAACCGTGGCTCTATTGGGGATTAAACACAGAACAAAAATAAGCAAATTCAAACTCAAAGTGTATTAAAAGCATTGCCATCAATCGTTCTAAACTCCGCTTGATTCATAATGTGTTTTTATGTTTATTGATCTCTATGGGCGATTACTTCACCACATGAATCAGCTATACATGTCTGGATGCGCCAGACCGAGAATTGTTATCAGCAAAGTTGTCGAATAAATACACATAGGAATAAATACCAGAAATGGCTGCATTATAATTAGGCTGTCCCTGCGCTGGGCGCTGTCTTCGCGGCCGTCTGGTGGAATATAACAGCCATGTTGGTCTAAGGTTTAATTCGAGGAGAAATCCTTTCAGTCAATAGATACTGCACACAGACAGGCGGACATCATCAGTCTGGTCTGTTAGCAGGGTTCTCGTGTGTCGCAGACATGCTGGTGTTTGTAGCCGAGGCTAAAGTGATAACCAGCATGATGGCGTAACTTCTTCTTCTTCTTCTTCTTCTTCTTCTTCTTCTTCTTCTTCTTCTTCTTCTTCTTCTTCTTCTTCTTCTTCTTGCTCCTCATCCTCCTCCCCTCTTCATCTTCTCCTTCTACTCCTACGCCCCGTTTCCTTCTACTCCTACTCCTCCTCCAACAAAACCATACGGTAACTCCACAGCCAAGGGTAGAATAGGAACACTGAATCAGACGGGCACGGTATACTTCAATGGAGAGTAAAATAAGAAATACAAATTGAAACCATTGCCTGGAATAATTGGTGGTAAATGACACCTAATCAACGAATGGGTGGATTAATTAATGAATGGATAAAAATATACCTTTTAAATTAAATATACCATCTTCTGAAGGATGGAAAAGCGGGTTGTCCAGATTGTATATCAACATAAGCTATTAAAGACAACATAAATACCTCACGTGAATTTCTGCACACGTTGTTTAGTTTGGGAAACCGAAGAAATCCCAGCAGATTGGAGAGAAGCTGCTAAAGAAAGAACCTGCAAGAATTTTTTAATAATAGAGGAGCAATGTTACTATCTGTTCCTGAGACATCGTAAGCAGGATCATCCTTTAAAGAGTGAAGATTGCCATTAACAATATAGTATGTGTTGAAAGACAGGATTCCGCCCAGACAGATCCTGTACTGAGCATAACTCCACAGCTAGTTACATATCCTTTACATGCGTAGCAGTCAACCCCATCAATTTGCCTTCTTTTTGGCTATTTGCGATTCCTGGGCAAGTTTACATTCAGTAGATTGCAATTGATTTCTGAACGACCGGCACTCATATCATTGTATGGGAACCAACGCAAGTCAGTCTGCTGCCAAATCACCCGCAGCTGTGTTTCGAACGCGGTATGCGGGATAACAAATCGTATTCGTAACCCCTTCGCCATAGAGCCACGGCACTCACACTAATATAGCAGTGTATTAAACCGAAACGGCCATTTTAAGATGGATTTGTGGACTTTTAAAAGGCCTTTGACAACATTGATGGACTAGAACTCCTAGGAATTTACGAGGCTGTATTAGATCCCACAGAAAACCATGAACTCAATAAAAACAACATACAAAGACATGAAATAAGACATCTTCATAAGATAAAACTAACAGATACGTTTGAAATAATAGCAGGTGTGCGATAAAACCTTTGATCACCTTTATTATTCTTACTGACTGAATTATGAAGACAACATTTAATCAGGAATGGACCAGTGGACTCTGACAGAGCAGCTAGATATTCTGGATTTCTATGATGTCACCGTCCTCTTGACCCACACAGGAAATCAGATGCAAAATCAACAGAACACTTGAAGGGAGGACGCAACAATTTGATCTAAACATTCATCCCGGAAAAACAAAGGTAATGAGGTCAAGCCAAGCAAATAATATCTGATTTCGCTTCAGAGTTGAGGCATGCACAAACCGTGGGAGTATTTTACAAGGTTGGGTGCTCAACTCAGCTCTGTCCCCCCTGCTTATAGTTATAGCAGCAATTTGGAATCTCCAGTGAATAAAAAAGCGACGAAAATACGCTAATGTTGGACAGTTAACACATTGAGAAAACCTCCAAGGCAAACGAATTAAAAGGCCACCCCAAAAACACACTCAGAAGAAACTTAGAGATGAACAAATAATATGGGGTTTACGTGGAGGAAGTTTAGGGATAAAGGACATGATAGAAGTTGGGGGAAGTTGATGGAGGGTACGTCCTCCAGGGGGGATATCCGGCCACAGAATTACGTATACCGGAAGGGGCGCGAGTGTCTCTTCACAAGTCACGCGATTGTGTGTATCCTGAATTCAGGGACTGTCCTGTCGCATTTCGACTTTGTGATGTCAGCTCTTCACGCACTTACTTCCGGGAACTGTTGTCTGCCAGCTGTGTGTAATAGAAGGTACAATAGAGACACTAGTATATCCCACAGAAAACAATTAAATTAATAAAGACAACGTATACATAATTATTGTCTTTTCTTGGGGGGGGGGGGCGGGGGTAGCGCACCCTCGCTTTGAACTTAAGCGTAGAATACACACTGCTTCGAGTAGTGCTGGACTAAATTATGCGTGTGGGTTAGCTTTCCCTATTACCAGTGTCCCTCGCCATCAGGCAAACCCACTCCGACTTCAGAGATACTTGTAATTTACGTCCCGAAGTCAAGGACGATAGGTCAACATTTTAGTCCAACTAAATGTTGATGCCGAGGTAAATGGTTCAACCCTACACCGGATAGTTGGACTAAATGTTTGATTTCTCGTCCTTAACTTGGGGACGTAAATTATAAGTACTTCTGAAGTCGGAGTGAGTTCGCCTGATGGTCTAAGGTTTGACGTCTGGGCACTTACTAAACAAGCTGAACAGCGCGTAAATACCCTTGAATATAAATGTTATAGAAGAGTTCTAAGAATATCTTAGGTACAGAAAAGGAAAAAAAAAAAAAAATGCACCCATACGACAAGAACTAAATATTGGCTACTAAAGACGATAAAACAAAGAACATTGAAATATTTCGGTCACTTGAAACATCATGAAGGTTTGGAGAGAACAATAATGGAGGGGTATATGCCAGTGGAGAGTGAAAGAGAAAGGCAAAGAGTAGATGGATGCAGGATGTGGCAGTTGATCTCCAGATGGGTGTATCAGACGCGGGACATCTTGCTTACGTTTGAGAAGTTTTCCGGAAGGTTGTTATGGGAGCGAGGTTCTGCAAGGGACATGCTACTGAATGAATTCAGACCTGTCACATGGGATGGTTCTAGCACACCACCAGCTATAGCAAGTTCCTGCTTCCTGGGTTTGTTTGTGTGAACAAATAACAAGAATTATCGCCGAAGTAACGGAGTACGTGCTTTGTCCTCGATACCTTTGACAACACTCTCGTGTGTTGCCGGGGCCCATAAGGGAAGCAAAGAATAGCAACACTGTTGCCTACCACGCATGTCGTAAGAGGCGACTAAGGAGGCTTGATGGTTCCATCGCCCTGCTACTGAGTGAGTGCGTGGCGCAACACTGTGGGCTGTGAGTTTCGTGTGAAATGCTTTTGAATCTGCCCGAGGTTTTTTGGAAGGTGACTGCATGTTCGGAGCGATGGCAGATGGCTATGTCCCAGAGTTGACCGGTTTTTGCCTTATGCAGAAATGCGTGGCTGCTGGGCTTCTGGTTGACTGCCACTGCCATCGACGATGAACTGTATTTCGTGGACTGTGTGGGTGAACATCTAGGAAACATCCAGATGGGAAAATGACTGCCGATTCCATCATAGATGAACTGGGTGTTTCGTGGGGGACTATTGTGTTGACATTCTGGTGGCGGCATTATGCACAGTGTATCTGTGTAGGCTGTTGTTTGTCGAGACTCCTGTCTTTTCCACTTTTCACATTGGGCAGTGGGGAGCATTTTGTGTGATATTCACTGGCACAGGAACGGCGCATAATGGGGATGACCCGTTGCTGTGAAGTTGGAAGTGCGACTAACTAACTAACTAACCTTTGACAACAGCTAGCGGGGAGAAAATGGTGACTCTTCGCTGGCTGTTGAATGAGGGGACGGAACGCGTATGGGAATGTCCTGAGTGCAGTGATGTCGGTTCTTAGCTCAACTCAACTAAATTGTTTGTGCAAATGATCTTGGACGGGGGCCAGAACATTTCAGTGGCAGAAAAGTAGATCCGGAGATTTCTAAAACTGCAAGTGGAGGTATATTACACACAACACCTTCCACACCAATCCATCCACACACACTCGCACGCCGCACGCGAGCCGGCGCACACACATACACACACAACCTGGGTGACTAACATGGTATGACCGAATCACCAACATAAAGTTCACGCAGAAAACTAAGAACATTCCACTGAATCACAATGTCAAGAAAAGACCCTGACACTTGGTGGGGCACACACCGTGGACACCTGCTAATAATATAACTAGAAACCCTCTTCTGGAGTTCACAATGTGAAAGACATAAAGTAAAATAATTAAAAAAGGGGCTTGAAGACGATGCGTTTACTTCCCTGTACTGGATTTTATGGCTCGGTCACTTTCAGCTAAGCGACATGCCGAAAGCGTCGCACAGAGCATGAACTCTACAGCTCCAGTGACGATCCCCAGGAGTTTCCACAAGAATTACAGAATTACACGCGTGAAGCGAAAAGTGCGGAAATGAACGAGTAATTTTTGGACAGCAATGAACGAGTAATCTTTGGACAACATTGAAAGATTAACCTTAGGACAGCAAGGTAGGCAGCTTAAACACTTCACCGCGGAAACACCCTAGCAAATAATGACGATGACTAACAACAGAGAGCTGTGGTAACATGGCAGTTAGAACAGCAAGTTAGCCAGAAAGTATTTACGCTCCTAATGGGTGAGTTGATTACTACTGGTACTATTGGGGTTGGAACTCTTCGCTGGCTTCTGAGGATGGGGACGGAGCGCTTATGGGAATGCCCCGAATGCTGTGATGTCGGTTCCTAAATCAATCAATCAATCAATCAATCAATCAATCAATCAATCAATCTTGGGTGAGTTGATTAAACAAACGCATGAAGAAGAGAATTTAGAGATACAAGTGAATACAATTTGGAGGACAGGGACTGAGCTGCAGGACATAGTAAAGGACAGGACTTGAGAGTGAGTTGTCTGCGAGCCCATGCTCCAATGGGATATAAAAACCAGCAGGAGAAGGAAAAAGAATGGTGTCAGAAGGGCATGCAGATATTTCAATGGCAGAAAATAATTTGCGGGTAGTTCTGAAGCTGGGAGCGGGGCCATATTGCAGGCAATTATAACTGGTTGACTGTGTAGACTGGGGACCACTGGCTCGTATCACGTTAATCAGCCTCGACAGGAGGTCCGCATCTCATCAATAATTTCTGGACCCAGCTCGTCTCCTGTTGGGAGATGGAGGGCGGGCAGGGACAGAGAAGGGGTGATAGGGTGCGGGGGAGATGGGGGATGCATGATGAAGAACAGAGTAGAGCTGGAGCCGCCGTTATTCAGTGTCGGCGAGGGAGCATGTCAGAGAAAGCTGTAGAGTGGGAAAATGTCAGAGAAAGCCGGGGAATGGAAGCATGTCAGAGCAAGCGGAGGAGTGGGAACATGTTAGGGATAGCGGGAGAATGGAAACATGTCAGAGAAAGCGGGAGAGTAAATCCCACCATGTCAGAGAAAACGGGAGAGTGGGAGCTTGTCAGAGAAAGCGGGAGAGTGAAGTGGGGCCATGTCAGTGAAAGTGGGAGAGTGGGAGCTTGCCAGAGAAAGCGGGAGAGTGGGAGCATGTCAGAAAAGCGGGAGAGTGGGAGCATGTCAGAAAAGTGGGAGAGTGGGAGCATGTCAGAGAAAGCGAGAGAGTGGGAGTATGTCCGAAAAGCGGGAGAGTGGGAGCATGTCAGAAAAGCGGGAGAGTGGGAGCATGTCAGAAAAGCGGGAGAGTGGGAGCATGTCAGAAAAGCGGGAGAGTGGGAGCATGTCAGAAAAGCGGGAGAGTGGGAGCATGTCAGAAAAGCGGGAGAGTGGGAGCATGTCAGAAAAGCGGGAGAGTGGGAGCATGTCAGAAAAGCGGGAGAGTGGGAGTATGTCAGAAAAGCAGGAGAGTGGGAGCATGTCAGAAAAACGGGAGAGTGGGAGCATGTCAGAAAAGCGGGAGAGTGGGAGCATGTCAGAAAAGCGGGAGAGTGGGAGCATGTCAGAGAAAGCGGGAGAGTGGGAGTATGTCAGAAAAGCGAGAGAGTGGGAGTATGTCAGAAAAGAGGGAGAGTGGGAGCATGTCAGAAAAACGGGAGAGTGAGAGCATGTCAGAGAAAGCGGGAGAGTGGGAGTATGTCAGAAAAGCGAGAGAGTGGGAGTATGTCAGAAAAGAGGGAGAGTGGGAGCATGTCAGAAAAACGGGAGAGTGGGAGCATGTCAGAGAAAGCTAGGGAGTGGGAGCATGTCAGAGAAAGCGGGGGAGTAGGAACATGTCAGAGAAAGCGGGAGAGTAAATCCCACCATGTCAGAGAAAACGGGAGAGTGGGAGCTTGTCAGAGAAAGCGGGAGAGTGAAGTGGGACCATGTCAGAGAAAGCGGGAGAGTGGGAGCATGTCAGAGAAAGCGGGGGAATGGGAGCATGTCAGAGAAAGCGGGGAAGTGGGAGCATGTCAGAGAAAGCTGGGGAGTGGGAGCATGTCAGAGAAAGCGGGGGAGTAGGAACATGTCAGAGAAAGCGGGAGAGTAAATCCCACCATGTCAGAGAAAACGGGAGAGTGGGAGCTTGTCAGAGAAAGCGGGAGAGTGAAGTGGGGCCATGTCAGAGAAAGCGGGAGAGTGGGAGCATGTCAGAGAAAGCGGGAGAGTGGGAGCTTGCCAGAGAAAGCGGGAGAGTGGGAGCATGACAGAGAAAGCGGGAGAGTGGGAGCATGTCAGAGAAAGCGGGAGAGTGGGAGCATGACAGAGAAAGCGGGGGAGTGGGAGCATGTCAGAGAAAGCGGGGGTATGAGAAATGCAGGGATCAATCAGGTGCCGTCTCCGCAATGAAAGCTGTCTGCAATGGATCTCCAATTCTGTCCGTCTCTCGCCTTGATTGTACATTCTGTCAGTCTGATGTTCGTGAAGCAGACAGTGAAAGTGTGGGTGAGAGAAAGCTAGACAATGTGATATGAAGAGAAATAGAGAGTGGAAGTGTTTTGGAGAGAAGCTGAGAGCGTGGGATGGAGAGTAAGTGTGTATGAGCGGACGAGAGAAAGAGAGAGATCGATTGGAACATAGTGAGAGTATGGTAGGGCTGTTTGAGTAAGAGTGTGTGAGTATTAGAAAAAGTGTTTAAAAAAATATAAGAAAGAGAAAAGATGAAGAGAGAGTATAGTGAACATGCAAAGGAGAATATGAGTGACTTAAAAAAAATCATTAGAAAGGAGAGTATATAAGAGTATATGGGGTAGGGGCGGGGAGAAAGAAAGGGAGAGAGAGAGATAGATAGCATGGCAGAGTATGAGAGATGATGATGATGATGTGTGTTTGTGTGCGATAGAGAGAGAGAGAAAAAAAAAGAGAGAGAGAGAGAGAAAGAGTGAGAGAGAGAGAGAGAAAGAGAGAGAGAGAGAGAGAGAAAGACAGAGAGAGAGAGAGAGAGAGAGAGAGAGAGAGTTTATGACAGGGAGTAAGTGTTCTAAAACAGTTTGGTCTGATTTGTTGACCGATGCTGTTGCCTTGTTTCCTTGATTCTTCTCAGTTTGCCACATGTACAACGTCTTCATTGTTTTGTTTTCCCGTTCACTCTCTTTTAACTCAAGCATGGTCTTGCTTGCTTGCTTGATTAAAAAAAAAAAAAAAAAAAATTCCAAACTCGGACTCGTTCAACCTGCGTTTTTCAGCCTTGGTTAGAGTGGAGATCCGTGATTGTTTGTGGGTGTTTTACCCTGTTTCTGTCTTGTGCGCTCTCACACGCTCTACTGCTTCTAGTACTGATTTTTGCGTGTGGATTAGCTTTCCCTTACCAGTGTCCCTCGCCATCAGGCCAACCCACCCCGACTTCTGAGGTACCTGTAATTTACGTCCCCAAGTCAAGGACGAGAAGTCAACATTTTAGTCCAACTGACCGGTGTAGGGGTTGAACCCGCTACCTTGGCATCAGCACACCGGAAGTTTACCAACGAGCGCTCTTATCCATTTGGCCATGCTAACTCCCATTTTAGTTTGTTGCACATCCTTTCTTACAGGACATCGCAGTCAACACCAGCATTTCTGCCGCTGTGATCTCTTGGCATGTTTACCGACACCGATACCAAAGGAAAACCAACTCAACGCGGTCTGCTGCAGAATCGCGCGCAGCTGTGTTTCAAACGCAGGTATACGGGATTACAAACCGCGTCCGTAAGCTCTTCGCCAAGGAGATCGGCTGACTTCCATTACAAATTGTAATTGTTAGTTGACATGGTGATTATCTTTATTAGTTTTCTTATATTCAGTACGCGTAGAGGGTGTGGTTTTCACTGCTCTCGAAGGAAGAGCGGCACCAGTTTGAAAATATAATCTTGTAACTGCGGGGGGGGGGGGGGGGGGCCGGGAAGGAGAGAATGGAACCCGGGTCACCGTGTAAGTAAGCACTGTGCTACCGCGTCTGCAAAGGATATACAGGGTGTTTGTAAAGATTCACTACACTTTTTATGTAGAACACATTTGAAAAATGAAGTACATGACGTCATAAAAAATGTGCTCCACAGTCCTTCATGAAGCAATATGCAGCGAGTGGCTGTCGCCTGCTGGAGTAATTCCTTGCATTTCATACACAATGATGTTATCAATAGAAGAAATGATGTTTCAAATTTGTTCTACATACAAAGTGTAGTGAGACTTTAGAAACACCGGTATAAGTGCTTAATAGATATACACAATAGATGTGTGAGATGGGGAAAGAAGCCCTGAGATAATCAGCAGATGAACTGAGACAGTTGGGGTCATGGACCCCCCCCCCCCCCCCCCCCCCCAAAAAAAAAAAAAACGCCTCTTCCACGTTGCTAATCGATGGTGGAGCAGCCATTTTGTAATCGCTATTGTTCAAACTGCTCGATATTCACGACCCCTATGTGGGGGTGTGCTTAAGAGCCAGTATGTGTCCTGAAATATATTTTTCTTCTGTCCATACTCATCAATGTGCTTTATAAGAACATTCTTTTTACTTAATCATTTTCCCTCATACTATATAGATGTAGACAATAGTTGTCAGAGATGAGAAAAGAGGTGCTGAAAGAACTGAATAATCCTTGAGCTGCCAACGATATATAAGCACTTAATAGACGTGCAAAAAGGATGTGAGAGATGGGGATAGAACAAACAAATGGACTGAAAAACCTTGCTTGAACTGTGGAAATCGATGTACAGGAAACGCAAATATCCGTCCACCCATTTCTCTCCTTATCTTTAGCTTGTCTGGTACCACGTGGTTAGGGGCCATCGCTAGGAATATAGTCTACACGCAAGAGTGACTTATCCTGCTGCTAGCCCAGCGATATAGATCGTTTTGCTCCGACATACCGGCTTGACAGCGCTTTCGCTCCAACAAACGACGGTTTGATATTCAATATAGACTTTTTTTTTTTTTTTTTTAGCTAATAATAGTCCGTTGTCATAGCAACCGCGTGTGCTGTCATGTGACTGTGCTATCTATTCTTGCGGAGACAGTTCAAGATGGAAATTATCCGTGAAATGTCGATTGTTGATGTTTTCCCAATTGCAGCTTTTTAAGAGAGGACAATCATGAAGTCACTTATTTGTCATTTGATGACGTTGTTATCTTCTCTGGTGTCGTATATGAACAGAGGATTGCCAGTTATTGAAGTGTATAATAGTGTGTGCGTGTGCGCGCCTGTGTTTATATGTATCAAGTATACTTGCCTTTGAGATATGGTAACGCTTCTTATAGCCCTTGCCGTGTGGCGTTGGTGATCATGTCTGTCCACAGCCTTCTGTCTCGTGTACTGCCAATCTTCTTATAGTCCATGCCGTGTGGCGTTGGTGATCATGTCTGTCCACAGCATTCTGTCTCGTGTACTGCCAATCTTCTTATAGTCCATGCAGTGTGGAGTTGGTGATCATGTCTGTCCACAGCATTCTGTCTCGTGTACTGCCAATCTTCTTATAGTCCATGCAGTGTGGAGTTGGTGATCATGTCTGTCCACAGCATTCTGTCTCGTGTACTGCCAATCTTCTTATAGTCCATGCAGTGTGGAGTTGGTGATCATGTCTGTCCACAGCATTCTGTCTCGTGTACTGCCAATCTTCTTATAGTCCATGCAGTGTGGAGTTGGTGATCATGTCTGTCCACAGCCTTCTGTCTCGTGTACTGCTAGTCTTATAGTCCATGTCGTGTGGGGTTGACAATAATTTCTGACAACATCTTTCTGTCTCGTGTACCGTCAATCATTTCTGACACTGATGTACCTCCATGCCATGATGTCAAACTGTCTAGCATCTTCTCTCTTGGTCTGCCCCTGCCTCTCCCCCCCCCCCCAACCTTGCTGTTGTGACGACACAGTCCAGTTTTCCTTTCTCATAACACGACCAAAGCACGTGGACTGTCCTCTCATGATGTGAGTAACCAGTTCTGTTTTCAAGTTTACGGATTTCAAGATATCGTCATAACTTTATATCCTTTGACAGTATTCTCATCATTTTTTTCTCTGAAACCACAAGTCCGCAGTCACCACGTAATGCCCTACTTGTCTGCTGCGTTGAGTTGTCGAGTTGAGCTAACCAACAACATCACTGCACTCAGGGCACTCCCACACGCACTCCATCTTCTTGTTCAACAACCAGCGAAGAGTCACACTGATAATGGTTCTAACTACCATCTGATTGCAAGTTCTCCTCTCCTTCCCTCTCAGTTTTGAAATTCGTGCAGAGCCCCTGCCGATCCCCCTCTATATCATTCTCTGGACCTACGGGTTCTCAGTCTGTTCCACTGTTTTCTCCACGTGGTCTCACAGGCGCCCGACCATCTCTGCCTTGTCCCTAGATAATCTACCACCAAGAGGTACATTTCCCGCCAGCCTATCAGTCTGTTCATCTCCATCTCACCCCTGCAGTATCTACTGACTGTTCACGTATCGTTCCCGAGCCTCGGGACTGGTTCAGTATGTGCTGTCCCCAGTCATGACCCGGTTACATTCTATTATGCCTGTCGGCAGATGTGAAGTTCCAGTAGCCATCCTGCACACCCCGCTGCTATCTGAACGGAGAGGGGAGGTTGGAGATCATGCTTGCTCACATCTCACCATCTCTAGCCACTTGTATCACTCCGCATGCTGATATTTTACCAGGCCACCACACAAGACTGCCAGTGATATTTTACCAGGCCACCACACAAGACTGCCAGTGATATTTTACCAGGCCACCACACAAGACTGCCAGTGATATTTTACCAGGCCACCACACAAGACTGTCAGAGATATTTTACCAGGCCACCACACAAGACTGTCAGTGATATTTTACCAGGCCACCACACAAGACTGCCAGTGATATTTTACCAGGCCACCACACAAGACTGCCAGTGATATTTTACCAGGCCACCACACAAGACTGCCAGTGATATTTTACCAGGCCACCACACAAGACTGCCAGTGATATTTTACCAGGCCACCACACAAGACTGCCAGTGATATTTTACCAGGCCACCACACAAGACTGCCAGTGATATTTTACCAGGCCACCACACAACACTGCCAGTAATATTTTACCAGGTCACCACATAAGACTGCCAGTGATATTTTACCAGAACACCACACAAGACTGTCAGAGATATTTTACGAGAACACCACACAAGACTGTTAGTGATATTTTACCAGAACACCACACAAGACTGCCAGTGATATTTTACCAGGCCACCACACAAGACTGCCAGTGATATTTTACCAGGCCACCACACAAGACTGTCAGTAATATTTTACCAGGCCACCACATAAGACTGCCAGTGATATTTTACCAGATCACCACACAAGACTGTCAGAGATATTTTACGAGAACACCACACAAGACTGTTAGTGATATTTTACCAGAACACCACACAAGACTGCCAGTGATATTTTACCAGGCCACAACACAAGACTGCCAGTGATATTTTACCAGGCCACCACATAAGACTGCCAGTGATATTTTACCAGAACACCACACAAGACTGCCAGTGATATTTTACCAGAACACCACACAAGACTGCCAGTGATATTTTACCAGGCCATCACACAAGACTGTCAGAGATATTATACCAGGCCACCACACAAGACTGTCAGAGATATTATACCAGGCCACCACACAAGACTGCCAGTGATATTTTACCAGGCCACCACACAAGACTGTCAGTGATATTTTACCAGGCCACCACACAAGACTGCCAGTGATATTTTACCAGAACACCATACAAGACTGCCAGTGATATTTTACCAGGCCACCACACAAGATTGCCAGTGATATTTTACCAGGCCACCACACAAGACTGTCAGAGATATTATACCAGGCCACCACACAAGACTGTCAGTAATATTTTACCAGGCCACCACATAAGACTGCCAGTGATATTTTACCAGAACACCATACAAGACTGCCAGTGATATTTTACCAGGCCACCACACAACACTGTCAGTAATATTTTACCAGGTCACCACATAAGACTGCCAGTGATATTTTACTAGAACACCACACAAGACTGCCAGTGATATTTTACCAGGCCACCACACAAGACTGTCAGTGATATTTTACCAGGCCACCACACAAGACTGCCAGTGATATTTTACCAGAACACCACACAACACTGTCAGTAATATTTTACCAGAACACCATACAAGACTGCCAGTGATATTTTACCAGGCCACCACACAAGACTGCCAGTGATATTTTACCAGGCCACCACACAAGACTGCCAGTGATATTTTACCAGGCCACCACACAAGACTGCCAGTGATATTTTACGAGACCACCACACAAGACTGCCAGTGATATTTTACCAGGCCACCACGAACGACTGTCAGTCAGTGATATTTTACCAGACCACCACACAAGACTGTCAGTCAGTGATATTTTACCAGGCCACCACACAAGACTGTCAGAGATATTTTACCAGGCCACCACACAAGACTGCCAGTGATATTTTACCAGGCCACCACACAAGACTGTCAGTGATATTTTACCAGGCCACCACACAAGACTGTCAGAGATATTTTACCAGGCCACCACACAAGACTGCCAGTGATATTTTACGAGAACACCACACAAGACTGTCAAGAGATATTTTACCAGAACACCACATAAGACTGTCAGAGATATTTTACCAGAACACCACACAAGACTGCCATTAATATTGTCACGTTGGCTTCTTCTGTCCCACTTCCCAGTTGTTACACTATGTTCCCGTTGTCTTCTTCTGATAATGTGGCCAACAACGTGTTGAATGCATCTTCCTATGACAAGTTGTATTTATATCTTACCCTCTTTCAAAATTAATTTGGCTGTCCAAGGCAATTTCAATTATTCTCTAAAATCACATTTCTAGAGCTTCTTTGGGATTCTTTTTGTGTTTCCTGCACACTAATTGCCCAGGAATCACGCGTGGCTGCATGCAGCCAGCAAAAATTCAGTTTCTAATACAGCTTCCATGAAGGGAAAACAAGAGTCTGGCCATTAACTTGGCCATTATTCCTGGTTGTCGACCGCACAACACGCCCGGCAAACACTTCACCATGCTACTCACCAGCGACTGGAGCAGCAAACATCAACCGACTGCAGACTCCATGCTCGTAAACCTCTTGCTTGGCGAGCCGTGTGTCGAGGGTCTCTGAGCGTCGCGTCAACCTTTGGCATTTCAATGTTCGTTCTCTAGACTGCATCTCTGCTGCTTTCGTTCACAAATGTGTACATAGTCGTTGTGTGCGTTCTGCTGTAACCGCCTGCTTATGTGGCTGTCATGCTTACATGAACATTCATATCATCACGGGCACCACCATCAGGTGCCACACAATGAGGCGTAAGTGACTATGTCTCTCTACATATATTCTTGGTTTTCTGGATTAGTTCTACTGATGATATTCCTAGCTTGAATCGCCTTATATCTCTATGTATATCATCATCATCATCATCATCATCATCATCATCATCATCATCATCACCGTCAGCATGTAAGAGATTCTATACAGAACGTCGCTCTCATGGTTCACCGAAATGCGTCTCTGTCTCCGGCTATGTCTCCCGTCTCACGTACCCTCATGCCCAAGGTGTCTGCCATGTCCTGTGTCCATATCTGTCCATGTCTACCGCCTCTTGTACCCTCATACCCAAGGTGTCTGCAATGTTCTGTGTCGATATCTAGCCATATCTCCCGCCTCATGTACGCTCATGCTCAAGCTGTCTGCCATGTCCTGTGTTCATCTCTGGCCATGTCTCCCGCCTCATGCACTCTCATCTCTTTATAATGCATATCTTTTATATTGTTGCTGTTCTCAATTAGCCTCGAATGGTGTGTAAATGAAATAATGTATGAAAGATAGTGATGGAAGGGCAGAATGTCAGTCGGGCCTGCGTGCCCAATTCTTAATCCTGTGAAAATAAAGTTTGTTCGTTCGTTCGTTCATGCCCAAGGTGTCTGCAATGCCCTGTGTCCATCTTCGTGCTGGTCGATCCCTGTGCCTCCCTCTAGGAAGCATGCCTTCCATGATTGTTCTCCCTAACCCATTCAGGCGTTTTACGTGACCACATAATGTTGGTTTCCGAGACTTGACACTGTGTATGAGCCAGCTGTCTTCCATGTTCAGATCTTGTATATAAATAAGCACACATAGTATTGTTTGACACTCACAGAAGGAGAAGACAGAAGTAGAGACTAGAGGACGCACTAGACAACATAAAATTTGAAAGCTATAGTTCGGACTAGGACGCACTAGACAACATAAAATTTGAAAGCTATAGTTCTCTGGTCTCTACTTCTTTCTTCTCCTTCTGTGAGCGTCAAACAATACTATGTGTGCTTACTTATATAACTGTCTCAGCGGCCTCATCGGGTTCCCCAATTGATTTCCTATGTTCAGAACTTGTAACATTTCAACATTTGTTTTCTCCGCGGTCCAGGATATTCTAAGAATGTTTCGGCTTATATCACTAAGCACCGATTCTCTCGGTCAGCTGCAACCTCTGCTACCATTGATCTTTCCAGTTGTCACAATGTTCTCCATCGCCTCTCTTCTCATTATACATCAAAGAAAACTGTCTCCATCTCATCATTGTGTATAATGTTCTTCTTTCACCAGCCCCTTCCAGACCACCGTTGTTAGTTACTCCGACAGGTATTGGCAACTTGTGTCTCAGGAACCACATCTGTGTAGCCTCCAAGCTCCTCCTAACTTGCTTGTTCATGTACATTACGTAACTGGCACTGGGTTAGTGACAGTGATTTTTACAGTACAGTACAGGAGAGGAAGGCAACCCCGGCCCACAGTTGATTAAAGGTAACAGGCGCCTACTGTCTCTAGAAGCACGGGTGTGCATCATCGTCATCATTATATCATCACTACGTGTTTTACCGACGGCATGGGCGACTGCACTTCTCCACACCTTGCGGTCTTCAACAGCATATATCAGTTCGCTTGTTATATCTTTCCGTGCCATGACAGAATACTGTCACAGATTTTCTCTCGCCGACCTCCTCTTTCTCTCTTTCCTGAAATCTTTCCAGTTATCACAAAGTATCACATCCTGGTATTCTGAGATAAGTAGCAAAAATTGTGTTTCACATTTTCATTTTCTCTTCATTGTTCTCATTTTTTCACCTTTTCACTCCTCTGATGCCTTGATATAGTCACTGGAGAGTCTTCTACGTGATTATATGTTGTGTTTTGTGTATGTATTTGTTTACTGATAAAAGGTAACCACCACAACATCCTTATTTTTCGTAATTGTGTCCTGTAAAGCTTCATTACTTTGTGTTATTTTATATTGTTTATATTTGTCACAACATGCTGTAGTTTTTGTCCTTTCTTTATGTGGCAACACAAATGATGACTACCTCTTTCTGATGTTTGTGATAAGTTGTCTATATGTCGTAATCTCTTGCACAATGTTTTGATTACTTATTTGAGCTGTGTAAGGAATTGTTCGCATTCTCCTGTAGGGATTTTGTTGTTGTTGATGGTTGGTTACTAATTGTCCAGCATTGACAGCCGTAGGTTAGAACTGGTTCCATGTAACATGTCAGAATTATTTTTCTAACCTCAGATGGTAAGGAGTTGTACATAAAATGTTCTCTATTTGATAAATTGTAGCTCTTGCCTTCTTATTCTGTTCTTCATCTTTGCGATACACCTTCTATTTAATCTTTGAAGAAGAATAAGAAGAAGCAACGAAGGTTGATGATAATGATGATGATGATGATGATGATGGTAGTAGTAGTAGTAGTAGTAGTGGTAGTAGTAGTAGTAGTAGTAATCGTCGTAGTAGTAGTTGTAGTAGTAGTAGTAGTAATAATAATAATAGTAGTAGTAGTAGTAGTAGTAGTAGTAGTAGTAGTAGTTGTAGTAGTAGTAGTAGTAGTAGTAGTAGCAGCGGCAGCAGAAGTAGTAGTAGTACTAGTAACAGTAGCAACAATAGCAGCAGTAGTGGTGGTGGCAGTAGCAGCAACAGTAGCAGCAGTACTGGTGGTGGCGGTAGTAGTAGTAGTAGTAGTAGTAGTAGTAGTAGTAGTAGTAGTAGTAGTAGCAGTAGTAGTAGTAGTAGTAGTAGTAGTAGTAGTAGTAGCAGTACTGGTGGTGGCGATAGTAGTAGTAGTAGTAGTAGCAGTAGCAGTAGCAGCAGCAGTAGCAGCAGCAGCAGCAGCAGTAGCAGCAGCAGCAGCAGTAGTAGTAGTAGTAGTAGTAGTAGTAGTAGTAGTAGTGGTAGTGGTAGTGGTGGTGGTGGTTGTAATGGTGGCAGCAGCAGCAGTAGCAATAGTAATATTTATGTTAAAATTCCTCCGTTGACAACCAGTGCCAGAATTCTGCATGTGGAATTCAGATGCACCATTTGATGCCTGGAATGACCTAGCTGACAACCAGGTTGGACAGTTTCCCAGATACTCCCATACTGGAACTGGTCATTGAAAGGGCGAGTTGTTTCCGGTTGGTTTCCACGGAAAATGTGCTCTTCAGACTCTGGCCCAACCACGGACATGCATATTGCATACGGCATTATCGATTGTTGCTCCCCGGAGACTGGCAACCGATCTTGTGATACCGGTGTGCCTCCCCTGTTGGCTTAATTCCGCGCTCTGTCTTTCATTTTGGTTGTGTGACTTGAGTGAGTATTGAAGAGAATGCATTCAGCAAGAGAATAGGAATGGCAAAACTATGTTTTCAACAACAAGAAATCAGCATGAACATCTTAGTTTTCAACAAGAAATCAGCATGAACATCTTGAGAGATTTACAACGCAGTAACAATGAGAATTGTCAAATGTTATGTATATTCAACGCTACTATATGGCGCGAAAGTCTGGACAATGAACAGGCTATTAGATCGTCGAATTGAAGACCCGGAGATGTGGATATACAGAAGAATATGTCGTATTTTATGGAAACAAAAACAATCAGATACAGAGGTTCAGAAAATCTGGGATTGAAAAGATAGTTGATGAAAGAAGTAAAAAAAAAAAAAATAGAATCAAATGAAATATTTCGGTTACAGACATAACACTCTTATAATAACAATACTGGAGGGTAACGTTGATGGCACGTGAGCAGGAGGTCAACAACGATACACGTGAGAAGATAACATTAACATAAAGAGATGGACGAATGGCAATCTGACAGAATGTACAGGGCGAGAGACAAGACTGTGTTGGAGATCCATTGCAGGCAACTTTCATTGTGGAGACGACACCTGCTTGCTTGATTACTCATATCAGATATAGACATCCCAGATTCTCCAGCTCTCTAACCTTGGTTTCCTGGACTTTGCTCATAAAGTTAGGGCCTTCAGAGTATAATTCCTGCCCATGCACATACCGCTACACACCGGACAGAACCGTCATTAGTCTTATCGTTTATCTCCCGGGTTTATCTGGTTCCACAATCTTCCACCGCACCCTAACATCCATCGCTCGGATGCTGATAGGTGGCTAGTTGCATGCACTTTATACGACGTCTCAGTCAACCCCAGCAGCCCCAGTATCTGCTGGCTGTTTGCGATGTTCTGAGCAATTCTTTATTCAGTAAATATAAGCCAGCGTCCCGTAAAGGACATAGACATTTTAACAGCTGGACATGGTTTTCTGAAGGCTGACGCTCACCATAGTTAAAATCAACGCAAAGCTTCCTATAAGTCACCGGCAGTCTAGTAGATCAGCGCGGCAGGATGGATCCGAGAGCTCATCCTTAAACTTCTGACTTGCTGATGCCGAAGTAGCGGGTTCAACCCCTACACCGGTCAGTTGGACTAAAATGTTGACTTCTTGTCCGTGACTTTGGGACGTAAATTACCAGTACCTCTGAAGTCGGAGTGGGTTCGTCTGAAGGTTAGGGACACTGGTAAAAAGAAAAGCTATCCCACACACAAAAACCAGTCCAGTGCACTAGAAGTAGTAGCACGTGTATGGACTACACTTGAGTTCAAAGCGAACGAGTGAAAAAAATAATAAATTACGGAAGCATTCACATGTGAATCCCGCAGTCTAGATTATTCCGTCATTCACATGTGAATCCCGCAGTCTAGCTTATTCCGTCATTCACATGTGAATCCCGCAGTCTAGATTATTCCGTCATTTGCAGACGAAGCAGCATGGGATACGTCGGCGTAAGAGACAGGAAGCTAGTGTATTGTTTCCCTCAACATGGGATACGTCGGCGTAGGAGACAGGAAGCTACTGTATTGTTTCCCTCAACATGGGATACGTCGGCGTAGGAGACAGGAAGCTAGTGTATTGTTTCCATCAACATGGGATACGTCGGCGTAAGAGACAGGAAGCTAGTGTATTGTTTCCCTCAACATGGGATACGTCGGCGTAAGAGACAGGAAGCTAGTGTATTGTTTCCCTCAACATGGGATACGTCGGCGTAAGGGATAGGAAGCTAGTGTATTGTTTCCCTCAACATGGGATACGTCGGCGTAAGAGACAGGAAGCTACTGTATTGTTTCCCTCAACATGGGATACGTCGGCGTAAGAGACAGGAAGCTACTGTATTGTTTCCCTCAACATGGGATACGTCGGCGTAAGAGACAGGAAGCTAGTGTATTGTTTCCCTCAACATGGGATACGTCGGCGTAAGGGATAGGAAGCTAGTGTATTGTTTCCCTCAACATGGGATACGTCGGCGTAAGAGACAGGAAGCTACTGTATTGTTTCCCTCAACATGGGATACGTCGGCGTAAGAGACAGGAAGCTACTGTATTGTTTCCCTCAACATGGGATACGTCGGCGTAAGAGACAGGAAGCTAGTGTATTGTTTCCCTCAACATGGGATACGTCGGCGTAAGGGATAGGAAGCTAGTGTATTGTTTCCCTCAACATGGGATACGTCGGCGTAAGAGACAGGAAGCTACTGTATTGTTTCCCTCAACATGGGATACGTCGGCGTAAGAGACAGGAAGCTAGTGTATTGTTTCCCTCAACTTCTTTGGTTACCATTAAGGGCGCTGCCATTGCCGCCTTTCACTTTAGCGCACTCTTTAATGTTTACTACCTGACAATCTTGTTATGGCGACAACTCAAATCATCTCATCTGGGAGAAAGGACTCACTCACAGATTGGGTGTTCTGCATGTAACATGAATGAATGCCAACCGTCCTTTTATCTGACGTTCGTCCTGTCTCCACCGTTCCTCCGTTTTATATATAAGTGCTGTCTCATGCACATATCCCCAACTACAGTCTCAAGTCATCGCATTGTCCTACAACAAATCAACCACAACTGCACACCTTAACATAACTACATATATTTGTAGTAGCAGTAGCAGCAGCAGCAGCAGCAGCAGCAGCAGCAGCAGCAGCAGCAGCAGCAGCAGCAGTAGTAGTAGTAGTAGTAGTAGTAGTAGTAGTAGTAGTAGTAGTAGTAGTAGTAGTAGTAGTAATAGTAGTAGTAGTTGTTGTTGTTGTTGTTGTTGTTGCTGTATATTGTATGTATAGTCATTTTAAAAACAACCAATAACTACCATTATTTCCTACATTTCTATGTTAACTTCAATATATGGTTTGTGTTTTCGTTATTCAAATTCACTACGGGAAAACATTGTTTTGATTTTCAATTGGTGTGTTATTGTTTCCTTTTCTGTTGGTTGCATAATAGCTTCCTGGATGTCCATGTATAAGTTTAGGATTTGTGTAATTATATTGTCATGTTGGGAATGAATGCCAAAACTCCTGTTAGCTCAGCCTTGTTTTCTGTGTTTTGTTTTGTAGATAAAGACTTTGTTTGTAACGTTGGTTGTGCATCTGCTGGACTATGTTTGTCGAGCTTTTCAGTCGTGGTTCATCTTCATTCACTTATAATCACATCGCACAGCGGCTCGTAAATTTAGGTACGTACTTAACTTCACTGACAGTTGGTAATTAAGCTGTGAGAGAAAAGCCAATCTCTCTCTCTCTCTCTCTCTCTCTCTCTCTCTCTCTCTCTCTCTCTCTCTCTCTCTCTCTCTCTCTCTCTCTCTCTCTCGGCAGCTTCCTCTCCCTCTGTGTGTGTGTGTGTGTGTGTGTGTGTATTTTTATATACCGCACACATGCTTGCATTTTCCTCTCTTGGCACACCTTCACACACTGCCTCACATACATCCACACCTTCACACACTGCCTCACATACATCCACACCTAGACTAACCATGATTCACTTAGACAGAAAGTTCTAGTGCAGTGGTTCTCAACCGGTGGGGAATTCCCCCCAGGGGGGAATTTTAGGGTTTCCAGGGGAAATGAAGATTATTTCAAGATCGCGTTAATACAAGAACCGATTACTTGATAATGTTTTTCCCTTCATACTTTACGGTTCTGTACGTCTCACCCCTTCTAAAATTCATTTTATAAAGTAAGTATACCCACAAATCACGTTTTATGTGGACGCCTAGACTTGTTTTGGTATGTGCTTCCATTATTACGTATACTGTGTAGGGGCAGGAGAGGGAGGGGGGATTTAGGTAGGAAATGCGAATGGGGGAGGGGGGGGGGAATGACGTTGTTTAAATATGGTGAAAAGGGAGGGGGGAGCAAGGGCCAAATTTTTAGGTAGGAAATACGAAAGGGGGGGGGGGGGGAGGGGTAATGACGTTCTGAAAATATGGTGAAGGGGGGCACGGGCCAAAAATGGCTGAGAACCACTGTTCTAGTGTTTCCAAGAACAACTCATCACACTTCAAGCGGAATGGATACTTTCTCCAGCGCCTTAAGTCACGTCCGTGGGTCTGCTATATGGCTTGCTTGATAGTGCCATGATCGTTTCTAGAACACTGGCTGGCCTAGACATGACCGTTTCTAGAACAATGGCTGGCTTGACGTGATCGTTGTAGAACACTGGCTGGCTAGACATGATTGTTATACTGGGTGGCTTGACGTGATCGTTGTAGAACACTGGCCGGCTTGACGTGATCGTTGTAGAACACTGGCCGGCTTGACGTGATCGTTGTAGAACACTGGCCGGCTTGACGTGATCGTTGTAGAACACTGGCCGGCTTGACATGATCGTTGTAGAACACTGGCCGGCTTGACGTGATCGTTGTAGAACACTGGCTGGCTAGACATGATTGTTATACTGGGTGGCTTGACGTGATCGTTGTAGAACACTGGCCGGCTTGACGTGATCGTTGTAGAACACTGGCTGGCTAGACATGATTGTTATACTGGGTGGCTTGACGTGATCGTTGTAGAACACTGGCCGGCTTGACGTGATCGTTGTAGAACACTGGCTGGCTAGACATGATTGTTATACTGGGTGGCTTGACGTGATCGTTGTAGAACACTGGCCGGCTTGACGTGATCGTTGTAGAACACTGGCTGGCTAGACATGATTGTTATACTGGGTGGCTTGACGTGATCGTTGTAGAACACTGGCCGGCTTGACGTGATCGTTGTAGAACACTGGCTGGCTTGACGTGATCGTTGTAGAACACTGGCCGGCTTGACGTGATCGTTGTAGAACACTGGCCGGCTTGACGTGATCGTTGTAGAACACTGGCCGGCTTGACGTGATCGTTGTAGAACACTGGCCGGCTTGACATGATCGTTGTAGAACACTGGCCGGCTTGACGTGATCGTTGTAGAACACTGGCTGGCTAGACATGATTGTTATACTGGGTGGCTTGACGTGATCGTTGTAGAACACTGGCCGGCTTGACGTGATCGTTGTAGAACACTGGCTGGCTAGACATGATTGTTATACTGGGTGGCTTGACGTGATCGTTGTAGAACACTGGCCGGCTTGACGTGATCGTTGTAGAACACTGGCTGGCTAGACATGATTGTTATACTGGGTGGCTTGACGTGATCGTTGTAGAACACTGGCCGGCTTGACGTGATCGTTGTAGAACACTGGCTGGCTAGACATGATTGTTATACTGGGTGGCTTGACGTGATCGTTGTAGAACACTGGCCGGCTTGACGTGATCGTTGTAGAACACTGGCTGGCTAGACATGATTGTTATACTGGGTGGCTTGACGTGATCGTTGTAGAACACTGGCCGGCTTGACGTGATCGTTGTAGAACACTGGCTGGCTAGACATGATTGTTATACTGGGTGGCTTGACGTGATCGTTGTAGAACACTGGCCGGCTTGACGTGATCGTTGTAGAACACTGGCTGGCTAGACATGATTGTTATACTGGGTGGCTTGACGTGATCGTTGTAGAACACTGGCCGGCTTGACGTGATCGTTGTAGAACACTGGCTGGCTAGACATGATTGTTATACTGGGTGGCTTGACGTGATCGTTGTAGAACACTGGCCGGCTTGACGTGATCGTTGTAGAACACTGGCTGGCTAGACATGATTGTTATACTGGGTGGCTTGACGTGATCGTTGTAGAACACTGGCCGGCTTGACGTGATCGTTGTAGAACACTGGCTGGCTAGACATGATTGTTATACTGGGAGGCTTGACGTGATCGTTGTAGAACACTGGCCGGCTTGACGTGATCGTTGTAGAACACTGGCTGGCTAGACATGATTGTTATACTGGGTGGCTTGACGTGATCGTTGTAGAACACTGGCTGGCTAGACATGATTGTTATACTGGGTGGCTTGACGTGATCGTTGTAGAACACTGGCCGGCTTGACGTGATCGTTTCTAGTACACTGGCTGGCTAGACACGATCGTTTGTAGGACACTGGCCGAAAGGATGGACATACGAAGCATATAACTTTCTTTATCAAACACTGGCTTATTTCCCACACTTTGTTTGTTTGTTTGTTTGTTTGTTTGTTTGTTTGTTTCTTTCTTTCTTTCTGTCTTTCTTTCTTTCTTTCTTTTCTTTCTTTCTTTCTTTCTTTCTTTCTTTCTTTCTTTCTTTCTTTCTTTCTGTCTGTCTGTCTGTCTGTCTTTCTTTCTTTCTTTCTTTCTTTCTTTCTTTCTTTCTTTCTTTCTTTCTTTCTTTCTTTCTCCATCCCCTGTTATGTCATTACTGGTGTGTATCTTGTCTTCTGCTGTAAGATGTTAGAACACCGTGAGGCAATGTTTGTTAGACAGAAATACACACCACAATGTGACGACTCTAAGTGTTATTTTAGTAGTATGGGATGGAGTGAACAACTATCTTTCTCGCTGTCCTGTACCCTCTCAGAAACATGCCATGTCATTTTACCAGAGTGTATCCACAACCGAGCTGCTTATGTTTTTTTTTTTTTTGCATATCCTTTACAGGACATCGCTGTCAACAGCTGATTGTTGATTTCTTGGCAAGATTACGCTCAGTAGTTTGCCATTGCTTTCTGAGCGGCCGGCTCACATACCCCGTAAGTTACCGATGCGATTCGAACCACTGCTGATTCTCACCGTCATCACGTTACCGACGAGAGTATACGAGATTACGGAGAAAAGTCATAACCTCTAAGCCAGGAAGCAAATTAAATAATAATAGCATATCTATACACTCGGGATTGAACTAACAACTTGGCGCTGACAAGCCGTAACTCTATACACGTCGCCACCACGTCAGACAATCACGCGTGTAAAAAATTCCATCATTTCCAGGCTTCTCGGTGAAATTACCTCCCCAAGATTAAAATATCTGATGTAGGTCAGTGGGATACACACACAGCGATGTCATGTCCTGGGGGAATGTTAACCTGTCTGTACGATTGATGGTCTCTCTATCTATCTTAGAAGGCTACCTCCACTCTTGCTTTCCTTCTTCTAGATCTTTATTTATCTTCATCATTCCCCATTTTTTGGTGGGGTGGGGTGGGTTTGTGTGGGGGTATATTTCTCTATCCCATTGTGTGTCTATCTAGCTCTTATTTCATCTGATAACGTGACCAACGTTTTTTTAAAAAAAATTCTCTACGTCTCATGTGCGTAATTAATTTTACTGTCTTCATTTGCTTCTTAAAGACTTGCTCTTTGGTTTTTCTGTATGTTATGGTATTCTTTGCATTTTCCTCAGAAACCGCATTTCCTCTGTCATTCGATGTCTTTTAGGTTGTTTGCTCATTTGCACATCTCATAGCCAAACAAACGTACAGGTTCTATGCAACACTTCAACACTCTTTTTCTCGTTGCAAAGGACATATTTTTATTGGTCAGTATACTTTCCATCTTGCAAAAGGCTACCTTCACCATAGCGGGCAGTTCTATGTATTAGACACACTCATCTCGGTAGCCACACCGCCTATGCTTGTAAACTTTTTCTAATGTGTTCTTTCACGTTCCATCATGATACACTGCCAAACACGAAAACAGTTTCTATATACCATTCCAGCACTCTCTTTCTGACATTAAGTTGAGTTGAGTTGAGCTAAGAACCGACATCACTGCACTCAGGATATTCCCATACACGCTCCGTCCTCTCGTTCAACAGTCAGCAAAGAGTCATACTACTAACCGTTCCCACCGCCATCTGAAAGTTCTCCGAGTCTTTCCTCTCAGTTTTAACATTCTTCCAGAACCCCTGCCGACTGCCGCAATTTCATTCCTTCCATTTAGGGTTCTGAATCTGTTCCCCCACCTCCACATAGTCCCACAGCATGACTACCTGCCCCTTGTCCATAGGTAATCAACCACCAAGAGGTGTATTCCCTGCCAGACTATCAGCATCTCTCTCTCTCTCTCTCTCTCTCTCTCTCTCTCTCTCTCTCTCTCTCTCTCTCTCTCTCTCTCTCTCTCTCCCCCCCCCCCCCACACACACACGCCAGGGAAAATATCCATACAATTCTCACAATCTGTGACCTCTGAAGCGAGGTGAACCATTCCACACGAAACACTCCTTTCTCCAACTTACTAAGCAAACTCCGTGAGTTTGTAATGAAGACAGTATCTGTTGCAGTGGTCGCCTCGAACCAACGGAATGCCGCTTCCACCTCCATTCTTATGCTGAAGATCGTAGTCTCATATGCCAGACTCTCCTTTTTCAAGACTCGCCCTTTAGCCTTCGCAATGGAACCCCAACCACTGCGTCTGTTTCTCGCCAATGACCCATCGGTGTAGATGACTATGTCTGACAGTAAAGGATAGTGACTTACTGCATATGATATTCTTCATGTCCAGAACTGAAGCTTGTGTCTGGCCTAGTCTGGAGACTACAGTTACAGATAGACACCCATGTCTCCTGGCAAATCTACACAAACAGAGCCCGTGTTTCTGTAATGCCAGCGAACAGACCCAGACCAAACATGAACACGTTACTTAGATACTCATTAATGCCAGCCCTATTGATTTTATTCCCATAGGCGCCTTGTCGGCTCTGCGTGGTCATTATTTATGTACATCTTTTCGCGTGTATTACTGTGGAAGTATGGGAGATTTGCTTGCAAATAGACAGGCAATATCTCCTGTGGTATCTATGGCGGACCCATTCCCGCTGGTCGCGGGGACCGCTATAAGTCAGGTGGGGAGTCTGACGATAGTGCACGCTTTACACAGGTCCGGACACTTGTGATTGACAGATGTGCGCGCCCTCATGGTCCGGGCTCGTACGAGGCCCTCACCTGTGGGACATGGCTGAACGTCTCTAAGCCGTGTCCCTTGGGTGTCAGGGTCTGGCCATAACTCGCCACCGGCTCGTGGTGGTGAGGTCTCGGTGGATTGACGCTGAGCCGCCAGCGTCTGCAGCCTACCTTGTGCCAGACGTATTGGTTACCCATTCCTCTGGAATACACAAGACTAGGCCGAGAGAGGGGTCATGTCGTTTGGGCATCACATGATCTCTGAAGCTCTGCCCAGACATTGTGATGGAATAGTGGCCACATTCCACTCACATACTTTAGTCTGTCAAGACTGAAAGGTGTCTACTACTGAGACGGGCGCGGATGCACGCGCGTGCGTTATATTGACTTTTTGCTGACTTATATTATTGTTGTTTTCGATTGTATGTATCGTTATTTTGTTGTATTGAGATTACAAGGAATGTCGTGGTAGGAATAGACAAACAAACAAAAACGTTCTGTATAGTTAGTGCTATGATTGAAAAGACCATGTTGTGTAGACGAATAGGGGGATGATCGTGGTAGGAACAAACATACAATGTCGTATTATATTGTACACACTTATGTTTGAAGAACACATGGCTGGATATGACCAATACCAGATAGTTAACTTACTTCGGTCGTATAACGAAACATTGCTCTATGTGAAAGGACATACGTGAATGTTTCATGGAAACAAAAACAACCACATAAAGAGGTTCTAGAACAACTGGGATTAAAAAGGGAGTTGATGAAAGAAATTTAAAAAAAAAAGAGGCAAGTGAAATATTTCAGCTACGTTAGAAGACATATATAACACTTATATATTTAAAAAACAAAACAAAACATACTGGAGTGTAAGGCTGAAGACAAGCGAGCAAGAGGCAAACAACGATACAAGTTGGAAGATAACAGCAAGAGATGGACGAATAATAGTACAGTCTAATAGAATATACAAACAAGGCGAGAGACAGACAGTGTTGGAGATCTATTACAGCCAAGCTTCATTGTGGGGAGGGGGGGGGGCACCTCACTGATTGATTGAAGTAAAGCATTCTTGTTCACTTCCCTAGGCGTATTGGATTGTACTGTGTTAGCTGGCTATTCTATAGACCAGCCGGCATGCCATGAGTGATGTGATGGTATCACACTCAATGCCTTTACTGCCTAGGACATGTCCTAACGGCATGTTAGGCCGGGTCAGCCTGGGACCGCTGGGTCAGCCTGGAACCACTGGGTTAACCTGGGACCACCGAGTCAGCCTGGGACCACCGCCAGGCTGGGTCAGCCTGGGACCGCCAGGCTGGATCAACCTGGGACCACTAGGACGGGTGCTAGTGTCGTAATCATCGAGAGACTGCTGCTCGGAGATGAGGGAAGTGCTGGAGGCAACACTGGAGAGCGAGCAGTCAAGGGAAACACAACCTGACTGACATACGGATGGAAAACGTCAAGATATGAAAGGGAAACCACAATAAATGGATAGAACTGAGATCGTTGGAGAATTACTGCAGCCAGCCTTTATTCGGAGACTTCATGATGACCCATTTCCTAATTGTCGAAAATAGAATTGAGTAAGAACGACATAATAGCACTCGGGACGTACTCCGTCATCTTCAATAGCCAACGAAGAGTTCCAGTACTAACAGTACCAGTCTGATTTTTGTGTTCGTCTGGCCTTTCCACGAAGTCGTGAGTGTCGGCCAGATCCACTGGTCAATCCCTGCAGCACCAATCTCTCCAGGCTGTGATAATCTATCTGTTCTCCTACACTATACACACGATCCCAGGGGGCCCCGACCACGTCTGCAGTATCATGCACCAATACCGCACCAAACGGCGCTGTGCATTTCCCACTGAGATGATAATATACCAAGTGTTGGTATTCTTATATCTTGACCGCGCTAACGGAGCATAATCCCTCCCTGGCTTCTCATTTCCCACTGAGATGATAATATACCAAGTGTTGGTATTCTTATATCTTGACCGCGCTAACGGAGCATAATCCCTCCCTGGCTTCTCATTTCCCACTGAGATGATAATATACCAAGTGTTGGTATTTTTATAGCTTGACCACGCTAACGGAGCATAATCCCTCCCTGGCTTCTCATTTCCCACTGAGATGATAATATACCAAGTGTTGGTATTTTTATAGCTTGACCACGCTAACGGAGCATAATCCCTCCCTGGCTTCTCATTTCCCACTGAGATGATAATATACCAAGTGTTGGTATTTTTATAGCTTGACCACGCTAACGGAGCATAATCCCTCCCTGGCTTCTCATTTCCCACTGAGATGATAATATACCAAGTGTTGGTATTTTTATAGCTTGACCACGCTAACGGAGCATAATCCCTCCCTGGCTTCTCATTTCCCACTGAGATGATAATATACCAAGTGTTGGTATTTTTATAGCTTGACCACGCTAACGGAGCATAATCCCTCCCTGGCTTCTCATTTCCCACTGAGATGATAATATACCAAGTGTTGGTATTTTTATAGCTTGACCACGCTAACGGAGCATAATCCCTCCCTGGCTTCTCATTTCCCACTGAGATGATAATATACCAAGTGTTGGTATTTTTATAGCTTGACCGCGCTAACGGAGCATAATCCCTCCCTGGCTTCTCATTTCACGTCTGCCTGTCATTTTCTGCTCCTTCTATGTCCCTGAATGCCTCTTACAGTTTAGTCACGCTTGCTTCTAATTCTCTTCTATTTCCTGGAATGTCTCTCTCGGTTTTGTCATCCATCCATCCATCATGTGCCATGCCGGAGAGCGTGGGCGGTCATGACTCGCCATGTCACTCGAGTCATGCCGGCTTCTAATTCTCCTCTATTTCCTGGAATATCTCTTCCGGTTTAGTCACACCTTCTTCTAATTCTCCTCTATTTCCCGAAATGTCTCCTCCGGTTTAGTCACACCTTCTTCTAATTCTCATCTTTTTCCCGGAATGTCTCACTCGCTGTAGTCATGCCTGCTTCTAATTATCTTCTCCGTGTTTTGTTTTCCCTGCATTTCTTGTTCAAAAACGTATAGAGACTTGAGCCATGTGGTGTTACCTGGGCATGAGACGAACCAGCTGGGCTGAAAACCCGCACAAGCAACATGTGCAAGATAGTATAACATAACAAAGAGCACTTTCTTCTAGTAATAACAAGACAAAGCAAACATTCTACGGGCTTGATCTCATCTCTAGGCACGAAGGAGAATTACGTTTCTCGATCGTGAACTGACGATTCTATTAGAATAGTACAGGGTCAAATTGTTTCTTCGGTAATAGCTTTAAGGTGTGGGGTAACTCGCTCTGGTCTTTGTCGCATTTGGTGTATTATTCAAGAAAATCAAGTGCCATCTCCACAATGAAGGTTGACTGTAATGGAGCTGGAACGTTCTGTCTCAGGTGGTACACGTTGACAAACCGTTGTTTACGAACATGATAAGGTCAACTATATTGACTGACCTCGTTCTCTTACACCGACCAATACTTTCCCTACACTTGATAGCCTTATTTGCACATTATGTGCATACATTTCAGTACAGACCTAAGCTTACAGACGCTTTCCCAGGTTAGCGGTACACGAGTGGCATGTTAACGATGTCACAAGAGCTGTTTGTCAGAAAACATAAACTACGACCCTGCTAGCGAGGTCAATATACACTTTGTAGAGAGCCGAGACGTTTGAGTCCGACCAGACACTTCCACTGTTTATTGAGCTGGGGAACAGAAACGGTTAGACGAGTATTATTGAACAAGCGATCCAGAGTGGAAGAAATCAATATGGCTGCAAACATAAATCCATGTCAGAGAAATTGTCTGCTTCTCTCTCTCTCTCTCTCTCTCTCTCTCTCTCTATCTCTCTCTCTCTCTCTCTCTCTCTCTCTCTCTCTCTTTCTCTCTCTCTCTCTCTCTGTGTGTGTGTGTGTGTGTGAAGACACTGCAGAGTCGTGATTGTACACTGATGGCCTCACTGGCAGAAAGGTATGCCTTGTTTTCCTGGTTGTCGAAGTATGGAGGGCCTCCACAAAACATAGCCACCAGTGTTTGTTTTGCTGTATACGTGACCACTATGTCATAACGCACAGAAACCTCTATATTTGCTTCTGTCTGCTCTTGTAGATCACACAGAGACCTCTATATGTGCTTCTGTCTGCTCTCGTAGAACACACAGAAACCTCTATATGTGCTTCTGTCTGCTCTTGTAGATCACACAGAAACCTCTATTTGTGCTTCTGTCTGCTCTCGTAGATCACACAGAAACCTCTATATGTGCTTCTGTCTGCTCTTGTAGATCACACAGAAACCTCTATATGTGCTTCTGTCTGCTCTTGTAGATCACACAGAAACCTCTATATGTGCTTCTGTCTGCTCTCGTAGATCACACAGAAACCTCTATATGTGCTTCTGTCTGCTCTCGTAGATCACACAGAAACCTCTATATGTGCTTCTGTCTGCTCTCGTAGATCACACATAAACCTCTATTTGTGCTTCTGTCTGCTCTCGTAGATCACACAGAAACCTCTATAAGTGCTTCTGTCTGCTCTCGTAGATCACACATTAGGGACCTTAGGTCATCACACGGGATGTGTTGACTAGTACGTACATACAATAGGCAATCACAAATGAAGTGTTGGCAGGGACTGGGCGAGTTTAGACTAGCAATTATGGAACCCTTTGAGGTTCCATTAATACAGTTCATAAAAAAAAAAAAAAAAAACGCACACGTATTGTTTAGCGCCCATAGACGTAAGAAGAAGGAAGTTAAAGACTCGAGGACGCACTACACAACATACACATTGAAAGCTGTAGTTACCGACCGGGATTCGAACTTGTCACCTCCAAATGACGACTGCGCCTCGCTGCAGGAAGTGTACTTCGACACATGACCAACTAGACACCCCTAAAAAGGCGTCTTTATTATCTAGGTCTATCAAACATATGAACCCACAACTGTGGAAAATAGACAGCATTCGTATCTAACTATTGAGATAGCACAATAGGTCTCAGAATTTTATATGAACCCAGCATAGGTCAAATAACAAACACACAAACACACCGGGCCGTAATTTGTGTCCAGTATATTCATAAACATTTAAAGAAGAGCAATGATTGGTTGTACACGTATTACACTGAAATATCAATTGGGGAAGCCTTTGTAAATAAACCTTCACACAGCTGTACGGTTCGATGTGTTTGTGTGTATGTTATGCGACCTATGCTGGTTTAATATAAGATTCTGAGTTCAGACTACCACCTGTCTGTGTCAGCTAGTTTTATTTTATAAATCAGTTCCTTCAAGCGCTTGCTCGGGATGGTTTCAAACCTGTGACAACAGCAGCGAAAGCCATCCCCACCTCTTGACCCCAACAGGTCAGTGCTCACCTTCTCATATTCAAGTGTATACGCAAATGTCACCTTGTCCTGCCAGGTAAGACAAGCTGTCACCTTCTGCCCGTGCGACATCTGAACGCCGGCTCAAGACACCCTATGAACATCCCGCCCTAGCGCCGACCTTTTGACCTGTCTGATAACTGCAGCGGTGACTCATTCTGTACTCAATAGTTTCTTATCGACCCCAACCGCCTCGACATTTGCAAGACAGCAGCGGCAAGGTGTTGTCGGGGGGATTTAATAATCTGGGCCTTTTGGTTAAGATTACAGTCTAGATTTATCTGCACTTGGTCTGGTCAGAGTGCAGAGGCGGTCATCCAAACCGCAATCTCGAAACACCAAATCACTGACCACTGGTATATACATAGAATAGATGTATTCTAATAGATCAAGAATGATGATGACCATTCATTTCATCCAGTGGGGTTGAAAGCTTGGAGCCGTGAGTTCTAAGATGGCTGTTGTTTGTCCATCAAGAATGATGATGACCATTCATTTCATCCAGTGGGGTTGAAAGCATGGAGCCGTGAGTTCTAAGATGGCTGTTGTTTGTCCATAAAGAATGATGATGACCATTCATTTCATCCAGTGGGGTTGAAAGCATGGAGCCGTGAGTTCTAAGATGGCTGTTGTTTGTCCATCAAGAATGATGATGACCATTCATTTCATCCAGTGGGGTTGAAAGCATGGAGCCGTGAATTCTAAGATGGCTGTTGTTTGTCCATCAAGAATGATGATGACCATTCATTTCATCCAGTGGGGTTGAAAGCATGGAGCCGTGAGTTCTAAGATGGCTGTTGTTTGTCCATAAAGAATGATGATGACCATTCATTTCATCCAGTGGGGTTGAAAGCATGGAGCCGTGAGTTCTAAGATGGCTGTTGTTTGTCCATCAAGAATGATGATGACCATTCATTTCATCCAGTGGGGTTGAAAGCATGGAGCCGTGAGTTCTAAGATGGCTGTTGTTTGTCCATAAAGAATGATGATGACCATTCATTTCATCCAGTGGGGTTGAAAGCATGGAGCCGTGAGTTCTAAGATGGCTGTTGTTTGTCCATCAAGAATGATGATGACCATTCATTTCATCCGGTGGGTTTGAAAGTTTGGAGCCGCGAGTTCTAAGATGGCTGGTAAGGCCTATTTTGGCTCGAAATGTTCTTTGACAATGTGGGCAAAGAATGCTTGACGTCCCAGCCCCCCCCCCCCCCCCCCTTCCCGCCTTTTTTGATTTCACAGCTCTTGCAGTCATGTTTGCTTCACAAGTGACTACACTCTTGCGTAATGATGTACGCCACGAATTTCGGTCATTGGCAGCAGTCTCCCAAGTGTCATTATGAATTCCAAAAGCTTTTGGTGAGACCTTGAGAGTTTGAAGGTGATAGATGAAGTTGGATGAAGAATGACTTGCGCAATGGAATTGGATTACAGTGATGAAGAGTTGCGCAATTCGTTGACCATACTCTATCGCCCGAGTCCACCCGAATCCAGCGACAAGACAAGTCAAGACGACTGGAGACGAATACGGGTACATCTGACCACTAACACTGGCAGACAGTCCTTAGTGGAAGGCAATTGGAGAAAGAGGTCTTTACAAAATCTAGGTGTCTTTCCTGACCCAATTATCATGATGACGAAGAATCGACGTCAGCATAGTTAGTTTTAGTTTAGTCGTTGGATCAACATCACGGCACACGGTTTAACCCATAAGTGCTCCGTTTTCCCCCTAACTCAAACCTGAGTCTGGAGAAACTCAGCTCAATGCACGAACTCCGTTGCATCGGCGAGGATCCTGAAATACTTTGGGTAGATTTTTAACTCGAAATTTTGCCTGGGCAGCGCTGTTAGGCTACTCTTTTTCGATTTCGAACTGCCAAGTGATTTTTTACGTGCGCAACAATACACACGGGCGTCCGATCTCACTACCCAGAGACCGGGAAAATTTTATTACTGGAAGTCCAGGTGGATTTTTTAAATAAATCCCGGTCCTCGCCGGGGCCTGAACCCGGGACCTCCAGCACTCGAGGCGGACACACCTCGAGACCACTCATCCCCCAAGTGGACACCGGGGGCTATAGATCAGGGCGGGAAAATCCGGGCCCGCGGGCCGTATAGGCGTGAAAATCATTTAGTCAGGCCCCGCTAAAGCATCTGCAGGCGGGACTCTGAATTCAGTGTCTATAAACTGTATTAAACAGTCATGACTAAATCTTGTAACAACACCTTGATTACCACCTAACATCACTGCTTCACCAAAGAAGTGGTCTCGAGATATGGTGTCCGCCTCGAGTGCTGGAGGTCCCGGGTTCAAGCCCCGGTGAGGACCGGGATTTTTTCACATGTACTTCTAGTAATAAAATGTCCCCTGGTCTCTGGGTAGTGAGATCGGACGCCCTTGTGCATTGTTGCGCACGTATAATATCTCTTGGCAGTTGGAAATCGAAAAAGAGTAGCCTAACGGCTAACAGGATCCTCGCCGGTTGAACGGAGTTCGTGCACTGAGCTGAGTTTCTCCAAACTCAGGTTTGAGTTAGGAGGAAAACGGAGCACTTATGGGTTACACCCGTCCGCCGTGATGTTGATCCGTCGACTAAACTAAACTAAACTAAACTAAACTAGAGAAGCACACTACGCTAGGGTGGCATCCTACCCGACATTGCTCACTACACTTTGTATGTAAAACACATTTGAAAAATGTTTTATTCCGCTGATAACACCATTATGTTTGGAGTGCAAAGATTTATCCAGCAGACGACAGTCATTCGCTGCATATTGCTTTACGATGAACCGTGGAGCGCATTTATTGATGACGTCATGTACTTATTTTTCAAATTCGTTCTACATACAAAATGTGTTGTTTGTCCATCAAGAATGATGATGATCATTCATTTCATCCAGTGGGGTTGAAGGTATGGAGCCGTGGGTTCTAAGATGACTGATAAGGCCTATTTTGGCTCGAAATGTTGTTTGACAATGTGGGCAAAGAATGCTTGACGTCTCTGGAGGAGGATTTCCTGCAGTGGTTTTTCTGTCCTGCCTTTTCTTCACAGCTCTTGCAGTCCTGGTTGCCTCACATATGACTGCACCTTTGCGTAATGAGAAACACCCGGTAGAAGCAAACAATGCAGATAACAACATATTAGCTGCCTAAACGGTCCACGGCCACGTGGTTGCTCACTAAAACAGCCATGTGGCTTTCTTCAAACTAGATCGGGACAAGACGGGGTCGGATAGTTAGTTGTGTCCATTAAATGATACATCTGGATCAAATCAGAACATTCGCTACATTTTTGTCGTGTTGTTGTTGTTGTTCATGTCTTTAATGTTGTTTTGATGCAGTTGTACTTGTTGTAACTGTGGCTTTGTTAAGGTGAATACTAAACTAGTTAGAACTGGCCCTGGGAGTTTAGGTGAGTACTAAATTAGTTAGAACTGGCCTTGGGAGTTTCACATGCTGTCGTTACAATGACTGCTGTTGTTGCTGTCGTTATATTGTTGCTAGTTATTTAATCGCGGTTCCAACTTCATGGCAAAGGGTCGCCCTATTATGCTCCGTCCTGTGCCAGTAAATATCACACACAATGCCCCTCACTGCCCAATGTGAAAAGTGGAACAGACAGGAGTCTCGACAAACCAACAACCCACAGAGGTATGCTATGCATAATGCCGTTGCGAGAATGCCAACACAAACATCCGCCAGGATAAATACAGTTCATAATCGATGGAAGTGGCAGTCACTATAAAACCAGAAGCCACACATTACTGCGTGAGGCAACCCAGTTAGTTCAGCGATCTGCCGGCCGCCATTTTTCTGAACATGCAGTTCTCGCTACAAACAACCGCGGACAGATGTAAAAGCACTCCAAACGATATGCACAGCTCACAGTGTCGCTCCACATAGTCAACCCAGTAGCAGGACGACGGAACCATGCACTACAAGTCCATGCTGTTATTGTTAGTTCTGTTTTGATGCTGTTATACTTGTTCTGACTCTGCTTTTGTAAAAGTGGATATGACAGTAGTTAGAACTGTCCTTGGAGGGTTTAACGTGCTGTCATTACAGCGACTGATGATGTTGTTGCTGGTTATTGCTACTATGCTTATTGTTATCATTGTTATTCAAGTGGCTATTGCTGTTGTTGTTGTTGTTGTTGTTGTCGTTGTTACTCTGATTGTGCATGGCGGTGCATTGATCGTGACTGCCGTAGTCATGTTATTGTTGCTATAATAACTTAGCTGGCATTGCCTTTTATTCATGCGTCAGATTACCCTGTTCTAACAAAAAAGAAAATTATAATTGGGGTAGTTTTATTTTATTTTTTCCCCTTAGTTTTGTCAGATAGTTTTTAGAATATCTCTTGCTTGTCTTTGTTTTCCTTGATGTGTCATGTTAGACACTTGTAAACAATTCCAATATGGTGTATTTCTGTTGTCTGTACTCTGGTCACTATTCTCTTTTCCTGGTATTGTGCTGCTCTTTCTTAAAGACTCTTATTGCCGCTCTTAACTAACGTTCACCTTTCGCTACATATTTCCTATTCTGTATATTTGCGTTCGTATGTTAGGTACATTTAAATACCTACGAAGAAATATGACACCAGGTGGAAGGTGCAAGACAGAGATTATATACTACAAAAGGTCAAACAAAGCTGCATTTCACAGAATGAAAAGGTCTTATGTAATAAGCCACCATTATTGAATGTAAGGGTTTTAGTTTCATAACTTTACAGAGCCTCGTAGTCAATCTCAGCATTGTTTTTAGTTCTTTGTGATTCCTTAACAAGCTTACGCTCAGTAGTTTGCCATTGCTTTCAGAACGACCGGCATGCATGCAACTGTATAAAAACCAACGCAAGACTACTAAATCGCCCGCAGCTGTGTATCGAACTCGGGATTGCGGATTGCGTCCCCAACCCTGTCATCCCAGCACCGGAAGAGAGTGCTGAAATGTTATACATGCGCGTTTGAATATAATGTCTCACCACAAGGGCTCAGCATTGAAGAAGATTATATCACGGTAACAGAGACGGGACGTCTGGTTTATGTTAGTAACTATAACTGCCAATTGTTATGTTGTCTAGTATGTCCTATTGTCTCTAATTCTCCCCCCTCCCTACTTCTATGAGCGGCAAACAATATATGCATGCTAATTTATTAATTGTCGTATGATAATTAGAAAGGAACGTTTCGTGTGGAATGGCTGTCCTCGCTTCAGAGGTAACAGATAGGGAGAATTGTATGGCATTTTTGCCCAGGACATGCGGGAGTGCGGGGGGAATGAACAGGCTGATAGGCTGGCAGGGAGGGAATGCACCTTTTGGTGGTAGATTACATATGGACAAGGGAGAGGTGGTCGAGTGCCTGTGGGAGTAGGTGTAGAAGGTGGGGGAACAAATTGAGAACCCGTATGTGGAAAGAATTATATTTCAGGGGATTGGTAAGGGTTCTGGAAGAATCTCAAAACATAGGGAAGACAAGTTGAACTTTCAGTCAGATAGCGGTGGGAACGATTAGTAGTGTGACTCTTTGCTGGCTGTTGAATGAGGGGACGGAGCGCGAATGGGAATGTCGTGAGTGCAGTGATGTCAGGTCTTAGTTCAACTCAACACAACTGTCCTATGATAGAGAGACTTTGCGAAGACTCATGGGTGACACATTCTACACAGGACAAACCACCGATTGATGATGATGATCACGGATTGGTCAGTCATGATGGCCAGTGTCACATCAGTCATGATGGCCAAACACCCGAAGAAGGTTTCAAATGAGATGAAAGCCACTTCCCTAACATCGTGAAGTACCACGCCACGGAGAAAGCCACTTCCCTAACATTGTAAAGTGCCGCGCAGTGGAGAAAGCCACTTCCATAACATAGTCAAATACCGCACAGTGGAGAAAGCAGCTACCAACACCATTGTGAGACGTGTGTGTAGTGTTGGCACAGCCATAATTGTGTTACAGTTGCTATTATCAGATGTCAGACCCGGCCCTAATCGCGGGATGTGCAGTGCCATTAACCCGCCAGTCTTAATTCACCGAGAACATCCCAGCTCGCCCCAGCCTAATCTGCAGTTTAATGGCAGGCATTATACGGCCTATGCTCTGGGCTGGACTGCCGAATACCAGAATAACCTGCCACTCGACATTAGCTTTTTGGAGAATAGATCCACCGACTGGACTGTCTCCGACCGAGGCTTCTCGTGCTGTCGCGGTTCACAGACTGGGCTACAGGCAGTGTTGAAGGCAGGCCTGCTCTCGCTGTGTCTAAGGCCATACCACTCCTCACTCTGGGCATTATGTGTATGTCTGTCTGTCTGTCTGTCTGTTTTGCGTTCGTTCGATTTGAACGCACGCGTAATCCATATACCTACTACTGTACTACTTCTAGTGAACTGGACTGATGTTTGCGTGTGTATTAACTTTCCCTATTACCAGTGAACATCGTAGTCCAGTTGACCGGTGTAGGGTTGAGCTCGCTACCTCAGCATCAGCACACATGAAGTTTAAGAAGTTGCGCTCTTAACTATTAGGCCATCCCCAGGTTCCTCTTTAGAAAATGAATAATTGTAAAACTCCCCCTCCGCCTATCCTCTTCCTCCGCCTCCTCCCCTCTTCTTCTTCTTCTTCTTCTTCTTCTTCTTCTTCTTCTTCTTCTTCTTCTTCTTCTTCTTCTTCTTCTTCTTCTTCTTCTTCTTCTTCTTCTTCTTCTTCTTCGATCTGCATGCCGCTAGCCTTAATACGGCTAGCTTAACCCTAATGGGGGATCCGCATTTGCTAAGTAACTGTTGTATATTGTATATATAGTTGTAATGGTGTCTCTTTATTGTTAGTATCCTGACGGCCATTTTTCACTTTTAGGTAAGTTCCTGTAACGTTAACCATATCCTCTCACTCGGCAGAGGAACGAAGCTGAAAACATACACGCGGCAAATCAATCTGTTCATTAAATTGGTTGTGTAGTTGTTTATAATACATTGTTATCGGCTGTTTGTGTCTGTGGCGATGCACGAACAGTAAAAAAAACAAAAACAATTGAACATAACCACCCAAATGACATGGCCAGTTCCAGGTATAGACCAAGGGAGATAAACAAACACCTCTGTGTCGCTGGATGTAGGGTAATGTATTGCTTATCTTCCTTGTTGTTAACATAAAATCGCATGAAGTAATGCAGCTTTAGATTCGGCAGCGGATCGCGTCGCGTTGGTTACTTACGGAGGTATGTGAGCCGGTCGTTCAGAAAGCAGTGGCAAACTGACCGGCACCCATACTATTTCGTAAAAAACAGCGCAACGCGGTTTGCTACCAAATCGCGCGCAGCGGTGTTTTGAACGCAGGTATACGGAATCACGAACCGCGTCCTTAAATTCTTCGCCACGGAGACCGACAGTGCAGCTTTACAGAACAGAATTGCAAAATATACAGGACGTTGCGGCGACTAGCCTTCATCAGCAAACAATTACATACACAAAACACAACATCTGTCTGTCTGTCTGCCTGCCCGGCCGCCCGTCTGTCTGTCTGGCTGCCCGCCCGCCCGCCCGCCTCTCTGTCTGTCTGTCTGTCTGTCTGTCTGTCTGCCCGCCCCGTCTGTCTGTCTGTCTGTCTGTCTGTCTGTCTGTCTACTTTCACTTTTATTTCTTTTCCTCCTGCCTGCCTCTCCCCCTCTCTCTGTATGTTTCTCTTCGCCTTCCTGTCAACCTCCCCCTCCCCATATGTCTCTGTCTCCCTCCCCGTATGTCTCTGTCTCCCTCCCCGTCTAATCTCTCTATAATTCTCTCTATGTACCCGCTCTTTCTCACTCTCTCGGTGTCTGTCTCTCACCCTCTCCACCCGCTCTCTCCACCTGTCCTCCTTCCCTGCCATCCGCCCGTCCATCTAAACTAAACTTGACAGAAACAATCTTATAACCAAGAAACAACAGCAGGTGGTACAGCTTGAGCGTGTAATATCTAGAGAATGTGTCATCAAGACACCGCCAAGAGAAGAGGCAGCCTCTCGCGAATGTTGGCCGTGAGTAGAGCATGTGATGAACTCACTCACGGCGCCAATGAAGCCCGCTACAGTCAATATTGTGTCAGTTGTAATAATCGTGACACTTTCGCCTGGGTTTGTGACGCTCAGCCCGCATGCGTATTGTGGCCGAAGCTAAACGCGCGGCCTGGGTGATCACTGCGGCGAACTGTGGCATTTCCATGAACAAGTGCCAAGCCGTTGTGATGAGGTCATGGCTGGTATCTGGCGGTGAGTCATTTAGTTATGTGGGCTAGGGCCTCTCTGGGGGATGCTCTGATGTTGGAAGCGCTCGTCTTCCACTTCTCTCTTGTACACACCTCCGTGTGTTGTCATTGTCCAGACTCTCATTCCTCTTTCGGACACCCCCCCCCCCCATAAGTTGTCATTGTCCAGTCAGTCAGTGACTCTCTTGTACACACCCCCGTATGTGGTCATTGTCCAGTCAGTCAATGACTCTCTTGTACACACTACCGTATGTGGCCATTGTCCAGTCAATCAATGACTCTCTTGTACACACCCCCGTATGTAGTCATTGTCCAGTCAGTCAATGACTCTCTTGTACACACCCCCGTATGTGGTCATTGTCCAGTTAGTCAATGACTCTCTTGTACACACTACCGCATGTTATCATTGTCCAGTCAGTCAATGACTCTCTTGTACACACCCCCGTATGTGGTAATTGTCCAGTCAGTCAATGACTCTCTTGTACACACTACCGTATGTGGCCATTGTCCAGTCAATCAATGACTCTCTTGTACACACCCCCGTATGTAGTCATTGTCCAGTCAGTCAATGACTCTCTTGTACACACCCCCGTATGTGGTAATTGTCCAGTCAGTCAATGACTCTCTTGTACACACTACCGTATGTGGCCATTGTCCAGTCAATCAATGACTCTCTTGTACACACCCCCGTATGTGGTCATTGTCCAGTAAGTCAGTGACTCTCTTGTACACACCCCCGTATGTAGTCATTGTCCAGTCAGTCAATGACTCTCTTGTACACACCCCCGTATGTGGTCATTGTCCAGTAAGTCAGTGACTCTCTTGTACACACTACCGTATGTGGTCATTGTCCAGTAAGTCAGTGACTCTCTTGTACACACTACCGTATGTGGTCATTGTCCAGTCAGTCAATGACTCTCTTGTACACACCCCCGTATGCGGTCATTGTCCAGTAAGTCAATGACTCTCTTGTACACACTACCGTATGTGGTCATTGTCCAGTACGTCAATGACTCTCTTGTACACACTACCGTATGTGGCCATTGTCCAGTCAATCAGTCACTCTCTTGTACACACCCTCGTATGTGGTAATTGTCTAGTCAGTCAGTGACTCTCTTGTACACACCCCCGTATGTGCTAATTGTCCAGTCAGTCAATGACTCTCTTGTACACACTACTGTATGTGGTAATTGTCCAGTTAGTCAATGACTCACTTGTACACACCCCCGTATGTGGTCATTGTCCAGTCAGTCAATGACTCTCTTGTACACACTACCGTATGTGGTCATTGTCCAGTCAGTCAATGACTCTCTTGTACACACTACTGTATGTGGTAATTGTCCAGTTAGTCAATGACTCACTTGTACACACAACCGTATGTGGCCATTGTCCAGTCAGTCAATGACTCTCTTGTACACACTACTGTATGTGGTAATTGTCCAGTTAGTCAATGACTCACTTGTACACACAACCGTATGTGGCCATTGTCCAGTCAGTCAATGACTCTATTGTACACACCCCCGTATGTGGCCATTGTCCATTGAATTGAATATATACCCCTCCCCCCTCCTCTATCTCTCTCCACCCCCCTCTTTCCTTCTCCATATTTCCCTCCTCTCTCTATCTCTCTCCACCCCCCCCTCTCTCTCTCTCTCTCTCTCTCTCTCTCTCTCTCTCTCGATCGACCGATCTATCGATGGGTGGGTGAATGCATGCATGTGTGGCTGGGTTTGTATGTGGATGGGTGGGGGAGTGTATGGAAGGATGTATATTGGGTGGGAGATGTGTGTGTGTGGATGGGGAGATGGTGTATGTGGGGGTGTGTGTGGGATGTGCGGGTTGGGAGATGGGTGGCTGGGTGGGGGTATGTATGTGCCTGTGGGTATGTGTGTGGTTGGGTGGTGGATATGTGTGTGGGGGACACGTGGATGGATAGCGGATGGGTGTGTGGGGGATTTGTCTCATAACATAGTAACATGCATTGTTTATGTTTACAACATTCATTTGACAATGCTTTTTTTTTCCTTTGTGAATGCACAATGAACTGATGAACGAAAGATGAGTGATTGGAAGGGCCGAATGTAAGAAGAGCCTGCGTGCCCAATTTGTTACCCTTTGAAAATAAAGTTCGCTTGTTCTCTCTCTCTCTCTCTCTCTCTCTCTCTCTCTCTCTCTCTCTCTCTCTCTCTCTCTCTCTCTCTCTCTCTCTCTCTCTCTCTCTCTCTCTCTCTCTCTTAACATCGGCAAAACCAAATCCATGCTAATAACGACCAGACAAAAACTACAGACACTAGCCATAACTGGATCACCGCTCGAACTCCGCATGGGCACGTTACCTATAGTTAATGTGACTGAACATAAAACACTAGGGCTTTTAATAGACAGCCATCTGAACTGGAGCTCTCATGTTCACGCTCTTACCAAGAAAATAGCACAAAAAGTTTACCAACTTGCTAAAATTCAGCACTTCCTGGACGAAAGAACACGAAAAATATTCTATACATGCTATATCCAATCACATCTCGATTACTGTTCCACAGTTTGGGATGGTTGCCCTAAATCTAATTTAAAACGACTATGTTCTCTACAAAACCGCGCTATTCGTCTGGTTTCTGGCATAAAGCACGTTGAAAGTAATAATTTGTACAGTCATCTAAGACTTCTACCACTACAAAAGCGCTTCCTTTTCAACAAAGCAAAATTAGTGAATAAAATTATATCTCAAAATACCCCAGAGTATCTTCTGCCGCTGATTCAATCTAATGCAATGAACAGCAAGCGCCTAAATTTGTTACATGTCTCAAAGCCTAGATTGGACCTATACAAAACATGTTTTGCCTATTCTGGTGCTCACTTATGGAATCATCTGCCTCCAGATCTGAAAACTCCAATGAGTCCCTACACATTTAACCGAAAACTCTTTCAATACTTAATCCATACCGACTATATGCCACCATAATTCATTTACTGGTATAATTGTTCAGTATAATTGTTCATTATAATTGTTCACTATATATGTGTGAACGTGTGGGAGCGAGAGAGAGAGAGAGAGAGAGAGAGAGAGAGAGAGAGAGAGAGAGAGAGAGAGAGTGGGTGTCAGAGAGAGGGAGAGAGTGAATGCGTGTGTGCATGCGTGTGTGTGGAGAGAGTGATTGAGCGAGAAATGGTGGGGGAATGTGTCAGTGCATGCATTCGTATGTGTATTTGTGAGAGTGGAGTGAGGGAGTGTGTGCGTGCGTGCATGCGTTCATGTGTACGTGTATGTGTGAGAGAGTGTGATTGAGAGAGTGAGTGTGTGTGTGTGTGTAGGATTGTGTGTTAGAGAGTGAGACAGTGGGAGAGTTGATGTGTTAGTGTGTGTGTGTGTGTGTGTGTGTGTGAGCGCGCGCATGCGTGTGAGTGTGTGTATATGAAAGAATACAGAGAGAGAGAGAGAGAGAGAGAGAGAGAGAGAGAGAGAGAGCTGAGCAGATGCATGTCATGTAACACGCATGTTATGTAACACGCGAATCCATATGTTTGTGTATTCTCATCTGTCATATTATAAGTTAAATACCATTTGATTTTATCATGTATAATCTAAACTTATGTTCATTACTGTAGTTTGAGTGAGAGAGTGAGTGAGTGTGAATGAGAGACAGAATGAGTAAGCGTGAGAGTGAATGAGTGAGCGTGAGAGTGAATGAGTGAGAGTGAATGAGTGAGCGGGACAGTGAATGAGTGAGCGTGAGAGTGAATGAGTGAGCGTGAGAGTGAATGAGTGAGAGTGAATGAATGAGCGGGAGAGTGAATGATTGAACGGGAGAGTGAATGAGTGAGCGGGAGAGTGAATGAGTGAGCGGGAGAGTGAATTAGTGAGCGGGAGAGACAGAATGAGTGAGAGTGAATGAGTGAGCGGGAGAGTGAATGAGTGAACGGGAGAGTGAATGAGTGAGCGGGAGAGTGAATGAGTGAACGGGAGAGTGAATGTGTGAGCGGGAGAGTGAATGAGTGAGAGTGTGTGTGTGTGAGTGAATGAGTGAGAGTGAGAGTGAATGAGAGAGAGAGAGAGTGTGTGGTGTGTGTTTGTGTGTGTGTGGGACGCGCTGGCATCACTACTTTTACGTCACATACTTTTTATGTACACATTTTTCTCCATGTTTAGCCTTGTTTATGTTTACAACATTCATTTCACAATGTTTATTTTTCTTCCTATGTAAATGTATAATGCTCTTGATGAACGAAAGACGAGTGATTGGAAGGGCCGAATGTAAGACGGGCCTGCGCGCCCAATTTGTGACCCTAATAAAGTTGATTTGATTTGATTTGATTTCTCTCTCTCTCTCTCCACGTCACCTACTATTTCCCGGCTTTATATTTCTTTCTGTGATTTCCTTTTTGTCTTGAACATGAATATGAAATCTTAAGCCTGAGTCCACGCCATCAGAACACTGAAAGTCTCCTGCTGATGAAATGATAGCGGTACCCACACTACCCAACATTTCCTACTCTGGATCATAATAGTCGGGAAGATTATAAACCACCTAGATGTGGATCATTGTAAATACCTAGGTGCGTTTATAACATAACACGGCAGGTGCACCGCAGAGATTAAGAGCAGAATAGCGCAAGCAAAACCCGAATTTCAGAAAATGAATGAAATGCAATAAGTCACTATCATTGAATGGAAGAAAAAGAGCGCTGTAGTGCAATTTAGAACCTGTTTTGCTGTATGGCAGTGAATCTTGGAATGTAAATGAACAAATTAGGAAGAGATCTGAAGCAACAGAGATGTGGTTCCTGAGACGAATGTTGCGAATTCCTTGAACTGCATGAGTAACTAACAACGAATGCCTGAAAGAGGCTAATGAAACTAGAACATTATATACAACAATTAGAAAGAGACAAACCACTTTCTTTGGTCACGTGATGAGAAGAGAGGCATTGGAGAACATCGTGATGACTCGAAAGATTGAGGGGAAGAGAGGCAGGTGCAGACCAAGAGAAATGATACTGGATGGATTGAAATGGTGGGGTGGAGGAATATCAGCAGCAGAGTTGATCCAGATCACCAAAGACCGAAATATGAGGAGAGACACGAACGCCTACGTCAGCTGGCATGGCACTTGATGATGATGGTGATGATGATGATGATGATGATGATGATGATGATGATGATGATGACATGTTCAATATAGTACTGTGATACATTTTTGAGATCCGTCACAACATAGTGGATTGACGCTCACCTACTATCCGGAGATCAACTGTTCCAATCCGCATGGAGTCGGATTTTAAAAATTATCATGGGTTTCCAGATGGACCCAGCCACAACAGAGATTTGAACCCGGCTGAGTACTTGCTTAGCAGGCGCTCTGATCACTCAACTATGGTGACGCAGTTATAAACACAAATACCAGAGAAGACCACGAGGATACGAAGACAGGTCAAGACGGGGAAATAGATGGAGTCTCGGAAGGGATGATACCTGTTAAAACACTCCCTGAATGAAAAAAAGCACCATGAGACGGGGCGGGAACCCAACTACACCAGACCTTAAAGTGTGCGACTCTAACCAGACTTGTGAAACCACAACAAGGATGAAACGAACACAAAGACAACCAATCAGATTCCAGGAAGCGAAAACACGCAGCCCTATCTATACAGCCGGCTCCGTGCTGAAGGCGTTACGGACGGGATCTGGCAGCGGAACGCCTTGCGTTTTTTAAAATGAAATGATATGGGTGCCGGTCAGAAGCAATGGCAAACTACTGAACGTAAATTTGCCCAGGAATCACAAACAGCCAAACATGTTGAGGTTGACTGCTACATCCTGTAAAGGATATGCAACAACTATTTACACAAGCAGAGACAGGTACACGACACGGGCCTCAATTATTAAAAAAACAAAAAAAACTGCCATCTACTGCCTATAGTACCTTGCGGTGTATGGCGGGGGAGGGGGGGGGGGGTCTTGAGCCTGAGGAATTAAGACCGTCTGGCTAGTGCAGTCGCCGCGAACTGTTACAGCTTTCTTTTTGCCACCCCCCCCCCCCCCAACTCACCTTACCGAGGATTCTAACCCGTGTTGCCCCCGAAAAAAAAAAAAAAAACAACTCACCTTATCGAGGATTCTAACCCGGGTCTCCCGAAGGAGAATCCGGCACTCTAGCCACTCGGCCAGCCGTTCCTCCAAATCGAAAATTCGACGGTTGAACGGGGCCGGAACATATCTTTTCAGAGCGACCGACCGACCGACCGACCGACCGGCAGGGTGCTCAGGTCCTATCTGTCCTCGCCCTTCTAACACTGGCCCTGGGGACCTTGTTTTGAAGCACATTTGCATTTCACATCCCCCCGTGCGTGTTCAGTTTCTGCTCGTAGATAACACCAGGAGCATTTTAACTCTGCACACCATCCCCATATCATCTGTAATTCACATGGATACTTTCATAAGTGTTCAATATCTTCTCGTAGATTACACCAGGAGCATCTCAACTCGACACACCAACCCCGTATCATCTGCAATTCACATGGATACTTTCATAAGTGTTCAACATCTCCTCGTAGATTACACCAGGAGCATCTTAACTCGACACACGAACCCCGTATTACCTACGAGGTTCACCCCACAATCTCCAATATCAGCACACCACACAGTTTATCGTTGCTCCAAGGCAGCCATTCATTGCCTCCCGCCTGGTGCCTTATTGATTTCTGAGTCTCTCTCTCTCTCTCTCTCTCTCTCTCTCTCTCTCTCTCTCTCTCTCTCTCTCTCTCTCTCTCTCTGTATCGTGCAGTTCGTGTGATCACAGAGACCATGAGTCATACGGCGTCATCGCTAGGCCCGGAAATGAGTTGTTGTCTGTTGGATAGAATGACTCAACGCTAGACACGTTGGTCAGTGGTATTCTGTGGCAGCGGTGTGCGGGCATGCGCAGATTGCTGTCATCTGTGACAGGATCTGATTCATTCAGTTGTGTGTGTGTGTGTGTGTGTGTGTGTGTGTGTGTGTGTGTGTGTGTGTGGATTGGGGAGGGGGGGGGGTGGGGCTTCATGAACTATTTACTCCCTTTTTTTAACTATTTCGAACCGCTGTGAACTTTTTACACCCTTAATAAACTATTTACACTTTATAAACTATTCACACCCTTTATGAACTATTTAGAACCTTTATTAACCACTTCGAGGTATTTATAAACCACTTTAAGGTTTTATGAACTACTTCGAACCGCTATGAACTACTTAGACTTAGGGGTGTTATGAACTATTTAACCCTGTGTGAACTATTTATAAACTTTATAAACTATTTTGGACTTTTATAAACCACTTCGAGGCTTTTATAAAACTCTTCGAGATTTTATGAACTACTTACAACCTTTATGAACCACTTTGAGGTTTTATGAATTACCTGGCTGCTCTACATACTACTATTTGCCTTTCTGAGATCCGTGGTAGCATAGTGGATAGACGCTCGCCTACTATCCAGAGGTCGTCTGTTGGAATCCGCATTGAGTCGGTTAAAAAAAAAAAATCGTGGGCTTAAAGACAAACCCTGACTAAAACTGGTGACAGGACATGTCTTGGGAAGCGAATGGCGTGATTTTGACCACGTCACCTTTGGAGTAATACACGTAATATCATTTATTGCGAGATCCTTTGCTAGAGTAGACTGTGGTCTTACTCGAGATTAGATATGTATGTATGTACACACGTGTCTGTGCATGTATGTACATACATATCTAGAGCAGTTTGGTTTTACGGCGCCAAAGACTCGCCGTTGCCCCTTTTCATGTTAGTTAAAACGGTTTCGCGGCGAAGGAGTTACGGACGCAGTTCGTAATCCCGCATTTCGCGTTCGAAACACAACTGCGGGTGATTTGGCAGCAGACCGCCTTGTGTGAGTGTTTTTTTTTTTTACGAAATGGTATGAACGCCAGTCGTTCAGAAAGCAATGGCAAACTACTGAACGTAAACTTGCCAAGAGATCACAACACCAAACAAATACTGGTGTTAACTGCGACGTCCTGTAAAGGATATGCAACTAACTGTTTTTAAAAACAGTTCCGCCACGTGAAGGCCAGGAGTTGGACTTTTTCCGCCAGAGGTGATGAATGCACAAGTTATGGGGGTATATTGCAAGATTGGGTGCTCGCCATCAACTCTGCACCGTCGGCTGTAACAGCAATTTGGAACATACACTAGACAACATTGCAGGTAAAGATAAATGTCAAGCGAAAGAAAGGAGAAGAAGAAGAGGAATACAGGGGCTTCAGAAACTATGCAATGCTTTATGAGCTGCACCAAGGCTCCATAAACTATTCATAACTAACTAACTAACTAACTAACTAAACTATTCATAAGCTTTATATAAACTATACATGAGCCCATGAGCCACAGGAACGTTCGATAAACTATCCAGAGGCTTCATAAACTATTCAGACACTTCATGAACATTTAACAACAAGCTTACCATGGCCAGTCCAGCTGGCTCACGTGACGGACAGTCGCCTTCCACACCACCCACTCTCGTGCTACAAGCTCGCGCGCGCTCACGCCTTCATCGCGTGCACGTGAGTACAGCCCTGGCTATATCGATTACATGGCGAGGCGGGCGTACTTTACCAGACACCCATTTCATATAATTGTTTTCCTCTAATCAAACTGCGCCATATCTTCCGATATCGGTAACCTAGGATACCAGACTGAACAAGCCGTACTTAATACAGCGCAGACCTGATAAGGCGAACTAACCTGGGACCCAAGAAATAGTTCCTCTTATTAGACATTCCTCTTATCTTATAAGAGTTCAAGCATATAGCACTCAGGACATTCCCATGCGCGCTCCGTCCCCTCGTTCAACAGCCAGTAAAGAGTCATACTAGTAATCGTTACCACCGCTTTCTACATGAAACTTCTCCTAGTCTTCCCTCTCAGTTTTGAGATTTTTTTTCAGAACCAATACCGATCCCCTGCAATCTCATTCTTTCCACATACGGGTTCTCAGTCTGTTCCTCCGCCTTCTGCACGCGGTCTCACAGGTGCACGACCACAATCTACACAGAGATGCATTCCCTGCCGGCCTATCATCAAACATGTAGTAATGCATTTACAGCGTACAATACAATATTGTTCTTCACAACAGAAATTCGCCACAGCCGAGATCGCCTTAAGCGGTTTGCGCTGTAGTAGTCACGATGCTGACTATATGAGGATACTGTTAGTGATGACGGTTGCGTGTCAGTCAAGGTCGCTGTACATACATTACCGCGAAATGGGTATATGGTGGGAGAGCCATGTTTGTACAGACCAGTCTGCACGTGGTGATTATCTCACCGGCCGTCTTTACTTCCACAGACATGTCCTGGTACTCATTATAGGTTGGGACGTTACTCGTTATTGGTTGGGACAGTGCTCAATATAGGTTGGGACAATACTCATTATAGGTTGGGGCAGTATTCATTATAGGTTTGGACATTACTAATTATAGGTTGTGATAGTACTAATTATAGGTTGGGACAGTACTCATTATAGGTTAGGATAGTACTCATTATAGGTTGGGACAGTACTCATCATAGGTTGGGACAGTATTAATTATAGGTGGGGCAGTACTAATTATAGGTTGAGACAGTACTCATTATAGGTTGGGATGGTACTCATTATAGGTTGGGACTATCTGCTAACAAAAATCAACTTTTAATATCCGGCCTAATGCGGATTCGATCTCCTCACTCACTCTCACTCACTCACTCACTCATTCATCCACCCACCCACCCACCCACTCACTCACACACCCACTCACTGACTCACTCACTCTCACTCACTCACTCACCCACCCACTCACTCACTCACCCACTCACTCACTCACTCACTCTCCCAATCATCCACCAACAGTCGCATATCCTTTCTTTAACGTCGCAGTCAACACCGGTAGTTTGTTATTGTTGCTGTTTGTGATCTTTTGGCAAGTTTACATTCAGTAGTTTGCCATTGCTTTCTGAACGACCGGCATCCGTACCATTTCGTACAAAATCAACGCAAGGCGGTCTGCTGCCAAATCGCCCGCAGCTGTGTTTCGAACGCGGTATGCGAGATTACGAACTGCGCCCGTAACGTCTTTGCCACGGAGACGGCCACTCATACACTAAGTGCTCATGTTCCTGCCTGACTCTGTATGTCCCCTTTACCCTGCCCTAGAATGTGCGGACCACACACACACACACACACACACACACACATACACACACACACACACACGCGCACGCACGCACGAACACACACACACACACACACACACGCACGCACGAACACACACACACACACACATCTTGCGCGCTTCTTTATGCTTCACATGCACTAACCTACCTACCTACTTATCTACCTACCTATCAACCAGCTAAAAAAAACCACCCTCTCACCGACTCACTCACCCACCCACTCACTGACATAGTTCTCTCTCTCCTCCCCCCCCCCTCTCTGTGTCTCTCTCTGTGTCTCCTTCCTCCCTCCGTTTCCTTCCTCTCGCTCTCATTCCTCTCTCTTCTTCCTCTCTCTTTCTCTCCCCGCCTCTCTCTCTCTCTCTCTCTCTCTCTCTCTCTCTCTCTCTCTCTCTCTCTCTCTCTCTCTCTCTCTCTCTCAGGATGTCAAGGCCTACCAGGACAGCGCTGAAATGTTGTACCAAAACTCGGAGTGTCAGAGACTGAATTTTGTCATTTCGCCTACCACGGAGACACAACAGCAGAAAACACAACACTCATACTGATGATAATATAAGGGTCTTAGTCGGGTTTAACACAGGAATACTGAATAAGATCTCTAGTCCGACTTTGTGAAGACACATGAAGGGTGTAGTATAGGTGGGAGCGCAAGCGCAATTGAAATACCACTACTTTTATCGTTTCTTTACTTATTCAGTCAGTCTCGGTAGAGATTTGTCCGCAGCAGACGAGCAATATCTCCGGCGGGCCTATTCTCGCCGGTCGCGAGATCCGCACGGTGGAAGGATGGGAGATTTGCTCGCAATAGACGAGCAATATCTCCTGCGGGCCTATTCCCGCTGGTCGCGGGGTCCGCTAAGATCAGGCGGAGCGTCTGACGATAGTGCACGCTTTACACAGGTCCGGGCACTTGTGATGGTCCGAGCGCGTTCGAGGCCCTCACCTGTGGGACTTGGCTGAACGCCTCTAAGCCGGGTCCCTTGAGTTCCAAGGTCTGGCCATCACTCGCCACCTGCTCGTGGTGGCGAGGTCTCGGAGGTTTGACGTTGTGCCGCCAGCGTCTGCAGCCTACCTTGTGCCAGACGTATTGGTTACCCATTCCTCTGGAAAACACAAGATTAGGCCGAGAGAGGGGACATGTCGTTTGGGCACCACATGTTTCTCTGAAGCTCTGCCCAGGCATTGTGAAGGAATATTGGCCACATTCCAACTCACATACTTTGGTCTGTCAAGACTGCAAGGTGCCATTCCTCCCCCCCCCCCCCACTGAATAAGATTGTGCTCTACTACTACTACTACTACTACTACTACTACTACTACTACTACTACTACTACTACTACTACTACTACTACTACTACTAGTAGTAGTAGTAGTAGTAGTAGTAGTAGTAGTGAGTGGCACCTTGCAGTCTTGACAGACCAAAGTATGTGGATTGGAATTTGGCCAAAATTCCATCTCACAATGCCTGGGCAGAGCTTCAGAGAACATGTGATGCCCAAACGACATGTTTCCTCTCTCGGTCTTGCCTTGTTTGATCCAGAGGAAAGAATAACCAGTACGTCTGGCACAAGGTAGGCTGCAGACGCTGGCGGCTCAGCTTCAAACCTCCGAGACCTCGCCCTCACGAGCAGGAGGTGACCCTAAAACCTTGGGACTTGGCTTAGGGGCGTTCAGCCAAATCCCGCAGATAAGGGTCGTATACGCGCCTGGACCACTGGGCGCGTAGACCTGTCAATCGCAAGTGTCTGGACATGTGTGAGCGTGTACTACCGTCAGACTCCCCGCCTGACTCGTGAGGATCCCGCGACCAACAGGAATAGACCCGTAGGAGATATTGCTCGTCTGCTGCGAGCAAATCTCCCCTCCTGCCACTGTGAGGATCACGCGACCAGCGAGAATAGGCCCGCCGGAGATATTGCTTGCCTATTGCGGACAAATCTACAATGACCGAAGACTGAATAAGTAAAGAAACGATAAAAGTAGTAGCAGCAGCAGCAGCAGCAGCAGCAGCAGTAGCAGTACAGAAAAAATGTGGCGTTGTTGACAATGATGATAATAATTGTGATGGACAGTATGAACAATGAGTGAACATAATATCACCGTCATCACAAGCCGTGCCGACAGGCGTGGGTGGTCATGATTGACACCATCACCAGTCAGGAACGTAGCAACAGCTGTAACAGCAATGAGGGAACCGCTGGGAATATCGACCTGAGATCACCAGGCTGTGCCGTTGCCTGGCTCAAGCATGTGACTTGTTGGCAGCCAATAGTTGGGGCAGGGCGGCAAGGGACGGGCTCGGCCCAGGCCCTAACAAACGCTGGCAGTGTATGTATCGTTGGACTAAGCCTCGCCCTGGCCCACCAGTTGGCGAGCTGGTTTACTGCAGGGATTCTCAAATTGCGTGTGATTCTGCGATACAGCCGGCGCTACGGCCAAGGAGTTGCGGACACAATTCGTAACCCCGCATAAGACGTTGGAAACACAGCCGCGGGCGATTTGGTAGCATAACTCCTTGCATTTCTTTTTATTCAATGGTATGATTTCCGGTCGTTCCGAAAGCAATGGCAAACTACTGAAATTAAACTTGACAAGAAATTGCAAACAGCCAAAACATGATGGAGTGACTGGGAGATCATGTAAAGGATATGCAGCTAAGTGAACTCCTGCGGCACGCTTCCCGTATGAACATGTTCTCCAGCCAATAGCATTGTTTGTGATACTGACCCCATCTCTCACCCAGAGCTGTTATAATGTGCATATATGTGGGCCCAGCACCAGTCGTTGTTAGTTACTCTGGCAGTCTAAGGAATTCGCAACATTCATCTCCTTAGCTTCCAAGTTCTTCCTAATTTTTTCATTTATATTCCAAGATTCACAACCATACAGCAAAACAGGTTCTATATAGTACTTCAGCACCCTCTTTCTTACATTTAATGATAGTGACGTATTGCATAGGGTACATTTCGCTTTCTGAAATGCAGCTTTTGCTACTTAGTGGAAGATTTTCAATAGAATCCAAAGGTGAAAACACACACACACACACACACACACACACACACAAACAGTAGGCCTAAGCGGGATCTGTTTAGATACTTGAACGCCTACGTCAGTTGGCAGGTGACATGATGATGATGATGATGCAAGTCTGTGGATATGCCGCTCCAGAAAGGGGTACTCCCGGACCTGCGATCCCAGGGATCATCTAATGAATCATTTATCACTTGTCATGTTTCGCTTTCGATCTCGTCCGCTGGAGAGAATACAGCCAAAACAGTCAAATCCTTTAGATACGCAACATTCGTTCGGTAACTGGCAGACTTGATAGGGACAAAAGCAAGAGGAAGGCAAAGAGATACATACCTGGATGGCTTGGGAACATGAAATTATCGAACTAGAACACACATATATGATCCGGGACTCTGTGATCGTGTCAGACTTATCGGCATGGCACACGATGATGAGACAGACGAGAGATTCCCGAAGCACACCGTACATTATATGACCTGGATGTACTTGTGTGAACGCCATGAAGAATGAGCCAGACCCGAGCTGGCACTGACCCCCCACCGTCTGAATATATGACATCGATGTGCCGTCAATCCCCGGGGCCTAGCCAACTTCATTGTACAACGCCGGGCTGTCCAAATGAAAGCTGACGGGAAATCTGTGGGGATTTTATGGCTGAACCGTTGATGATTCATGTTCATATCAATAGTCTACGAGAACTGCCCTGGTATCACTCGGCCCCTTCTGTGCACGCTATTATATCGATGTATGATGCCTGTCATTTGTTTACCAATGCTCTCGATCTTCCATTATACACAATAATATACCTGGCTGATGGAGAGATGAAAAGCGGCTGGCTGAGTGGCTAGAACTCCGGATTCTCCTTCGGGAGACCCGGGTTAGAATCCTCGGTAAGGTGTGGATTTGTTTCTATCTGGGGGAAACAAGAAGACCCTAACCTGCAGTTAGCGGAGACTACTCTAGCCAGGCGAGCTTAATTCCTCAAGCTCAAGACACCCCCACCACCCCCATCCTCCCTTTCCTCTCTCCCCCATCCCTCGCCGTACGCTACAAGTTACTATAGACAGTAATTGACAGTGACAGATATAGAAGATGATTTTTTAAGGTGTCTAGTTAAGAAAAAGATGATCATTACAGTGAGAAGAGAGGCACTGGGAAACATCGTCACGACGGCAAAGATCGTTGGCACAGAAGATGTAGAGGCAGACCGGGAGAAACGTTGCTTGATGACTAAGATAATTAATCTGAGATCATCAAGATAATCAATCTAAGATTATCAATCTTAGATCATCAATATAATCAATCTTAGATAATCAAAATCATAAATTTGAGACCATAAAGATAATCAATCTTAGATCATCAATCTTAGATTATCAAGATCATCAATCTTAGATCATCAGTCTTAGATCATCAAGATCATCAATATAATCAATCTTAGATCATCAGTCTTAGATCATCAAGATTATCTACACTAAGACCAACAACTTGTGGTGCTATCTCAATGTTTAGATACGAATAATGTTCGTATTCCGTATATGTGGCTTCCTTCTTCTCACTTTTGTGGACACCGGGCAATACGTGTGTAGTTATTTATGAACTATCTTAGTGAGCTCAATTAATTTAATTGCACGTCCTTCACAGAACGTAGCAGTCAACCACAGCATTTTCGCTGTTCGTGATTCCTGGGCAAATTTTACGTTCAGTAGTTTGCCATTGCTTTCTGAACGACCGGCTCCTATACCTTTTTCGAAAAAAACCAGCACCGCTGTGTTTCGAACCCGGGTATACGGGCTCACAAACCGCGTTCGCAAGCCCTTAGCCACGGGAGCTCAAAGGGTTCCCCAAATGACGTTTCTGTGTAATACGTGTACGACATTGGAACCGACCAATAATTTATCTTATTTAAATGTTTGGTAATATACTGGGATTGATTTCCTGGGTAATACTTGCTTAATACAATATATGACACTGGAAATATACCTCAGGAGTTATGTAATTCTGTATTTATTGCAATCCCAAAGAAATCAGGAGCCTTGGAATGTGATCAACATCGAACAATTAGTATAATGAGTCACATCACGAAGATTTTGCTAAGAATTATCATGCAAAGAGTTAGGAGGAAAATACAACCTGAAATAGGAGAAGAACAATGTGGGTTTGTGGAAGGCAAGGGTACAGTAAATGCTGTGTATATACTGAGAAACATAATCGAACGTTCTATAGAAGTAAACAAAGATCTACACCTTTGCTTTATTGACTACACAAAGGCTTTTGATAAAGTGAGACATGTCAACATGATAAGGATGCTTGAAGATCTACAAATTGATGGAAAAGATCTTAGACTTGTAAAAAACATATATTGGAAACAACAAGCTGCCATAAGAGTTGATAATGAAGTAAGCCAATATCAGCCTATTAAAAGGGGTGTGAGACAGGGATGTGTAATGTCTCCAGATCTGTTTTCCCTGTACAGTGAAAGTATTTTCAGAAATATTGAAGATATGGAAGGAATCAACATTGGGGGACGATGCATCAATAACATTAGATATGCAGATGATACAGTCTTGATTGCAGACAATGAACAGGACCTGCAAAATTTAGTAGATGCGGTTGTTACACACAGTGAACAACTAGGGTTAGAATTAAATTGTAAAAAGACACAGATTATGGTCGTCACTAGGAAGAACGAAATACCACAATGTAATATACAAGTATATGGGAATATTCTTCAACAAGTGAGCAGGTACAATTATCTCGGAACAGTAATAACATCTGATGGGAGATGCCTTGAAGAGATTAGAACAAGAATCGCCATGGCAAAAGTAGCCTTTAGCAAGATGAAAAACATATTGACCAATAAAAATATGTCAATTGAAACGAGAAAAAGAGTGTTGAGATGCTACATTGAACCTGTACTTTTTTATGGATGTGAAGCGTGGACAATGAGCAGTCAGGCTGAAAAACATCTGATGGCTGTAGAGATGTGGTTTCTGAGGAAAATGCAAAGAATACCATGGACAGCCAGAAAGACCAATGAACAAGTCCTTCAAGAAACAAATGAAGATCGTAAATTGATTAGAGAAATTAGACGTAGACAGTCAAAATTTTTTGGGCATGTTATGAGAAGAAATGGATTGGAGAATTTGGTGACAACTGGTAAGATCGAGGGGAACAGACCAAGGGGAAGACCTAGAAGCAAGTACCTGGATGGCTTGGCCTTGTGGCATGGTCGAGACAGAAACACGGAGCTGATCCACGACTCTGGTTATCGAGTGAGATGGCAGAACATGACCGCCCACGCTTACCGGCATGGCACATGATGGATGGATTACTGGACACGACATTACGGTCCGATGTATTTGTGATTTTAACTATGCTGGTTTAATATACAACTCTGAGACTTATGGTGCTATCTGAATGGTTAGATATCAATTCTGTCAATATGCCATAGTTGTAGGTTTCTTTTTCTCACTTCATGGCTGACTACAAGGATGCTGGCATGGAGGTTGAGTTGAGTTGAGTTAAGAACCGACATCACTGCACTCAGGACATTCCCATACGTGCTCCGTCCCCTCGTTCAACAGCCAGCGAAGAGTCACACTACTAATCGTTCCCACCGCTATCTGATTAAAAGTTCTCCTAGTCTTCCCTCTCAGTTTTGAGATTCTTCCAGAACCCCTGCCAATCCCCCGCAATCTCATTCTTTCCACATATGGGCTCTCAATCTGTTCCTCCGCCTTCTCCACCTGGTTCCACAAGCGCACGACCACCTCCCCCTTGTCCATAGGCAAGATACCACCAAGAGGTGCATTCCCTGCTAGCCTATCAGCCTGTTCATTCCCCCGTACACCCGCATGCCCTGGGCATGGAGGAATATCATTAACAGAGTTGATCCAGAACACCATGGACTGAGATGTGTGGACAGGCATGGATGGATGGAGGGAGGGAGGGAGAGAGGGAGGGAGAGAGATTAATAAATGGAGGGAGGGAACGAACGAACGAACAAACTTTATTTTCAAAGGGTTAAGAATTGGGCACGGGAGGGAGAGAGATGGGGGAGGGAGAGAGATTAATAAATGGATGGAGAGAGAGAGAGAGTGAGAGAGAGAGAGAGAGAGAGAGAGAGAGAGAGAGAGAGAGAGAGAGAGAGAGAGAGAGTAATTATACTAACGGACATAGACAAACGTAGAGGTGTACTTGTTCTGGTTGCAGGAAATGTATTGGTAAAGTCTGATCGACTACGGCTCCAAGATGTAATCTATCCTTTAGTTAATCATTTAATGGGCAGAGCGGTTGTGGAGAGGGACTGATGCCTACCTAAGCCAGTTATAGTCTGATGCCAGGTGATTACCTCCCCGTCTTCGCCCACGCCCGCCGGGAGAGAAAACGGGAATTCCATTGCCTCCCCAACCTCTATTGTTCCCAGCCTGATCTCTTATTTAACACCCATTTCTACAACTATTTCCGAAAGGAATTCACATGTTAGAACCGTGTCCATCTCTACTTTGCATTTTGATCGTCCTTGTAATCCCAGACTGGCAGGAAGCAACTCGTAGTTTTATGCATCCGCTTGCTCACCGCAGAATTCAGATGCCCCGTGAGCAATGAGTCAGACCTTGGGCTATCGATCTGCATGTCACATCTCGACCTCCTTTCTTCTCCCTCCTCATCCCAGCTCCGTGGCTATTTTCTCACGCAAGAATATTACTAATTTAAATAGTTCTTCATTGAGCCAGAGGTCTGAATGCGTAATTTTACAACGTCAGCAGCGCTCTGATTTGTTGATTTATTCTTCTGAGATGGTATCTTCTCCCCTATTGGTCCGTTAATTAATCACCTTCTCAGGAATTTGTCTGTAGTTGGTTATTTCTTCTTCTCAAATATTATCTTAAAGGCTATTGGTTACCTCGTCTCTCTCCCCCCCCCCCCCCGCTCGCTTTGAACTAGAGCGAAGTCCACACACAATTGCTACCACTTTACCGGGCGTTTGTAAAGGCTCACTACACTTTGTATGTTGAACACATTTGAAAAATGAAGTACATGATTTTATTTTTTAAAAATGTGCTCTACATCGTGAAGCAATATGCAACTAATGTCTACTGGAGTAATTCTTTGCACTCCAAACAGAATGGTGAATTACCATTCAAGACATAACAACAGACACGTTGCAGAAGATATTCGACACCATGAAGAGACGTGTACTGTCATGTCTTGAAGCCCGAGGTGGACATTTCCAACACCTGTTAACATGAATACTTCATTGGTACTTTCCAGCTTCACCAAAACAGCGTTGGACCATAGCAGTGACTAATGTAACTAATTGAATGAGGTGTTAGCACATTTTTTGATGACATCATGTACTTCATTTTCAATGTTGTTCTACATACACGGTGTAGTGAGACTTTACAAACACCTTGTAGTAATTGCTACTATGAGGAGTGCACTGGACTGCCTTTTGCGTTAGGGATATTATTTCATATTGCCAGCCCATTCCAGGGTGTGAGGTAATGAGCTGGGGTGTAAGGTAACGAGCTGGGGTGTGAGGTAATGAGCTGTGGTGTGAGGTAATGAGCTGGGGTGTGTGGTAACAAGCTGGGGTGTAAGGTAACGAGCTGGGGTGTGAGGTAATGAGCTGTGGTGTGAGGTAATGAGCTGTGGCGTGAGGTAATGAGCTGGGGTGTGAGGTAACGAGCTGGGGTATGAGGTAACGAGGTGGGGTGTGAGGTAACGAGGTGGGGTGTGAGGTAACGAGCTGTGGTGTGAGGTAATGAGCTGTGGTATGAGGTAATGAGCTGTGGTATGAGGTAATGAGCTGTGGTGTGAGGTAATGAGCTGTGGTGTGAGGTAACGAGGTGGGGTGTGAGGTAACGAGGTGGGGATTGAGGTAACGAGCTGTGGTGTGAGGTAACGAGCTGTAGTGTGAGGTAATGAGCTGTGGTATTAGGTAATGAGCTGTGGTGTGAGGTAACGAGCTGTGGTGTGAGGTAACGAGCTGGGGTGTGAGGTAACGAGCTGGGGTGTGAGGTAATGAGCTGGGGTGTGAGGTAACGAGCTGTGGTGTGAGGTAACGAGCTGTGGTGTGAGGTAATGAGCTGTGGTGTGAGGTAATGAGCTGGGGTGTGAGGTAATGACCTGGGGTGTGAGGTAATGATCTGGGGTGTGAGGTAATGATCTGGGGTGTGAGTTAATGAGCTGGGGTGTGAGGTAATGAGCTGGGGTGTGAGTAATGTGATGGGGTGTGAGGTAATGATCTGGGGTGTGAGGTAATGATCTGGGGTGTGAGGTAATGAGCTGGGGTGTGAGTAATGTGATGAGGTGTGAGGTAATGAGCTGGGGTGTGAGGTAATGAGCTGGGGTGTGAGGTAACGAACTGTGGTGTGAGGTAATGAGCTGGGGTGTGAGATAACGAACTGTGGTGTGAGGTATCGAACTGTGGTGTTAGGTAATGAGCTGGGGTGTGAGTATCGTGATGAGGTGTGAGTTAACAAGCTGAGGTGTAAGGTAACAAGCTGAGGTGTGAAGGAGGGAATCTGCTGGCTCCAGGAATGCTAGTAGTTGAACCAAACTGGACAAGGTAGCCATTTTGAAAAAAAAATGATCACCCTCCTCCGTCTTCTCACCTTCATTCTAAATGTTTAAAATCTGATATTTTATGTCGGAATATTGGTTATTTCTGTTACTGCTACCAATGCCAAACATGGATACTCCTAGAAACACACAGGTGTAAAATCACTTCATTTGAGACGAGATGCATACAAAACGGCACTGTAAAAACAAGAGGTGTAGAGAGGCAAATATGAGACACAAAATATGTATGGTGATAACACTGATGACTGACTTTGTAGATCTGCAAAGAATTAAATGGTTCGGACGTTTAGCAAGAATGGAAAAGATCAACCAGCAGCTAGAGTGTTCTACATGAGAACACCAGGATACAAGGTGAGAGGACAGCCCAGGAACAAGATCAACCAGCAGCTAGAGTGTTCTACATGAGAACATCAGGATACAAGGTGAGAGGACGACCCAGGAACAAGATCAACCAGCAGGTAGAGTGTTCTACATGAGAACATCAGGATACAAGGTGAGAGGACAGCCCAGGAACAAGATCAACCAGCAGCTAGAGTGTTCTACATGAGAACATCAGGATACAAGGTGAGAGGACAGCCCAGGAACAAGATCAACCAGCAGCTAGAGTGTTCTACATGAGAACATCAGGATACAAGGTGAGAGGACGACCCAGGAACAAGATCAACCAGCAGCTAGAGTGTTCTACATGAGAACATCAGGATACAAGGTGAGAGGACAGCCCAGGAACAAGATCAACCAGCAGCTAGAGTGTTCTACATGAGAACACCAGGATACAAGGTGAGAGGACGACCCAGGAACAAGATCAACCAGAAGCTTGAGTGTTCTACATGAGAACATCGGGATGCAAGGCGAGAGGGCGACCCAGGAACAAGATCAACCAGAAGCTTGAGTGTTCTACATGAGAACATCGGGATGCAAGGCGAGAGGATGACCCAGGAACAAGATCAACCAGAAGCTTGAGTATTCTACATGAGAACATCGGGATGCAAGGCGAGAGGATGACCCAGGAACAAGATCAACCAGAAGCTTGAGTGTTCTACATGAGAACACCGGAATACAAGGCGAGAGGGCGACCCAGGAACAAGATCAACCAGAAGCTTGAGTGTTCTACATGAGAACACCAGGATACAAGGCGAGAGGGCGACCCAGGAACAAGATCAACCAGAAGCTTGAGTGTTCTACATGAGAACACCAGGATACAAGGCGAGAGGATGACCCAGGAACAAGATCAACCAGAAGCTTGAGTGTTCTACATGAGAACATCGGGATGCAAGGTGAGAGGACGACCCAGGAACAAGATCAACCAGAAGCTTGAGTGTTCTACATGAGAACACCAGGATACAAGGTGAGAGGGCGACCCAGGAACAAGATCAACCAGCAGTTTGAGTGTTCTACATGAGAACACCAGGATACAAGGTGAGAGGACGACCCAGGAACAAGATCAACCAGAAGCTTGAGTGTTCTACATGAGAACACGGGGATACAAGGTGAGAGGACGACCCAGGAACAAGATCAACCAGAAGCTTGAGTGTTCTACATGAGAACACCAGGATACAAGGTGAGAGGGCGACCCAGGAACAAGGTCAACCAGAAGCTTGAGTGTTCTACATGAGAACACCAGGATACAAGGTGAGAGGACGACCCAGGAACAAGATCAACCAGAAGCTTGAGTGTTCTACATGAGAACACCAGGATACAAGGTGAGAGGACGACCCAGGAAAAAGATCAACCAGAAGCTTGAGTGTTCTACATGAGAACACCAGGATACAAGGTGAGAGGGCAACCCAGGAACAAGATCAACCAGAAACTTGAGTGTTCTACATGAGAACATCAGGATACAAGATGAGAGGACAGCCCAGGAACAAGATCAACCAGCAGCTAGAGTGTTCTACATGAGAACATCAGGATACAAGGTGAGAGGACGACCCAGGAACAAGATCAACCAGAAACTTGAGTGTTCTACATGAGAACATCAGGATACAAGATGAGAGGACAGCCCAGGAACAAGATCAACCAGCAGCTAGAGTGTTCTACATGAGAACATCAGGATACAAGGTGAGAGGACAGCCCAGGAACAAGATCAACCAGCAGCTAGAGTGTTCTACATGAGAACATCAGGATACAAGGTGAGAGGATAGCCCAGGAACAGGATCAACCAGCAGCTAGAGTTTTCTACATGAGAACATCGGGATGCAAGGTGAGAGGACGACCCAGGAACAAGATCAACCAGAAGCTTGAGTGTTCTACATGAGAACATCGGGATGCAAGGTGAGAGGACGACCCAGGAACAAGATCAACCAGAAGCTTGAGTGTTCTACATGAGAACATCGGGATGCAAGGTGAGAGGACGACCCAGGAACAAGATCAACCAGAAGCTTGAGTGTTCTACATGAGAACACCAGGATACAAGGTGAGAGGACGACCCAGGAACAAGATCAACCAGAAACTTGAGTGTTCTACATGAGAACACCAGGATACAAGGTGAGAGGACGACCCAGGAACAAGATCAACCAGAAGCTTGAGTGTTCTACATGAGAACATCGGGATGCAAGGCGAGAGGGCGACCCAGGAACAAGATCAACCAGAAGCTTGAGTGTTCTACATGAGAACATCAGGATGCAAGGCGAGAGGGCGACCCAGGAACAAGATCAACCAGAAGCTTGAGTGTTCTACATGAGAACATCGGGATGCAAGGTGAGAGGATGACCCAGGAACAAGATCAACCAGAAGCTTGAGTGTTCTACATGAGAACATCGGGATGCAAGGCGAGAGGGCGACCCAGGAACAAGATCAACCAGAAGCTTGAGTGTTCTACATGAGAACACCAGGATACAAGGTGAGAGGACGACCCAGGAACAAGATCAACCAGAAGCTTGAGTGTTCTACATGAGAACACGGGGATACAAGGTGAGAGGACGACCCAGGAACAAGATCAACCAGAAGCTTGAGTGTTCTACATGAGAACACCAGGATACAAGGTGAGAGGACGACCCAGGAACAAGATCAACCAGAAGCTTGAGTGTTCTACATGAGAACACGGGGATACAAGGTGAGAGGACGACCCAGGAACAAGATCAACCAGAAGCTTGAGTGTTCTACATGAGAACACCAGGATACAAGGTGAGAGGACGACCCAGGAACAAGATCAACCAGAAGCTTGAGTGTTCTACATGAGAACACCAGGATACAAGGTGAGAGGGCGACCCAGGAACAAGATCAACCAGAAGCTTGAGTGTTCTACATGAGAACACCAGGATACAAGGTGAGAGGACGACCCAGGAACAAGATCAACCAGAAGCTTGAGTGTTCTACATGAGAACACCAGGATACAAGGTGAGAGGACGACCCAGGAACAAGATCAACCAGAAGCTTGAGTGTTCTACATGAGAACACCAGGATACAAGGTGAGAGGGTGACCCAGGAACAAGATCAACCAGAAGCTTGAGTGTTCTACATGAGAACACCAGGATACAAGGTGAGAGGACAGCCCAGGAACAAGATCAACCAGCAGCTAGAGTGTTCTACATGAGAACATCAGGATACAAGGTGAGAGGACAGCCCAGGAACAAGATCAACCAGCAGCTAGAGTGTTCTACATGAGAACATCAGGATACAAGGTGAGAGGACAGCCCAGGAACAAGATCAACCAGCAGCTAGAGTTTTCTACATGAGAACATCAGGATACAAGGTGAGAGGACGACCCAGGAAAAAGATCAACCAGCAGCTAGAGTGTTCTACATGAGAACATCAGGATACAAGGTGAGAGGTGAGAGGACAGCCCAGGAACAAGATCAACCAGCAGCTAGAGTGTTCTACATGAGAACACCAGGATACAAGGTGAGAGGACGACCCAGGAACAAGATCAACCAGAAGCTTGAGTGTTCTACATGAGAACATCGGGATGCAAGGCGAGAGGGCGACCCAGGAACAAGATCAACCAGAAGCTTGAGTGTTCTACATGAGAACACCAGGATACAAGGTGAGAGGGCGACCCAGGAACAAGATCAACCAGCAGTTTGAGTGTTCTACATGAGAACACCAGGATACAAGGTGAGAGGACGACCCAGGAACAAGATCAACCAGAAGCTTGAGTGTTCTACATGAGAACACGGGGATACAAGGTGAGAGGACGACCCAGGAACAAGATCAACCAGAAGCTTGAGTGTTCTACATGAGAACACCAGGATACAAGGTGAGAGGGCGACCCAGGAACAAGGTCAACCAGAAGCTTGAGTGTTCTACATGAGAACACCAGGATACAAGGTGAGAGGACGACCCAGGAACAAGATCAACCAGAAGCTTGAGTGTTCTACATGAGAACACCAGGATACAAGGTGAGAGGACGACCCAGGAAAAAGATCAACCAGAAGCTTGAGTGTTCTACATGAGAACACCAGGATACAAGGTGAGAGGGCAACCGAGGAACAAGATCAACCAGAAACTTGAGTTTTCTACATGAGAACATCAGGATACAAGATGAGAGGACAGCCCAGGAACAAGATCAACCAGCAGCTAGAGTGTTCTACATGAGAACATCAGGATACAAGGTGAGAGGACGACCCAGGAACAAGATCAACCAGAAACTTGAGTGTTCTACATGAGAACATCAGGATACAAGATGAGAGGACAGCCCAGGAACAAGATCAACCAGCAGCTAGAGTGTTCTACATGAGAACATCAGGATACAAGGTGAGAGGACAGCCCAGGAACAAGATCAACCAGCAGCTAGAGTGTTCTACATGAGAACATCAGGATACAAGGTGAGAGGACGACCCAGGAACAAGATCAACCAGCAGCTAGAGTGTTCTACATGAGAACATCAGGATACAAGGTGAGAGGATAGCCCAGGAACAGGATCAACCAGCAGCTAGAGTTTTCTACATGAGAACATCGGGATGCAAGGTGAGAGGACGACCCAGGAACAAGATCAACCAGAAGCTTGAGTGTTCTACATGAGAACATCGGGATGCAAGGTGAGAGGACGACCCAGGAACAAGATCAACCAGAAGCTTGAGTGTTCTACATGAGAACACCAGGATACAAGGTGAGAGGACGACCCAGGAACAAGATCAACCAGAAACTTTAGTGTTCTACATGAGAACACCAGGATACAAGGTGAGAGGACGACCCAGGAACAAGATCAACCAGAAGCTTGAGTGTTCTACATGAGAACATCGGGATGCAAGGCGAGAGGGCGACCCAGGAACAAGATCAACCAGAAGCTTGAGTGTTCTACATGAGAACATCGGGATGCAAGGCGAGAGGGCGACCCAGGAACAAGATCAACCAGAAGCTTGAGTGTTCTACATGAGAACATCGGGATGCAAGGTGAGAGGATGACCCAGGAACAAGATCAACCAGAAGCTTGAGTGTTCTACATGAGAACATCGGGATGCAAGGCGAGAGGGCGACCCAGGAACAAGATCAACCAGAAGCTTGAGTGTTCTACATGAGAACACCAGGATACAAGGTGAGAGGACGACCCAGGAACAAGATCAACCAGAAGCTTGAGTGTTCTACATGAGAACATGGGGATACAAGGTGAGAGGACTACCCAGGAACAAGATCAACCAGAAGCTTGAGTGTTCTACATGAGAACACCAGGATACAAGGTGAGAGGACGACCCAGGAACAAGATCAACCAGAAGCTTGAGTGTTCTACATGAGAACACGGGGATACAAGGTGAGAGGACGACCCAGGAACTAGATCAACCAGAAGCTTGAGTGTTCTACATGAGAACACCAGGATACAAGGTGAGAGGACGACCCAGGAACAAGATCAACCAGAAGCTAGAGTGTTCTACATGAGAACACCAGGATACAAGGTGAGAGGACGACCCAGGAACAAGATCAACCAGAAGCTTGAGTGTTCTACATGAGAACACCAGGATACAAGGTGAGAGGACGACCCAGGAACAAGATCAACCAGAAGCTTGAGTGTTCTACATGAGAACACCAGGATACAAGGTGAGAGGACGACCCAGGAACAAGATCAACCAGAAGCTTGAGTGTTCTACATGAGAACACCAGGATACAAGGTGAGAGGGTGACCCAGGAACAAGATCAACCAGAAGCTTGAGTGTTCTACATGAGAACACCAGGATACAAGGTGAGAGGACAGCCCAGGAACAAGATCAACCAGCAGCTAGAGTGTTCTACATGAGAACATCAGGATACAAGGTGAGAGGACAGCCCAGGAACAAGATCAACCAGCAGCTAGAGTGTTCTACATGAGAACATCAGGATACAAGGTGAGAGGACAGCCCAGGAACAAGATCAACCAGCAGCTAGAGTTTTCTACATGAGAACATCTGGATACAAGGTGAGAGGACGACCCAGGAAAAAGATCAACCAGCAGCTAGAGTGTTCTACATGAGAACATCAGGATACAAGGTGAGAGGTGAGAGGACAGCCCAGGAACAAGATCAACCAGCAGCTAGAGTGTTCTACATGAGAACACCAGGATACAAGGTGAGAGGACGACCCAGGAACAAGATCAACCAGAAGCTTGAGTGTTCTACATGAGAACATCGGGATGCAAGGCGAGAGGGCGACCCAGGAACAAGATCAACCAGAAGCTTGAGTGTTCTACATGAGAACATCGGGATGCAAGGCGAGAGGGCGACACAGGAACAAGATCAACCAGAAGCTTGAGTGTTCTACATGAGAACATCGGGATGCAAGGCGAGAGGATGACCCAGAAACAAGATCAACCAGAAGCTTGAGTGTTCTACATGAGAACACAAGGATACAAGGTGAGAGGACGACCCAGGAACAAGATCAACCAGAAGCTTGAGTGTTCTACATGAGAACATCGGGATGCAAGGTGAGAGGATGACCCAGGAACAAGATCAACCAGAAGCTTGAGTGTTCTACATGAGAACATCGGGATGCATGGCGAGAGGATGACCCAGGAACAAGATCAACCAGAAGCTTGAGTGTTCTACATGAGAACACCAGAATACAAGGCGAGAGGGCGACCCAGGAACAAGATCAACCAGAAGCTTCAGTGTTCTACATGAGAACACCAGGATACAAGGCGAGAGGGCGACCCAGGAACAAGATCAACCAGAAGCTTGAGTGTTCTACCTGAGAACACCAGGATACAAGGCGAGAGGATGACCCAGGAACAAGATCAACCAGAAGCTTGAGTGTTCTACATGAGAACATCGGGATGCAATGTGAGAGGATGACCCAGGAACAAGATCAACCAGAAGCTTGAGTGTTCTACATGAGAACACCAGGATACAAGGTGAGAGGGCGACCCAGGAACAAGATCAACCAGCAGCTTGAGTGTTCTACATGAGAACATCGGGATGCAAGGCGAGAGGATGACCCAGGAACAAGATCAACCAGAAGCTTGAGTGTTCTACATGAGAACATCGGAATGCAAGGCGAGAGGGCGACCCAGGAACAAGATCAACCAGAAGCTTGAGTGTTCTACATGAGAACACCAGGATACAAGGTGAGAGGACGACCCAGGAACAAGATCAACCAGAAGCTTGAGTGTTCTACATGAGAACACGGGGATACAAGGTGAGAGGACGACCCAGGAACAAGCTCAACCAGAAGCTTGAGTGTTCTACATGAGAACACCAGGATACAAGGTGAGAGGACGACCCAGGAACAAGATTAACCAGAAGCTTGAGTGTTCTACATGAGAACACGGGGATACAAGGTGAGAGGACGACCCAGGAACAAGATCAACCAGAAGCTTGAGTGTTCTACATGAGAACACCAGGATACAAGGTGAGAGGACGACCCAGGAACAAGATTAACCAGAAGCTTGAGTGTTCTACATGAGAACACGGGGATACAAGGTGAGAGGACGACCCAGGAACAAGATCAACCAGAAGCTTGAGTGTTCTACATGAGAACACCAGGATACAAGGTGAGAGGGCGACCCAGGAACAAGATCAACCAGAAGCTTGAGTGTTCTACATGAGAACACCAGGATACAAGGTGAGAGGACAACCCAGGAACAAGATCAACCAGAAGCTTGAGTGTTCTACATGAGAACACCAGGATACAAGGTGAGAGGACGACCCAGGAACAAGATCAACCAGAAACTTGAGTGTTCTACATGAGAACACCAGGATACAAGGTGAGAGGGCGACCCAGGAACAAGATCAACCAGAAGCTTGAGTGTTCTACATGAGAACACCAGGGTACAAGGTGAGAGGACGACCCAGGAACAAGATCAACCAGAAACTTGAGTGTTCTACATGAGAACACCAGGATACAAGGTGAGAGGGCGACCCAGGAACAAGATCAACCAGAAGCTTGAGTGTTCTACATGAGAACATCGGGATGCAAGGCGAGAGGGCGACCCAGGAACAAGATCAACCAGAAGCTTGAGTGTTCTACATGAGAACATCGGGATGCAAGGCGAGAGGATGACCCAGGAACAAGATCAACCAGCAGCTAGAGTGTTCTACATGCGAACATCAGGATACAAGGTGAGATGGCGACCCAAGAAGTGTTGGTGAGATGGAGCAAAGGAGACATTGAAAAAATCACATCTGAGGTTAGTACATGCAAAGCAAAGATAATTATATCTGCCTCCTCTCTATGACGCTTCATTGCGAAAGCAGAAGAATAAGATAAAAAGAAAAAAAAAAGAAGATATACAGTTTCTAAGTAAATAGACACATATAGTCTAGGTTTATGATTCTGTTGTCCTGCTACTGGGCTGAGTGCATTGGAGCGACACTATGAGCTGTGAATTTTGTGTGGAGTGCTTTTACATCTGTCCACAGTTGTTTGTAGCGTGAACTGCTTGTTAAAAAAAATGGCAGCTGGCAGGTCGCTGAACTAACTGGGTTGTCTTGAGCATTAATGTGTTGCTGCTGGTTTTATAATGACTGCCGCTTCCATCCACGATGAACTGTATTTTTCCTGGCCGACTTTTGTGTTGGCATTCTGGCAGTGGCACTATACATGTTACCTATGTGCGGGCTGTTGGTTTGTTGAGACTCCTGTCTGTTCCACTTTTCACATGGGGCAGTGAGGAGCATTTTATGCGATATTCACTGGCATAAGAACGGAGCATAATGAGGCGACATTTTGATGTGAAGTTGGATCCACGACCGACTAACTTACTAACACAATCTTTGGGAGAAAAATAACAAAAAAGTTGCTGACTAACAAGACAAGTAGACAAACGGGCAAACTTTCAAACACGACATTCACATAATCTGTTTCAGGTCAAGAGCCGGGAGTCCCCGATAGCTCAGCCGCCAGTTTCCAGATCAAGGTCAGCCCTGAATCACAAGAGGGGCTCTACCAAGTGGGAAGTAACCGGGTCCTCTCCTGTAAGTCGACCACCTCAGACACCAACGAGAAGCCGGTCCTGCACTGGGAGTTCAACGATGTCAAGGTCACATCCACTTCTAAGTCTGACAGGTGGGACGTTAACTACTTTTAGGACTGACTACCTGCCTGCCTACTCACCCACCTACCTGCCTGCCTACTCACCCACCTACCTGCCTACCTACCTGCCTATCTACCCACCTGCCTGCCTGATTATCTACCTGCCTGACCTGAATACCTACCTACTTGCCTACCTGCCTGACATGCCTGTCTACCTGCCTGCCTGACCTGCCTGCCTGCCTATCTGCCTGCATGCCTATCTACCTGCATGTCTGCCTACCTACCTGCTTGCCAATCACCTACCTGCCTGCCTATCACCTACCTGCCTGCCAATCTATGTGTGTGTGGGTGGGGATATGTGTGTGTGGGTGGGGGATGTGTGTGTGGGGGATGTGTGGGTGGCTGAGTGGGGGATGTATATGTGGGTGGTTGGGTTGTGTGCAGGATATGTATGTGTGTGGAGGAAAGTGTGTGATGTGTGTGGGTGGGAAGATGTGTGTGGGTGAGGGGATGTGTGTGTGGGTGGGAGATGTTTGGATGGGTCGAGGATCTGTGTGTGGGTGAGGGATGTGTTTGTAGGTGGGGGAGGTGTGGGTGGGTGTGGGATATGCAGGTGGGTGAGGGATGTGTGTGTGGCTGGGGGATGTGTATGGCTGGATGGTTGGGGGGGGTGTCTGGGAGTGGGTGGGTGGGTGGTTAGGTGATGTGTGGGTGGATGGAAGGGTGGGGGATGTGTGGGTGGGTTTGGGATATGTGGGGGTACGTGTGTGTGGGTGGGGAATGAGTGGGCAAGGCATGTGTGTGATGGTGGGGGTTGTGTGTGGTTGTGGGGGATGTGTCTGGGGGAGGGGGGTTAGTGACTGGGCAGGTTGTGTGTGTGTGGGTGGCGAGATGTGTCAGTGGGGGATGAGTGTGGGTGAGGGATGTGTGTTTGGGTGGGGGATGTGTGGGTGGGCGGGGTGTGTGAGTGTTGGTAGGTGGGTGGGGTTGGTGGGTGGGTGTGTGGGGAGGGATGTGGATGTGTATGTGGATGTGTGGTTGGGGAATGTGTGAGGAGATGTATATGTATGCATGTATGTATATATGTGTGTGTGTGCATAATTAAACATTTGTCAGTAAGTTTGTGATTGTGATTGAGTATATGTATATGTTATAGGTTGTGTATTTGATTGATTGATTGATTGATTTATGACCTGACATCACAGCATTCGGAGCATTCCTTTAAGTGCACCATCCCAATCCTCAGCAGCCAGCGAAGAGTTCCTACACTAATAGTTCCAGTAGCAATCTGTTTATATGTCCGTCTCACCTTTCCTCTGAGCGTCGAGCGTCGGCCAGATCCCCTCGTCACTCCTCGCTGCCTCATTCTTGCCAGACTATGGTGATCCATTTGCTCCTCCGAGGTGTACACGAGCTCCCACAAGGCCGCAACCGTGTCTGCCTTGTCATGCATCAATACTCCACCATGTTTTGCCAAACCAGCCGTTATGTCTGCCTGTTCATTCCCCAGCACACCGGCATGCCCCGGAGAAAAGATCCAGGTGATGCTTGCCACCCGTGACCTCCGAAGCGAAGCAAGCCACTCCGCACGAAGCCTGCCTGTCCTCACCCTCGTCAGCATGCTTTCTGAGTCAGTTACAATCACGATGTGTGTGTGTGTCGTATTCTCCATCCAGCAGAAAGCTGCAATGACCACCTCCACCTCCATTCTTAAGCTAGATGTTGTGATATTATACGCCGGGCTCTCCTGCACCAAACATCAACCATTAGCTTTTGCTAAGAACCCCCAGGCACTTCTCCTACCTCTCACCTCCGAACCATCTGTGTAGATAATCACATCACCTGAGTGAGCATTGTCCTGAATTAGTTGCTGGATTACCGTGGCCCCACTGGCCACTCTCTGCACTCCCGGCTCAATGTGATAGGTTGTGTATTTGTGTGTTATTGAGTTAGTGCATAACTGAGTTTGTGCAAATGATGTAAGTATGTATGCAAGTGTGCATGTTTTCATGAATGTGCATGTGCACGTGTATCTGCCTGTCTCATAAAAAGTTAATATGCATTTTTTATGTGTACAACATTCATTTGACAATGTTTTTTTCTTATGTGAATGTATCATGCACTATTTATGAATGTAAACAGTATAAAATGACACAAGTAGTGCAGCTTTAGATAACAGAATTACGACACATACAGGACGTTGCGGCGACTAGCCTTCATCAGCAAACAAATACACACACAAAACACAGCACATAGCCATGCAGAAGATCCTCCGGTAACTACATTGAGGCGTGACGACGGGATGAGAACAAATAGATGAAAAAATGAAAGCAGTGAAGAGAAAATAAATATTTGAAAAAATGTTGTTCCTACTTACCTGGGAATCCAAACGTGTATCACCGAGAATGTCACAGTTATCGCCTTATATATACTGCCGAGGGAGAGGGGTGATGTCTTGTTGGTGGGTGTAACAGCCCAGTGAGCATCCCAGGTACATGGGTGGAAGTGGCACATGAACAGAAAAGGGGGGGGGGGGCAGAGGCAGAAAGGTAAGTCAGGAAACTAGTAGCAATAGAGATGTGTTGGTAACCAGGAAGTCCCAGTGGATATACTCCCGAGTCATGAGTGGGTGTGAAAGATGAGTGATTATAAGGGCCGAATGTAAGACGGGCCCGCATGCCCAATTTGTGACCTTTTGAAAATATAGTTTGTTCGTTTGTTCTACCTACCTGCCTACCTGCTTGTCTACCTGCCTGCCTACCTATTCACCTACCTACCTAGTAGCCTATCTACCTACCTCTCTGATTACCTATCTGCCAGCCTGCCTTTCTACCTGCCTACCATAAGTTTCAGTTTCTGACTTGGGTTAGTTTGTTGGTTCAGTGAAATACCTACAAAACAGTATTTCAGTTTGTGACATGGGTTAGTTTACTGGTTCAAGGAAATGTCATACAGTATTTCAGTATGTGACATGGGTTAGTTTATTGTTTCAGTGAAATGTCATACAATATTTCAGTTTGTGTCATGGGTTAGTTTATTGGTTCAAGGAAATGTCATACAGTATTTCAGTTTGTGACATGGGCTAGGTTTTTGGTTCAAGGAAATGTCATACATTATTTCAGTTTGTGACATGGGTTAGTTTATTGTTTCAGTGAAATGTCATACATTATTCCAGTTTGTGTCATGGGCTAGGTTTTTGGTTCAAGGAAATGTCATACATTATTTCAGTATGTGACATGGGTTATGTTTGTTGATTCAAGGAAATGTCATACATTATTCCAGTTTGTGTCATGGGCTAGGTTTTTGGTTCAAGGAAATGTCATACATTATTTCAGTATGTGACATGGGTTATGTTTGTTGATTCAAGGAAATGTCGTACATTATTTCAGTTTGTGACATGGGTTAGTTTATTGTTTCAGTGAAATGTCATACAGTATTTTAGTATGTGACATGGTTTAGTTTATCTTTTAAGTGAAATGTCATACAATATTTCAGTTTGTGACATTGGTTAGTTTGTTGGTTCAGTGTTGTTTCAATATCTTGCATAACTGGGTTAACAGATTAAGTGGAATGTCAAATACTGATTTATCATGTGATCTGAAACCACATAATGATTTATTTGTGACATGATGTCAGTGATGACCCAGACCTTTCACAGTCATATGCCAAAGGTAATCACACTGCCCTCTGTGCTTGAGGTGCATACTTAAGCATGATACATTCTTCTTACAAGAAGAAGAAGAAGAAGATGAAGAAGAAGAAGAAGAAGAAGAAGAAGAAGAAGAAGAAGAAGAAGAAGAAGAAGAAGAAGAAGGAGGACTAGAAGAAAAAAAGGAGAAAAAGAAGTAAGAGGAGGAGGAGAAGGAGAAACTGCAGCAGCAATAAAGTGAAACATTTTGTGATGATTCCAAAGAAAAAAAAATATCCTTATGCTAACAAGTGATACTGTTTGTCATCTATGAGTGTGTTGCACAACAGTTAATTCATTGACTCCCGGTCCAACATGGAGGATAGGTGGTTGAGCTGTTAAGGCCTCTGGGGTGTTTTTGCTTCTGGCTAAGGTTTGCTTATGCATTTTCCCCATGTTGGACTGGTAGTACATGGTTCCGTCGCCCAGCTACTGATTTTAGTGGATGGAGCGACACTGTGAGCTATGAATTTCATGTGGAATGCTTTGACATCTGTCCACGATTGTTTGTATTGTGAACTGTATGTTTAGAAAATTGGTGGCCGACTGGTTGCTGAATTAGCTGGTTTTGCCTTATGGAGTAATGTATGTGCAACTGCTGGTTTTCTAGTGACTGCCGCTTCCATTGACGGTGAATTTTAATTTTAGTGGTGGACTGTTGTGTTGGCATTCTGGTAGTGGTCTAATGCATGTATGCCTGTGCATGCTGTTGGTTTGTTGGAACTGCTGTCTGTTCCACTTTTCACATCGGATAGACAGGAGCATTATCTGTGATATTCATCGGCACAGGAACTGAGCATTATGGAGTAAACCTTTGCCGTGAAGTTGGACACATAAGACCCAAATCCTTTGTCCTGACTAGATATTTTCGCATCAGGTACAACCCTTGAATAAAGTTTCATAACACAAATGGTGGAGAGTTCTCCTGGATAGGAAAGATGGCCGGTATGATAACACTGACCACATCAATGACCGCATGCATCAGTGTGATAACACTGACCATATCAATGACCACATGCATCAGTGTGATAGCACTGACCACATCAATGACCACATGTATCAGTGTGATAACACTGACCACATCAATGATCACATGCATCAGTGTGATAACACTGACCACATCAATGACCACATGTACCAGTGTGATAACACTGATCACATCAATGACCACATGTACCAGTGTGATAACACTGACCACATCAATGACAACATGCATCAGTGTGATAACACTGACCATATCAATGACCACATGTACCAGTGTGATAACACTGACCACATCAATGATCACATGCATCCGTGTGATAACACTCATCTCATCATCTCATCTCATCATGTTCCTCTTGTACCTTGCGGTGTCGAGGTGAAGTATAAACTTCGTGAGAGTGCCCGGTTATGGGCTTCATATATCGACATTCCCATGGATTCTGTTATTCCTGCCGTCCAACGTTTACGTGGTCGGCCTCTTCCTCTGTTTCCATCTGGTCTGTACATCATTGCTTGTTGTGGTATGCTGTTGACTGGTAACCTACTTGCATGGCCAAGCCATTTGACTTGCTGCTTTCTAATAAAATCTAGAGCAGCTTTAACCCCCACTTTAGTCCTGATTTCTTCATTTCTGATCTTATCTCTTCTTGATACGTTGAGTATTCTTCTCAGGAACCTCATTTCTGTTGTTGTTATTTTTCTTTTCTCTTTTTCTGTCATTGTCCAGGTTTGGCATTGGTAGCACAGAGTTGGTAGGAAGATTGTGTTGTAAAGTGCTTTCTTAGTAGTTATTGATACATGTTTGTTCTTTAGTATTGGTGCCATTTGTCCAATGAGTTGATTTGCCTTATTGCACCTATTTTCGATCTCGTCTTCTGATCTGCCATTTGATATTATACTTCCTAGGTACTTGAAGCTCTTTACTTGTTTCAAGGGATGTTCGTTTAGGTGAATTGTTGCTGTTTGTTCTTCTTTAGTTATAGTCATTACCTCTGTTTTGCTTGTGCTAATTTTCATGTTATGTTCCCTACACATTTCATTTAGACTATTCATGTGGTCTTGTAATTCAGCTTCTGATTTTGCTATTAGTGCTTGGTCGTCCGCAAACAGGAGTTCTCTAATGGTGTTCTCGTCATGCGGTATTCTTGCTGTCTCTGCTTGGCTGGTTTCTTTACATATGTTGTCTATATATGTTATGAACAAGAGAGGGGACAGGACACAACCTTGTCGTACTCCAGATCTTATGGTGAAGGGTTCTGAGTGTCCTCCAGTTGCCCTCACTATGCATTCACTGTTGTTGTATAAACTTCTACATAGGTTTGTTAGATGTGTACTCACTCCATATTGTTTAAGGATTTCCCACAGCTTGTTTCTATCTACCCTATCAAATGCCTTTTCTTGGTCGACAAAGGCTAAGTGTGATAACACTGACCACATCAATGATCACATGCATCAGTGTGATAATGCTGACCACATCAATGACCATATTCATCAGTGTGATAACACTGACCACATCGGTGACCACATGTACCAGTGTGGGCAACATTGTGTTCATAATCACTTGTTTCCTTCTTCAGGATCCGGGTTGAGAACATTGCTGCAGATCAATTGTGGTTACGAATTGATAATGCTCAAATTAGTGATGGAGGGACCTATCGCTGTGTGGGTAACTTGGGTACAGAGACTGACTCCAGGAGTGTCCGAATAGAGGTGTATGGTAAGTTACTGCTAGATATAATATATATAGATGTGAGGTCATTGTAAATATAGATGTGAGATCATTGTAGATATAGATGTGAGATCATTGTAGATATAGATGTGAGATCATAGTAGATATATTTGTGAGATCATTGTAGATATAGATGTGAGATCATTGTAGATATAGATGTGAGATCATTGTAGATATAGATGTGAGATCATTGTAGATATAGATGTGAGATCATTGTAGATATAGATGTGAGATCACTATAGATATAGATGTGGGATCATTGTAGATATAGTTGTGAGATCATTGTAGATATAGAAGTGAGATCATTGTAGATATAGACGTGAGATCATTGTATATATAGATGTGAGATCACTATAGATATAGATGTGAGATCATTGTAGATATAGATGTGAGATCATTGTAGATATAGATGTGAGATCATTGTAGATATAGAAGTGAGATCATTGTAGATATAGATGTAATATCATTGTAGATATAGATGTAATATCACTATAGATATAGATGTGGGATCATTGTAGATATAGATGTGGAATCATTATAGATATAGATGTGAGATCATTGTAGATATAGATGTGAGATCATTGTAGATATAGAAGAGAGATCATTGTAGATATAGTTGTGAGATCATTGTAGATATATAGATGTGAGATCATTGTAGATATAGATGTGAGATCATTGTAGATATAGATGTTAGATCATTGTAGATATAGATGTGAGATCATTGTAAATATAGATGTGAGATAATTGTAGATATAGATGTGAGATCACTGTAGATATAGAAGAGAGATCATTGTAGATATAGATGTGAGATAATTGTAGATATAGATGTGAGATCACTGTAGATATAGAAGAGAGATCATTGTAGATATAGATATGGAAGTTAGATCATTATAGATCTAGTAAGAGCTGTGAGATCTAGTAAACAAGATGATGTATTTGTCAAATAAATGATTTATTTCCAACACCTACAGAGTCCCTTGCTCTGAAATCACCCTCAGAACAATTTGGTATCTACGGACAGCATGGAGTTCTCAACTGTGAAGCATCCGGACACCCACCTCCTAGTTTCACCTGGCAGTATGAGAATGGCACTAATATTGTAGATAGTGAGTACCAGTCTTCAACTTTATCTGTTTGTTTTTTGTCATAGCAGTTGATACCTTCACATCATCATCGTCATCATGTGCCATGCTGGTAAGCGTGGGTGGTCATGTCTCGCCATCTCACTCGATCATCAGAGTCGTGGATCAGCTCACTGTTCTTGTCTCGGCCATGCCATATGGTCAAGCCATCCAGGTATTTACCTCTCTGCCTTCCTCTTGTTTTTTTCCCCCTCAATCTTGCCAGTTGTCACCAAGTTCTCCAATTTATTTTTTCTCATAATGTGACCAAAATGTTGATTGTCTACGTCTAATTCCTCTAATAAGTTTACCATTTTCATTTGTTTCTTGTAGGACTTGGTCATTGGTTTTTCTGTCTGTCCATACCTTATAATAGTTTGCTTTGCCTGTCACTGTTTTTCTTGCATTATGGGCATACTTTAATCTTTAGACTATCATTTAACAACTTGTACCTGGATAATGTTATTAAGAGATCAACTAAGAGATGTGACTGCAGAGATGAGATAACTAAACAGGATAATGTTAACACAAGATTTGACAGCTGAGATTAGATAACTAAACTGGATAATGTTAACACAAGATTTGACAGCAGAGATTAGACAACTAAACTGAATAATGTTAACACAAGATGTGACTGCAGAGATTAGATAACTAAACTGGATTATGTTAACACAAGATGTGACTGCAGAGATTAGATAACTAAACAGGATAATGTTAACACAAGATTTGACAGCTGAGATTAGATAACTAAACTGGATAATGTTAACACAAGATTTGACAGCAGAGATTAGACAACTAAACTGGATAATGTTAACACAAGATGTGACTGCAGAGATTAGATAACTAAACTGGATAATGTTAACACAAGATGTGACTGCAGAGATTAGATAACTAAACTGGATAATGCTAACACAAGATGTGACTGAAGAGATTAGATAACTAAACTGGATAATGCTAACACAAGATGTGACTGCAGAGATTAGATAACTAAACTGGATAATGCTAACACAAGATGTGACTGCAGAGATTAGATAACTAAGCTGGATAATGCTAACACAAGATGTGACTGCAGAGATTAGATAACTAAGCTGGATAATGCTAACACAAGATGTGACTGCAGAGATTAGATAACTAAACTGGATAATGCTAACACAAGATGTGACTGAAGAGATTAGATAACTAAACTGGATAATGCTAACACAAGATGTGACTGCAGAGATTAGATAACTAAACTGGATAATGTTAACACAAGATGTGACAACAGAGATTAGATAACTAAACTGGATCATGTTAACACAAGATGTGACTGCAGAGATTAGATAACTAAACTGGATCATGTTAACACAAGATGTGACTGCAGAGATTAGATAACTAAACTGGATAATGTTAACAAGAGAACAACTAAAAGGGTGTCCTATAAGCTAGTAAGACAGATAGACAGATAAACAGACAGACACGTAAATGAACAAGGAAATGATGGTTCCCTGAAATCCAGGCAAGATGACCGCAGACAAATTCACGTAGTCCTGTAGCAACAGCTTCAGTTGGAATAGGACATCTAATGTCTTGACCGGTGAGATGACCAGAGCCCATCCATGCCAGAGTTTCTGTTCAGGAAATTGTAAACAAGAAATCTCCCTGGACGTTATACGAGGCTTAGTCAGCCTCATAGCCATACTAGTCAGAAGCTTGAATCCTGCCACTGGTTGGGTTTGAGTTTGGATCTGATGTCATGAAGCTGGAGAGAGAGAAAAGGGTCTTGTAGGTGGGTTGTGATAGGAGTGCAACATCCTAACAACAAAGATGAGATGCTTTAGAAGAGTTAAAGGGGAACTGTCAGAGATAGAATTAGGAAGGAGCAATGAGCAAATTAGCAGATGACTACATCTGAAATCAATCATACAGTTTAGTCGAGAACAATAGATGGAATGGTTTGGTCACCAGACAAAAATGTCATGGTACCATATACCAGAAAGAGCCACATTAAAGAAATATAATGCATACAGATTAAGAGGAAGACCACATGAAAGATGAAGTGATGGTTTCAAGAGCAACCTGACAGAAGTGAAGACCAACAAAAAAAAAAAGCCCATTGGAATGAGCAAATCAGAACATCTTCCCTTAACACTTTTCACAGAGGCAAGTGGAGGAAGAGGTGAAGAATCATCAGTTGGGGAGCCCTTTATGGCCACTAAGACTGTTCTTAAATACACTTACATGTATTGTTTAGTGCTTTGATTTGTATATCCTCTAATTCAGTGTTACCCAACCTTTTTCGAGCTATGCCCCACCCAAGCCTTTCTAAAATTCGTATGCCCCCCCCCCCCCCCCCCACCCCCAACATATACATAATTTTTAATATTAAAAAATTGAAATGTTCACTAAAGAAACTTGAATGATAGATTTTAGGAAGAAATCACTAGGAAATTATTGAGCAAACGCAGTCAGTAAATTTTCAAAACATATAATGGAGAACTACAATATACAAAACACTGATTAGACCAGTAGTGCTGAATGCCTCTGAAACCTGGAGTACAACTAAAGGAGACGAAGCTTTGTTACAAACCTTTGAGAACAAAGTCTTAAGACGCATCTTTGGGTCCATTAGGGATACACAAAGTGGAGAGTGGAAAAGAAGAAGCAACAAAGACATTTATGATCTGTTTCTTCTTTGCGTTCATCCGGAGTGTTTTTTCAGATGTGATTGCGGTGTGTCTGGTTAGGCACCCTTGGATCGAAACCCTTAGGCCAACACATCCGACTTTTAGCGTGCATTTTTGACCAGGTTAGCAATCCTGGGAGACTCACTTTTGTGGTACTGTCCACAGCCCAGCTGGTCAAGTTGGAACAGTCGAAGTCTGCACAGTCATCCCTCAAATGAAGGCAGGGACAGTCCATAGCATTTTCCGCCATCCTGGGTGGCTTCCATAATTGCAGAGCCGTCACATAACGCTCTGATGCTGGGCTCACAGAGGGAATCGTCACGTCCTGCTCATGGCTGCTTTAATTCCTCACTTCAGTATATTGGGCATTTTGTTCGCCCCGGGCCATTCCCGCACAAACCAGACAGGTCTGCAGACGGTATCCACCCAGCGAGTTTTCGGACATGTGCTTGTCGTTGCGCCCGTCAGAGCTGTTCCAGGCACGACAGACATTCGGAAAACTACCTAGTCAGAGCTGTTCCGAACAAGAGCGGCATTCGGAAACTAGGTAGTCAGAGCTGTTCCTAGCACGAGAGACATTCGGACGAGACATTTCACTCTGACGTAAATGCGTAGTGCCAATTTTTAGTTTGCCACCCGTAGGACGGCACTTCCGACTTCCGGCGGGCATTTTTTAATGAGGTTAGCCTTCCTCGGGTTTCGAGGCACGTTAGACTTATTGTCATGGTGTCGCCCACATCTCAGCTGGTCAAGATAGAACGATCAACGACATCGTGGTCGGCCCTCAAGGGAAGGCAGGGGCAGACCATGGGCATTCCCTTGCTATCCAAGGAGGCTTCCATAATTGCAGAGCCGGCACATATTGCTCTGAGACTGGGCTCACCCAAGGAGTTGCCACGTCCTGCTTATGGCTGCTTTAGTTCCTCACTTCCGTGTGTTGGGCATCTCGCTTGCCACTGGTCGCTCAAGCGCACACCAGGAACGGTCAGACTGCGGGCGACATCCACTCGGTAAACTTTTGCTGTTGCTTCGGACCATGCAATGGATTCGCTAGCCGTGCGTTCCATTTCGTGTTATTGAGACGTTTTTCCACTTTTGTCTATACTCTCCATGAGTTAGATACAGACAGTTTTCGTAACCATTTCCTTCGACTGGGGCACTTTTCTTACTTTGTACTCACTCACGAGGTAGGCTACATGTGCTGCCGGCTCAGCACCTTACCTCCGTGCAGCAGTGAACGAGAAACGGCCAGGCCCTCTCATCCGGGAATCCCTCATATCCCCCAGCTGAGAGCCTTCGAACAGGTATCAGACCTGGGCTTGTAGCTTGCTCAGTATCTCTCTTCTATTTTCGGAGGGTGGGTATCGGCCCGGCTCTCAGATCCGAGGGTTTATGGCTTAGAGCGTTCAGCCTCAACCCTCGACAGAGAGCCTTAGAGTATTGTCCGGACCACATCTTTTGCCTTCGTGCGCCTGATTTAAACTTCTGACTGTTATCCTCACCTCAGTCTAACCCGCAGAGCAGCAGGTTGTGTCTCTCTTAGTCTGGCCCCTATCCCATAAGCTGTCCGATATGTAGTTTTCATCCATCGGCAAGCACATGGGGTCAGAGGGACACACAAGCTCCCCCACCACGGCAAGGTGGAGACACATCGGGGGAGAATGATCTGTTTAAGTCCCCGTTAATCACTGGTATCATGAAGGCTAATAGACTGCAATGGCTGGGGCATATAGAAAGAATGGAAGATAATAGGGAAACAAAACTCGCTTACACTCAAGAAATAAATGACCTTAGACCCCGAGGTAGACCAAGAAGACGGTGGAGAGATAATATACATACAGACCTACAAGCACTTGGAATCAGCGACTGGCAAGAGAAGGTCAACCAGAGAGACGAATGGAGACGGCTTGTATCTGCAGCAAAGAACCTCAATGGCTCGGAATGTTGAAGAAGAAGAAGAAGAAGAAGATAATGGAGAACTACAATTCAAGTACACACTAATTTTAATGAAAGATTTTTCTATATTATTTTAATTATTAGTAATTATTTATTATTTAAATTTAGTGAGATCCTTGCGCTTGAATCTTGCTGCAAAGAGATTTTATGTCAGGTTTCAATTTAGTTAACTTCAGTCTCAAGTCTTCCCGTTTTGTTATATCCAGCCGATTTCTTCCATTTTCAAATTGCCCCCCTTAACAATCGAATTGCCCCCCTGTGGGGCGTGGGCCCCATGTTGGGAAACACTGCTCTAATTCCTGCTTCTTTCTTCTACTTCTTAGTTAGTTAATTAGTTAGTCACTATTTCTATGTATGCCAAACAATACATATATGTTTATTCATGAAGAAGAAGGTATCTCTAGAGCTACTGTTGTATATTTGATGTACAAAGTAATGTTGTATGATGACAGATGACAGGATTGTAGTGACGCCGAACCAGCTCACCATCAAGAACTTGACATTTGAAGACAACGGAGTCTACCTGTGTGATGTCACTACTATACAGACAGGCGAGAGTCTCAAACTCACCATTGCATATGAAGTTGTCAGTAAGTTACTCATCATGTTGTTGTTGTTGTTGTTGTTGTTGTTGTTGTTGTTGTTGTTGTTGTTGTGGTGACCTATACAGCTTGGTCCTTGCGCCGGTCATGAAGTAATGAATTACTGCAACCTTGAGGAGGGGTCAGGGGTAAGGGGGGGGGGGGTGTTAATAAGGGACCGCCACGCAAGGCTAGTACTGTAGAAAGCGGAGGTACGTGGAGAGAATGGGAGAGAATGATATTGCGGGTCATTGGCAGGAGCTCTGAAAGAATCTCAAAACCTCTCAGTGATAGATTACCTATGGACAAGGGAGAGGTGGTCGGACACTTGTGGGACCAGGTGGAGAAAGTGGTGGAACAGACTGAACATCCTTATGTGGAGAGAATGATATTGCGGGGAATTGACAGGAACTCTGGATGAATTTCAAAACTGGGAGGGAAGACCTGGAAAATTTTCAATCAGATTGCAGTTGGAACGATTAGCAGTATGACTCTTCGCTGGCTGTTGAACAAGGGGATGGAGCATGTATGGGAATGTCCTGATTGCAGTGATGTCATTTCTTAGTTCAACTCAACTCAGCTCAACACAACTCCTCTTTTCTTTCTACTATGTTGTTTGTCCAACAAGAATGATGATGACCATTCATTTAATCCAGTGGGGTTGAAAGTATGGAGCCGTGAGTTCTAAGATGGCTGATAAGGCCTATTTTGGCTCTAAATGTTCTTTGACAATGTGGACAAAGAATGCTTGACGTTCCAGGAGGAGGATTTCCTGCAGTGGTTTTTCTATACATCCTCCAAGGTCACAATATACATGATAGGTCACAACTTACATGATAGGTCACAATGTAATGATAGGTCACAACATAATGATAGGTCACAACATACACAATAGGTCACAATGTACATGATAGGTCATATCTTACATGATAGGACACAACATACATGATAGGACACAACATACACGATCGGTCACAACATACATGATAGGTCAAATCTTACATGATAGGTCACAGCATACATGATAGGTTACATCTTACATGATAGGTCAAATCTTACATGATAGGTCACAGCATACATGATAGGTTACATCTTACATGATAGTTTACATCTTACATGATAGGTCACAGCATACATGATAGGTTACATCTTACATGATAGGTTACATCTTACATGATAGGTCACAGCATACATGATAGGTTACATCTTACATGATAGGTTACATCTTACATGATAGGTTACATCTTACATGATAGGTCACAGCATACATGATAGGTTACATCTTACATGATAGGTTACATCTTACATGATAGGTCACAGCATACATGATAGGTTACATCTTACCTGATAGGTCACAGCATACATGATAGGTTACATCTTACATGATAGGTTACATCTTACATGATAGGTCACAGCATACATGATAGGTTACATCTTACATGATAGGTTACATCTTACATGATAGGCCACAGCATACATGATAGGTTACATCTTATATGATAGGTTACATCTTACATGATAGGTCACAGCATACATGATAGGTTACATCTTACATGATAGGTCACATCTTACATGATAGGTCACAGCATATATGATAGGTTACATCTTACATGATAGGTCACAGCATACATGATAGGTTACATCTTACATGATAGGTTACATCTTACATGATAGGTCACAGCATACATGATAGGTTACATCTTACATGATAGGTCACAGCATACATGATAGGTTACATCTTACATGATAGGTTACATCTTACATGATAGGTCACAGCATACATGATAGGTTACATCTTACATGATAGGTTACATCTTACATGATAGGTCACAGCATACATTATAGGTTACATCTTACATGATAGGTTACATCTTACATGATAGGCCACAGCATACATGATAGGTTACATCTTACATGATAGGTCACATCTTACATGATAGGTCACAGCATATATGATAGGTTACATCTTACATGATAGGTCACAGCATACATGATAGGTTACATCTTACATGATAGGTTACATCTTACATGATAGGTCACAGCATACATGATAGGTTACATCTTACATGATAGGTCACAGCATACATGATAGGTTACATCTTACATGATAGGTTACATCTTACATGATAGGTCACAGCATACATGATAGGTCACATCTTACATGATAGGTCACAGCATACATGATAGGTTACATCTTACATGATAGGTCACATCTTACATGATAGGTCACAGCATACATGATAGGTTACATCTTACATGATAGGTCACATCTTACATGATAGGTCACAGCATACATGATAGGTTACATCTTACATGATAGGTCACATCTTACATGATAGGTCACAGCATACATGATAGGTTACATCTTACATGATAGGTCACATCTTACATGATAGGTCACAGCATACATGATAGGTTACATCTTACATGATAGGTCACATCTTACATGATAGGTCACAGCATACATGATAGGTTACATCTTACATGATAGGTTACATCTTACATGATAGGTCACAGCATACATGATAGGTTACATCTTACATGATAGGTTACATCTTACATGATAGGTCACAGCATACATGATAGGTTACATCTTACATGATAGGTTACATCTTACATGATAGGTCACAGCATACATTATAGGTTACATCTTACATGATAGGTCACAGCATACATGATAGGTTACATCTTACATGATAGGTCACAGCATACATGATAGGTTACATCTTACATAATAGGTTACATCTTACATGATAGGTCACAGCATATTGATAGGTTACATCTTACATGATAGGTTACATCTTACATGATAGGTCACAGCATACATGATAGGTTACATCTTACATGATAGGTTACATCTTACATGACAGGTCACAGCATACATGATAGGTTACATCTTACATGATAGGTCACAGCATACATGATAGGTTACATCTTACATGATAGGTCACAGCATACATGATAGGTTACATCTTACATAATAGGTTACATCTTACATGATAGGTCAAATCTTACATGATAGGTCACAGCATACATGATAGGTTACATCTTACATGATAGGTTACATCTTACATGATAGATCACAGCATACATGATAGGTTACATCTTACATGATAGGTTACATCTTACATGATAGGTCACAGCATACATTATAGGTTACATCTTACATGATAGGTTACATCTTACATGATAGGCCACAGCATACATGATAGGTTACATCTTACATGATAGGTCACAGCATACATGATAGGTTACATCTTACATGATAGGTCACATCATACATGATAGGTCACAGCATACATGATAGGTTACATCTTACATGATAGGTCACATCTTACATGATAGGTCACAGCATACATGATAGGTTACATCTTACATGATAGGTCACATCTTACATGATAGGTCACAGCATACATGATAGGTTACATCTTACATGATAGGTCACAGCATACATGATAGGTTACATCTTACATGATAGGTCACAGCATACCTGATAGGTTACATCTTACATGATAGGTTACATCTTACATGATAGGTCACAGCATACATGATAGGTTACATCTTACATGATACATTACATCTTACATGATAGGTCACAGCATACATGATAGGTTACATCTTACATGATAGGTTACATCTTACATGATAGGTCACATCTTACATGATAGGTCACAGCATACATGATAGGTTACATCTTACATGATAGGTCACAGCATACATGATAGGTTACACCTTACATGATAGGTCACAGCATACATGACAGGTTACATCTTACATGATAGGTTACATCTTACATGATAGGTCACAGCATACATGATAGGTTACATCTTACATGATAGGTCACAGCATACATGATAGGTTACATCTTACATGATAGGTCACATCTTACATGATAGGTTACGTCTTACATGATAGGTCACAGCATACATGATAGGTTACATCTTACATGATAGGTTACATCTTACATGATAGGTCACAGCATACATGATAGGTTACATCTTACATGATAGGTTACATCCTACATGATAGGTCACAGCATACATGATAGGTTACATCTTACATGATAGTTCACATCTTACTTGATTGGTCATATCTTACATCATAGGTTATATCTTACATGATAGGTCACAATGTACATGACATTACACAACATACACAATTTGTCACAACATACATGATAGGTCACAACATACATGATAGGTCACAACTTACATGATAGGTCACAACATACATGGTAAGTCACAACTTACATGATAGGTTATAACTTACATGATAGGTCACAAATTACATGATAAGTCACAACATATATGATAGGTCACAACATACATGATAGGTCACAACTTACACAATAGGTCACAATGTACATGATAGGACACAATGTACATGATAGGTCACAGCTTAATGATAGGTCACAACATATATGATAGGTCACAACATACATGATAGGTCACAACATATATGATAGTAAGACCCTCACCTGCACCCACATTCAAGTCTTGGTGATGATTGATTGGTAGATGGAATCATTGGTTGATTGACTGATTGATTGATTAACTAGGATCAGTGCTATCACACCTAGAACACACCTACATGTGTCATCTCTCTCAGCAGATGTTAGAACATCATCTAAATGCTGGTTGTATCCATGACGCACTGTTTATGAATGCATCTGTGTTATCCCTGCCTGTGTCAACTACATTATTTACGCAGAACAATAACCATGTCCACTAAAGAACTGTGTTGAGTTCAGTTGAGTCAAGAACCGACATCACTGCACTCAGGACATTCCCATACGTGCTCAGTCCCCTCGTTCAACAGCCAGCGAAGAGTCATACTACTAATAGTTCCCACCGCTATCTGATTAAATGTTCTCCTGGTCTTCCCTCTCAGTTTTGAGATTCTTCCAGAACCCCTGCCGATCCCCCACAATCTCATTCTTTCCATATATGGGTTCTCAATCTGTTCTTCTCCACCTGGTCCCACAAGTGCACGACCACCTCCCCCCCCATGTCCATTGGCAAGATACCACCATTCCCTGCTAGCCTATCAGCCTGTTCATTCCCCCGTACCCCCGCATGGCCAGAGCAAAATATCCATACAATTCTCACAATCTGTGACCTCTGAAGCGACGAGGGCCATTCCACACGAAACATTCCTTTTTCCACCTTGCTAAGCATATTCTTTGAATCCGTAATGAACAACACGTGTGTTGCAGTAGTCTCCTCTAGCCACCGGAATGCCGCTGTTACTGCCTCCACCTCCATTCTCATGCTGGAGGTCATAGTCTCATATGCCAGGCTCTCCTTTTTCAAGACTCGCCCATTAGCTTTAGCAATAAAGCCCCAGCCACTACGTGTAGATGACTATGTCACCTTGATGTGTGTTGCTCTGGATCAGCTGTTGCACTTCAAACTCAGTGTGGCCCGCTGCCCATTCTCTGCACTCATGGCCCAGTGTTATTATTACATTGTGCCAGTCCGTCATGTCATCCGGAACTGCCGCTAATAAATGTTTCTTGCATACCCTTTACAGGATGTAGCAGTCAACTACAATATATTTTGACTGATTATGATTTCTGGGCAAGTTTTAAGTTCAGTAGTTTGCCATTGCTTTCTGAATGACTGGCACTGAAACCATTGTATAGAAATCAAAGCAAGGCAGTTTGCTAATAAACGTTTCATTTTTTTTTTTTTTTTGCATATTCTTTACATGACATTGCTGTCAACATCAGCATCTTTCAGCTGATTGTTGATTTCTTGGCAAGATTACGCTCAGCAGTTTGCCATTTCTTTCTGAGCGACCGGCTCACATACCCTGTAAGTTACCAATGCAGGAGAACCACTACCGATTCTCGTTCCTCACGTGGATATACAGGATTATGGAGAAAGATGTTAACCCCTAGGCCAGGGAGACCGGCAAACATTTAAATAACAGGGTTAAGAGGTCAGAAGATCAACTTCATTGCACTGGGTTTTCTCCCATATGGCTCTGTCGCTGTCCACAGGGTGGCCTGTTGAAAGCATCACACAGCAAGAATTCCATAGCTCTAGGAGTCTCTGAGAAACTTGCACTCATGAACCAAATGTCACAGCCCAGAATCAAACCCGCAACATTTGAAACATGAGCCAGACGGAGTGTCCACATTTCCATGGAGACACCCTAGATAAATCTAACATAGAACACTAGTTTCTCTACTAACACAATCTTGAACCTTGACCTCTGTCAGAAATACCAGTCATTGAAGAGGAACCAGTTGTCAAGCCCAGTACAGCCAAGGTCAGGGACACAGTGACCATATCTTGTCAAGCGGATGGTGTTCCACCACCCACCTACCAGTTTAAGAAGGTAATGATCTACTTCAGTGTGAGCTGTGTCAGGGTAATGATCTACTTCAGTGTGAGCTGTGTCAGGGTAATGATCTACTTCAGTGTGAGCTGTGCGAGGGTGATGACCTACTTAAGTGTGAACTGTGTGAGGGTAATGACCTACTTCAGTGTGAACTGTGAGGGTGATGACCTACTTAATTGTGGACTGTGTGAGTGCAATTACCTGCTTTTGCATGAACTGTGTGAGGGTAATGACCTACTTAAGTGTAAACTGTGACGGCATTGACCTACTTAAGTGTTAACTGTGGTGGTAATGACTTACTAGTGTAAACTCTGAGGACAATGACCTACTTCAGTGTGAACTGTGTGAGGGTAATGACCTACTTCACTGTGCACATAGAGACTCTAAGAACCTACCCATGTGAGAAGTTAACCCTTTACAGGGCAGACGTTTGTCTGTTTTTAAGCCTTGAACGGGCAAGAAATATTTTGAGGTTCGGTAAAATTTCGGGTTACATTAGTAAAATTATCACATAAAAGGTGTTAGTCAACCGATTTTATTTAAATAAAAAACAGAATGAAGTACAAAGCATGCAGAGTATTTTACTCATGTGAATGTTCCTGGTAATCCACAATGAACACAAATATTTACAAAATACAACATATTGTTTGTGATTGTCAGTCATTTATACAGCAATTTACAAACACATTTTCCTAATCATAATCACTTTCTTTAAAGTCCGACTCACGACTGCTAACGCAAAGTAACGCTGATCACTGATATCTAGCTCCGATTAATAGTCAACTTCGTGCACTTAAATGTCACTTAAATTGAACCCAGTGAAATCTCCGCTATCACTTGAAGAATCGTCAAAATCCATTTTGAAATAGAAAGCGTAAAATCCCCAAAAACTATTAAAAGAATCCTTTCAAATTCAAAGTACACGCTTGTGAATGGCGGTCATGTTCTCAAGCCATCAGCAAAACCGACAGTAGACAATCAGAAAGCCGAGAGATCAAATTTTCACAATGCATAATAGTCACGGGCGCTTTAGGACGGTGTGTCCGTTCGGGGGTAATCATGTTTTTACAATGCATAATAGTCACGGGCGCTTTAGGACGATTTGTCCGTTCAGGGGTAAAGACACATTCGGACGCTTTGCCTGGTAAATAGTTAATTACCTCCTTAATTCTGACCAGTTGGTGACAATAAGTGCCTACCATTCTAAAAAGGTAATGGAGGTCAGCGTGGCTGAATGGATAAGAGCACACACTCTTAAACTTCTGTCGTGCCGATACTGAGATAGCGGGTTCAACCCCCACACTGGTCATTTTGAATAAAACATTGACCTCTCATCCTTGACTTGGAGACGTAAATTACAAGTACCTCAGAAGTCGGAGTGGCTTCACCTGATGGCGAGGGACACTGGTAATAGGAAAAGCTAATCCACATGCAGAAATCAGTCCAGAGCATTAGAAGTAGTGGTGTTTGTTCATCAGTTTGATAACGATATTCATTTCATCCAGTGAGGCTGGAAAGTTTTGAGCCATGAGTTGTAAGATAGCCGGAAGTAGTAGCACATGTGTGAACTACGCTTGAGTTCATAGGAAGCAAACATAAAAAAAATAGAGGGCAAGGACCTACTTAATTCTTGTAATTGCAGGCTGCTGTTATTTAAACCATCTTTATAGTAAGTAGTTGTTGCTGTAATGTAGATGCAAGTCTGAAGGGTACTAATAATTGTGATGGGACAGGAGTTAATGATTATGTGTGGACAGAGCAGATTCAGCTGATAACATAGCTGTGACAGGAGTTCATATAACATTGTGGGTAGAGTGGGTTCAGCTGATAACATGGCTGTGACAGGAGTTCATGTAGCATTGTGGGTAGAGTGGGTTCAGCTGATAACATAGCTGGGGCAGGAGTTCATGTAACATTGTGGGTAGAGTGGGTTCAGCTGATAACATAGCTCAGACAGGAGTTCATGTAACATTGGTGGGTAGAGTGGGTTCAGCTGATAACATAGCTCAGACAGGAGTTCATGTAACATTGGTGGGTAGAGTGGGTTCAGCTGATAACATAGCTGGGGCAGGAGTTCATGTAACATTGTGGGTAGAGTGGGTTCAGCTGATAACATAGCTCAGACAGGAGTTCATGTAGCATTGGTGGGTAGAGTGGGTTCAGCTGATAACATAGCTCAGACAGGAGTTCATGTAGCATTGGTGGGTAGAGTGGGTTCAGCTGATAACATAGCTGGGGCAGGAGTTCATGTAACATTGTGGGTAGAGTGGGTTCAGCTGATAACATAGCTCAGACAGGAGTTCATGTAACATTGTGGGTAGAGTGGGTTCAGCTGATAACATAGCTCAGACAGGAGTTCATGTAACATTGTGGGTAGAGTGGGTTCAGCTGATAACATAGCTCAGACAGGAGTTCATGTAGCATTGGTGGGTAGAGTGGGTTCAGCTGATAACATAGCTGGGGCAGGAGTTCATGTAACATTGTGGGTAGAGTGGGTTCAGCTGATAACATAGCTGGGGCAGGAGTTCATGTAACATTGTGGGTAGAGTGGGTTCAGCTGATAACATAGCTCAGACATGAGTTCATGTAACATTGTGGGTATAGTGGGTGCAGCTGATAACATAGCTGGGGCAGGAGTTCATGTAACATAGTGGGTAGAGTGGGTTCAGCTGATAACATAGCTTAAACAGGAGTTCATGTAACATTGTGGGTAGAGTGGGTTCAGCTGATAACATAGCTGGGGCAGGAGTTCATGTAACATTGTGGATAGAGTGGGTTCAGCTGATAACATAGCTGGGGCAGGAGTTCATGTAACATTGTGGGTAGAGTGGGTTCAGCTGATAACATAGCTGGGGCAGGAGTTCATGTAACATTGTGGGTAGAGTGGGTTCAGCTGATAACATAGCTGGGGCAGGAGTTCATGTAACATTGTGGGTAGAGTGGGTTCAGCTGATAACATAGCTGGGACAGGAGTTCATGTAACATTGTGGGTAGAGTGGGTTCAGCTGATAACATAGCTGGGGCAGGAGTTCATGTAACATTGTGGGTAGAGTGGGTTCAGCTGATAACATAGCTGGGACAGGAGTTCATGTAACATTGTGGGTAGAGTGGGTTCAGCTGATAACATAGCTCAGACAGGAGTTCATGTAACATTGTGGGTAGAGTGGGTTCAGCTGATAACATAGCTCAGACAGGAGTTCATGTAACATTGTGGGTAGAGTGGGTTCAGCTGATAACATAGCTCAGACAGGAGTTCATGTAACATTGTGGGTAGAGTGGGTTTAAGTTACACGTGGAATGTGAATAAATATAAGAATGTGGATAGAGCGGGTGAAACTGACACTTGGGTCAACCCAAGTTAGTTATTGTGCTTCCAAAAACAAAACAAATTGACATAATAATCTTTCCATAGCACAAGGCCCAGGCTAAATTGTAGAGACCATGTGTTGCCCATGCAGCATGATCCCTCTTTCAGCCTGCCTAGTTTAATCCAGAGGAAAGGTCACACCAATACATCTGGAATGAGACAAGCTGCAGAAGCTGCCGGATCAACAAAGCAATACTATAACTGTCTCCCTGTTGGAACTTTGGTCCTAGACCAGCTGCCGACTAAGGCTTAGGGTCTGGTCTGCCCTGCCATGGAATTTAGTCTTCAGGTTACATGTCTTTGCACCAGGATAAGGCTTGTACCCTTCCAGTATTCCAGTAGCGCTCTTCCACCTGAAGTTGTTGGCACAATGTGGGGTGTTGGGTTTGGTGAGCGCTGCCCAACAACTGGCGCTAACACAAAGCAAGTAGTACCGTCTACTGTCATACGGAAGCTCAGTCATATCTGACTAAGACCTGACATCCCAGCATTCAGCGCTAACAAAAAGCAAGTAGTACCGTCTACAGTCATATAGTAGCTCAGTCATATCTAAGACCTGACTGACTGTTCTATCTATATATTGTGTATTATGATTGAGTCTCTTTGTCCAACTCTGCTCATTGTATGAACTCTCACAGGGTGACACTTTGATGCCGGAAAGTCAAGTGGACTCAACAGAAGGTATCTTAACCATCACTGACCTCAAACTAGCAGATGAGGGCAACTATGTGTGTGTGGCCAGCAACAAAGGAGGCTCAGTGGAGGCTTCAGTGTTCCTGGACGTTAAGAGTAAGTATAGTCACAGGAGCAGGAGTGATGCATGGATGATAGTTGTTGCATAGATGATAGTTGTTGCATAGAAGATAGTTGCTGCATAGATTATAGTTGTTGCATAGATTACAATTATTGCATATATGACAGTTGTTGCATAGATTACAATTATTGCATATATGACAGTTGTTACATAGATGATCTTTGTTCCATAGAATATAGTTGTTGCATAGATGATAGTTGTTGCATTGATAATAGTTGTTGCATTGATAATAGTTGTTGCATAGATGACAGTTGTTAAATAAATGACAGTTGTTACATATATGACAGTTGTTGCATAGGTGACAGTTGTATAGGTGATAGTTGTTGCATAGATGACAGTGTTGCATAGATGACAATTGTTGCATAGATGACAGTTGTTGCATAGATGATAGTTGTTGCATAGATGATAGTTGTTGCATAGATGATAGTTGTTGCATAGATGATAGTTGTTGCATAGATGATAGTTGTTGCATAGATGATAGTTGTTGCATAGATGATAGTTGTTGCATAGATGATAGTTGTTGCATAGATGATAGTTGTTGCATAGATGATAGTTGTTGCATAGATGATAGTTGTTGCGTAGGTGACAGTTGTATAGATGATAGTTGTTGCATAGATAATAGTTGTTGCATCGATAATAGTTGTTGCATAGGTGATAGTTGTTGCATAGATAATAGTTGTTGCATAGATGATAGTTGTTTCATAGATGATAGTTGTATAGATGATAGTTGTTGCATAGATGATAGTTGTTGCATAGGTGATAGTTGTTGCATAGATAATAGTTGTTGCATAGATGATAGTTGTTGCATAGGTGACAGTTGTATAGGTGATAGTTGTTGCATAGATGATAGTTGTTGCATAGGTGACAGTTGTATAGGTGATAGTTGTTGCATAGATAATAGTTGTTGCATAGGTGACAGTTGTATAGGTGATAGTTGTTGCATAGATGATAGTTGTTGCATAGGTGATAGTTGTTGCATAGATGATAGTTGTTGCATAGATGATAGTTGTTGCATAGATGATAGTTGTTGCATAGATGATAGTTGTTACATATATGACAGTTGTTGCATAGATAAAAGTTGTTGCATAGATGATAGTTGTTGCATAGATGATAGTTGTTGCATAGATAATAGTTGTTGCATAGGTGACAGTTGTATAGGTGATAGTTGTTGCATAGATGATAGTTGTTGCATAGATGATAGTTGTTGCATAGATAATAGTTGTTGCATAGATGATAGTTGTTGCATAGATGATAGTTGTTGCATAGATAATAGTTGTTGCATAGGTGACAGTTGTATAGGTGATAGTTGTTGCATAGATGATAGTTGTTGCATAGGTGATAGTTGTTGCATAGATAATAGTTGTTGCATAGACGATAGTTGTTGCATAGATGATAGTTGTATAAATGATAGTTGTTGCATAGATGATAGTTGTTGCATAGGTGATAGTTGTTGCATAGATAATAGTTGTTGCATAGATGATAGTTGTTGCATAGATGATAGTTGTTGCATAGGTGACAGTTGTATAGATGATATTTGTTGCATAGATAATAGTTGTTGCATAGGTGACAGTTGTATAGATGATAGTTGTTGCATAGGTGATAGTTGTTGCATAGATGATAAATGTTGCATAGATGATAGTTGTTGCATAGATGATAGTTGTTGCATAGGTGACAGTTGTATAGATGATAGTTGTTGCATAGGTGATAGTTGTTGCATAGATGATAGTTGTTGCATAGATGATAGTTGTTGCATAGATGATAGTTGTTGCATAGGTGATAGTTGTTGCATAGATAATAGTTGTTGCATAGATGATAGTTGTTACATAGATGATAGTTGTTGCATATGTGACAGTTGTATAGATGATAGTTGTTGCATAGGTGATAGTTGTTGCATAGATGATAGTTGTTGCATAGATGATAGTTGTTGCATAGATGATAGTTGTTGCATAGATGATAGTTGTTGCATTGATAATAGTTGTTGCATTGATAATAGTTGTTGCATAGATGACAGTTGTTAAATAAATGACAGTTGTTACATATATGACAGTTGTTGCATAGATAAAAGTTGTTGCATAGATGATAGTTGTTGCATAGATGATAGTTGTTGCATAGATAATAGTTGTTGCATAGATGATAGTTGTTGCATAGATAATAGTTGTTGCATAGGTGACAGTTGTATAGGTGATAGTTGTTGCATAGATGATAGTTGTTGCATAGATGATAGTTGTTGCATAGATAATAGTTGTTGCATAGATGATAGTTGTTGCATAGATAATAGTTATTGCATAGGTGACAGTTGTATAGGTGATAGTTGTTGCATAGATGATAGTTGTTGCATAGGTGATAGTTGTTGCATAGATGATAGTTGTTGCATAGATGATAGTTGTTGCATAGATGATAGTTGTTGCATAGATGATAGTTGTTGCATAGATAATAGTTGTTGCATAGATGATAGTTGTTGCATAGATAATAGTTATTGCATAGGTGACAGTTGTATAGGTGATAGTTGTTGCATAGATGATAGTTGTTGCATAGGTGATAGTTGTTGCATAGATGATAGTTGTTGCATAGATGATAGTTGTTGCATAGATGATAGTTGTTGCATAGATGATAGTTGTTACATATATGACAGTTGTTGCATAGATAAAAGTTGTTGCATAGATGATAGTTGTTGCATAGATGATAGTTGTTGCATAGATAATAGTTGTTGCATAGGTGACAGTTGTATAGGTGATAGTTGTTGCATAGATGATAGTTGTTGCATAGATGATAGTTGTTGCATAGATAATAGTTGTTGCATAGATGATAGTTGTTGCATAGATGATAGTTGTTGCATAGATAATAGTTGTTGCATAGGTGTCAGTTGTATAGGTGATAGTTGTTGCATAGATGATAGTTGTTGCATAGGTGATAGTTGTTGCATAGATAATAGTTGTTGCATAGATGATAGTTGTTGCATAGATGATAGTTGTATAGATGATAGTTGTTGCATAGATAATAGTTGTTGCATAGGTGATAGTTGTTGCATAGATAATAGTTGTTGCATAGATGATAGTTGTTTCATAGATGATAGTTGTATAGATGATAGTTGTTGCATAGATGATAGTTGTTGCATAGGTGATAGTTGTTGCATAGATAATAGTTGTTGCATAGATGATAGTTGTATAGGTGATAGTTGTTGCATAGATAATAGTTGTTGCATAGGTGACAGTTGTATAGATGATAGTTGTTGCATAGGTGATAGTTGTTGCATAGATAATAGTTGTTGCATAGATGATAGTTGTTGCATAGATGATAGTTGTTGCATAGGTGACAGTTGTATAGATGATAGTTGTTGCATAGATAATAGTTGTTGCATAGGTGACAGTTGTATAGGTGATAGTTGTTGCATAGATGATAGTTGTTGCATAGGTGATAGTTGTTGCATAGATGATAGTTGTTGCATAGATGATAGTTGTATAGATGATAGTTGTTGCATAGGTGACAGTTGTATAGATGATAGTTGTTGCATAGATGATAGTTGTTGCATAGATGATAGTTGTTGCATAGATGATAGTTGTTGCATAGATGATAGTTGTTGCATAGATGATAGTTGTATAGATGATAGTTGTTGCATAGGTAATAGTTGTTGCATAGGTGACAGTTGTATAGGCGATAGTTGTTGCATAGATGATAGTTGTTGCATAGATGATAGTTGTTGCATAGATGATAGTTGTTGCATAGATGATAGTTGTTGCATAGATGATAGTTGTTGCATAGATGATAGTTGTTGCATAGATGACAGTGTTGCATAGATGACAGTGTTGCATAGATGACAATTGTTGCATAGATGACAGTTGTTGCATAGATGACAGTTGTTGCATAGATGACAGTTGTATAGGTGATAGTTGTTGCATAGATGACAATTGTTGCATAGATGACAATTGTTGCATAGATGACAGTTGTTGCATAGATGACAGTTGTATAACAGGTGATAGTTTTTGCATAGATGATAGTTGTTGCATTGATAATAGTTGTTGCATTGATAATAGTTGTTGCATAGATGACAGTTGTTAAATAAATGACAGTTGTTACATATATGACAGTTGTTGCATAGATAAAAGTTGTTGCATAGATGATAGTTGTTGCATAGATGATAGTTGTTGCATAGATAATAGTTGTTGCATAGATGATAGTTGTTGCATAGATGATAGTTGTTGCATAGATGATAGTTGTTGCATAGATGACAGTTGTATAGATGATAGTTGTTGCATAGATGACAGTTGTTGCATAGATGACAGTGTTGCATAGATGACAATTGTTGCATAGATGACAGTTGTTGCATAGATGACAGTTGTTGCATAGATGACAGTTGTATAGGTGATAGTTGTTGCATAGATGACAATTGTTGCATAGATGACAGTTGTTGCATAGATGACAGTTGTTGCATAGATGACAGTTGTTGCATAGATGACAGTTGTCTAGGTGATAGTTGTTGCATAGATGACAATTGTTGCATAGATGACAATTGTTGCATAGATGACAGTTGTTGCATAGATGACAGTTGTATAACAGGTGATAGTTTTTGCATAGATGATAGTTGTTGCATTGATAATAGTTGTTGCATTGATAATAGTTGTTGCATAGATGACAGTTGTTAAATAAATGACAGTTGTTACCTATATGACAGTTGTTGCATAGATAAAAGTTGTTGCATAGATGATAGTTGTTGCATAGATGATAGTTGTTGCATAGATAATAGTTGTTGCATAGATGATAGTTGTTGCATAGATGATAGTTGCATAGATGATAGTTGTTGCATAGATGACAGTTGTTGCATAGATGACAGTTGTTGCATAGATGACAATTGTTGCATAGATGACAATTGTTGCATAGATGACAGTTGTTGCATAGATGACAGTTGTATAGGTGATAGTTGTTGCATAGATGACAATTGTTGCATAGATGACAATTGTTGCATAGATGACAGTTGTTGCATAGATGACAGTTGTATAGGTGATAGTTGTTGCATAGATGACAATTGTTGCATAGATGACAGTTGTTGCATAGATGACAGTGTTGCATAGATGACAATTGTTGCATAGATGACAGTTGTATAGGTGATAGTTGTTGCATAGATGACAGTTGTATAGGTGATAGTTGTTGCATAGATGACAATTGTTGCATAGATGACAGTTGTTGCATAGATGACAGTGTTGCATAGATGACAATTGTTGCATAGATGACAGTTGTTGCATAGATGATAGTTGTTGCATAGATGATACTTTTTGCATAGATGATAGTTTTTGCATAGATGACAATTGTTGCATAGATGACAATTGTTGCATAGATGACAGTTGTTGCATAGATGACAGTGTTGCATAGATGACAATTGTTGCATAGATGACAGTTGTTGCATAGATGATAGTTGTTGCATAGATGATAGTTGTTGCATAGATGATAGTTGTTGCATAGATGATAGTTGTTACATATATGACAGTTGTTGCATAGATAAAAGTTGTTGCATAGATGACAGTTGTATAGGTGATAGTTGTTGCATAGGTGACAGTTGTATAGGTGATAGTTGTTGCATAGATGACAGTTGTTGCATAGATGACAGTTGTTGCATAGATGACAGTTGTTGCATAGATGATACTTTTTGCATAGATGATAGTTTTTGCATAGATGATAGTTGTTGCATAGGTGATAGTTGTTGCATAGATGATAGTTGTTGCATAGATGATAGTTGTTGCATAGATGATAGTTGTTACATATATGACAGTTGTTGCATAGATAAAAGTTGTTGCATAGATGATAGTTGTTGCATAGATGATAGTTGTTGCATAGATGATAGTTGTTGCATAGATGATAGTTGTTGCATAGATGATAGTTGTTACATATATGACAGTTGTTGCATAGATAAAAGTTGTTGCATAGATGATAGTTGTTGCATAGATGATAGTTGTTGCATAGATGATAGTTGTTGCATAGATAATAGTTGTTGCATAGGTGACAGTTGTATAGGTGATAGTTGTTGCATAGATGATAGTTGTTGCATAGGTGATAGTTGTTGCATAGATAATAGTTGTTGCATAGATGATAGTTGTTGCATAGATGATAGTTGTATAGATGATAGTTGTTGCATAGATGATAGTTGTTGCATAGGTGATAGTTGTTGCATAGATAATAGTTGTTGCATAGATGATAGTTGTTGCATAGATGATAGTTGTATATATGATAGTTGTTGCATAGATGATAGTTGTTGCATAGGTGATAGTTGTTGCATAGATAATAGTTGTTGCATAGATGATAGTTGTTGCATAGATGATAGTTGTTGCATAGGTGACAGTTGTATAGATGATAGTTGTTGCATAGATAATAGTTGTTGCATAGGTGATAGTTGTATAGGTGATAGTTGTTGCATAGATAATAGTTGTTGCATAGGTGACAGTTGTATAGATGATAGTTGTTGCATAGGTGATAGTTGTTGCATAGATAATAGTTGTTGCATAGATGATAGTTGTTGCATAGATGATAGTTGTTGCATAGGTGACAGTTGTATAGATGATAGTTGTTGCATAGATAATAGTTGTTGCATAGGTGACAGTTGTATAGGTGATAGTTGTTGCATAGATGATAGTTGTTGCATAGGTGATAGTTGTTGCATAGATGATAGTTGTTGCATAGATGATAGTTGTATAGATGATAGTTGTTGCATAGGTGACAGTTGTATAGATGATAGTTGTTGCATAGATGATAGTTGTTGCATAGATGATAGTTGTTGCATAGATGATAGTTGTTGCATAGATGATAGTTGTTGCATAGATGATAGTTGTATAGATGATAGTTGTTGCATAGGTGACAGTTTTATAGGTGATAGTTGTTGCATAGATGATAGTTGTTGCATAGGTGATAGTTGTTGCATAGATGATAGTTGTTGCATAGATGATAGTTGTTACATATATGACAGTTGTTGCATAGATAAAAGTTGTTGCATAGATGATAGTTGTTGCATAGATGATAGTTGTTGCATAGATAATAGTTGTTGCATAGGTGACAGTTGTATAGGTGATAGTTGTTGCATAGATGATAGTTGTTGCATAGATGATAGTTGTTGCATAGATGATAGTTGTTGCATAGATGATAGTTGTTGCATAGATGATAGTTGTTGCATAGATGATAGTTGTTGCATAGATGATAGTTGTTGCATTGATAATAGTTGTTGCATAGATGACAGTTGTTGAATAAATGACAGTTGTTACATATATGACAGTTGTTGCATAGATGATAGTTGTTGCATAGATGATAGTTGTTGCATAGATGATAGTTGTTGCATAGATGATAGTTGTTGCATAGATGATAGTTGTTGCATAGATGACAGTTGTATAGATGATAGTTGTTGCATAGATGACAGTGTTGCATAGATGACAGTGTTGCATAGATGACAGTGTTGCATAGATGACAGTGTTGCATAGATGACAGTTGTTGCATAGATGACAGTTGTTGTATAGATGACAGTTGTTGCATAAATGACAGTGTTGCATAGATGACAGTGTTGCATAGATGACAGTGTTGCATAGATGACAGTTGTATAGATGATAGTTGTTGCATAGATGACAGTTGTTGCATAGATGACAGTGTTGCATAGATGACAATTGTTGCATAGATGACAGTTGTTGCATAGATGACAGTTGTTGTATAGATGACAGTTGTATAGGTGACAGTTGTTGCATAGATGACAGTGTTGCATAGATGACAGTGTTGCATAGATGACAGTGTTGCATAGATGACAGTTGTATAGATGATAGTTGTTGCATAGATGACAGTTGTTGCATAGATGACAGTGTTGCATAGATGACAATTGTTGCATAGATGACAGTTGTTGCATAGATGACAGTTGTTGTATAGATGACAGTTGTATAGGTGATAGTTGTTGCATAGATGACAATTGTTGCATAGATGACAATTGTTGCATAGATGACAGTTGTTGCATAGATGACAGTTGTATAGGTGATAGTTGTTGCATAGATGATAGTTGTTGCATTGATAATAGTTGTTGCATTGATAATAGTTGTTGCATAGATGACAGTTGTTAAATAAATGACAGTTATTACATATATGACAGTTGTTGCATAGATAAAAGTTGTTGCATAGATGATAGTTGTTGCATAGATGATAGTTGTTGCATAGATAATAGTTGTTGCATAGATGATAGTTGTTGCATAGATGATAGTTGTTGCATAGATGATAGTTGTTGCATAGATGATAGTTGTTGCATAGATGACAGTTGTATAGATGATAGTTGTTGCATAGATGACAGTTGTTGCATAGATGACAGTGTTGCATAGATGACAATTGTTGCATAGATGACAGTTGTTGCATAGATGACAGTTGTTGCATAGATGACAGTTGTATAGGTGATAGTTGTTGCATAGATGACAATTGTTGCATAGATGACAATTGTTGCATAGATGACAGTTGTTGCATAGATGACAGTTGTATAGGTGATAGTTGTTGCATAGATGACAATTGTTGCATAGATGACAGTTGTTGCATAGATGACAGTGTTGCATAGATGACAATTGTTGCATAGATGACAGTGTTGCATAGATGACAATTGTTGCATAGATGACAGTTGTATAGGTGATAGTTGTTGCATAGATGACAGTTGTATAGGTGATAGTTGTTGCATAGATGACAATTGTTGCATAGATGACATTTGATGCATAGATGACAGTGTTGCATAGATGACAATTGTTGCATAGATGACAGTTGTTGCATAGATGATAGTTGTTGCATAGATGATACTTTTTGCATAGATGATAGTTTTTGCATAGATGACAATTGTTGCATAGATGACAATTGTTGCATAGATGACAGTTGTTGCATAGATGACAGTGTTGCATAGATGACAATTGTTGCATAGATGACAGTTGTTGCATAGATGATAGTTGTTGCATAGATGATAGTTGTTGCATAGATGATAGTTGTTGCATAGATGATAGTTGTTACATATATGACAGTTGTTGCATAGATAAAAGTTGTTGCATAGATGACAGTTGTATAGGTGATAGTTGTTGCATAGGTGACAGTTGTATAGGTGATAGTTGTTGCATAGATGACAGTTGTTGCATAGATGACAGTTGTTGCATAGATGACAGTTGTTGCATAGATGATACTTTTTGCATAGATGATAGTTTTTGCATAGATGACAGTTGTTGCATAGATGATAGTTGTTGCATAGATGATAGTTGTTGCATAGATGATAGTTGTTGCATAGATGATACTTTTTGTATAGATGATAGTTGTTGCATAGATGATAGTTGTTTGCATAGATGATAGTTGTTGCATAGATGATAGTTGTTGCATAGATGATAGTTGTTGCATAGATGATAGTTGTTGCATAGATGATAGTTGTTGCATAGATGATAGTTGTTGCACAGATGATAGTTGTTGCATAGATGATAGTTGTTGCATAGATGACAGTTGTTGCATAGATGATAGTTGTTGCATAGATGATAGTTGTTGCATAGATGATAGTTTTTGCATAGATGATACTTTTTGTATAGATGATAGTTGTTGCATAGATGATAGTTGTTGTATAGGTGATAGTTGTTGCATAGATGACAGTGTTGCATAGATGACAATTGTTGCATAGATGACAATTGTTGCATAGATGACAGTTGTTGCATAGATGATAGTTGTTGCATAGATGATACTTTTTGCATAGATGATAGTTGTTGCATAGATGATAGTTGATGCATAGATGATAGTTGTTGCATAGATGATACTTTTTGTATAGATGATAGTTGTTGCATAGATGATACATTTTGCATAGATGATAGTTGTTGCATAGATGATAGTTGTTGCATACGTGACAGTTGTTGTATAAATGACAGTTGTTGCATAGGTGACAGTTGTATAGGTGATAGTTGTTGCATAGATGACAATGTTGCATAGATGACAATTGTTGCATAGATGACAGTTGTTGCATAGATGATACTTTTTGCATAGATGATAGTTGTTGCATAGATGATAGTTGTTGCATAGATTATAGTTGTTGCATAGAAGATAGTTGCTACATATATTATAGTTGCATAGATTACAATTATTGCATATATGACAGTTGTTACATAGATGATCTTTGTTCCATGGAATATAGTTGTTGCATACAATATAGATGATGCATGGGTGATAATTGTTGCATAGATGATAGTTGTTGCATTGATAATAATTGTTGCATTGATAATAGTTGTTGCATAGATGACAGTTGTTAAATAAATGACAGTTGTTACATAAATGACAGTTGTTGCATAGGTAAATGTTGTTGTATATATGATAGTTGTTGCATATATGACAGTTGTTGCATAGGTGACAGTTGTTGTATAGGTGATAGATGATAGTTGTTGCATAGATGACAGTTGTTGCGTAGATGATAGTTGTTGCATAGATGACAGTTGTTGCATAGATGACAGAAGACCTTCAGCTGTGTTCAGCATCAGAAAGTTGTGGAATATTTTGAAATTCATGGAGTTTAATGAAAGAAGAGACAATGATTTAGAAAGAACAGTAATAAAAGAAGTGGTAGGGGTTTAGAAAGAACAGTAATGAAAGAAGAGGTAGAGGTTTAGAAAGAAAGTAATGAAAGAAGAGGTAAGGGTTTAGAAAGTAATGACAGAAGAGGTAGAGGTTTAGAAAGAACAGTAATGAAAGAGGAGGTAAGGGTTTAGAAAGAAAGTAATGAAAGAAGAGGTAGAGGTTTAGAAAGAACAGTAATGAAAGAGGAGGTAAGGGTTTAGAAAGAAAGTAATGAAAGAAGAGGTAGAGGTTTAGAAAGAACAGAATTGAAAGAAGAGGTAAGTGTTTAGAAAGAAAGTAATGAAAGAAGAGGTAGAGGTTTAGAAAGAACAGTAATGAAAGAAGAGGTAGAGGTTTAGAAAGAACAGTAATGAAAAAAACAGCAGGGGTTTAGAAAGAACAGTAAGGAAAGAAGCGGTAATGGTTTAGAAAAAAACAGTAATGGAAGAAGAGGCAGGGGTTTAGAAAGAACAGTAATGAAAGAAGAGGAAGGGGTTTACAAAGAACAGTAATGAAAGAAGAGGTAGGGGTTTACAAAGAAGAACAATGGTTTAGAAAGAACAGTAATGAAAGAAGAGGTAAGGGTTTAGAAAGAAAGTAATGAAAGAAGAGGTAGAGGTTTAGATATAACAGTATTGAAAGAAGAGGTAAGTGTTTAGAAAGAACAGTAATGAAAGAAGAGGTAGGGGTTTAGAAAGAACAGTAATGAAAGAAGAACAATGGTTTAGAAAGAACAGTAATGAAAGAAGAGGTAAGGGTTTAGAAAGAACAGTAATGAAAGAAGAACAATGGTTTAGAAAGAACAGTAATGAAAGAAGAACAATGGTTTAGAAAGAACAGTAATGAAAGAAGAGGTAGGGGTTTAGAAAGAACAGTAATGAAAGAAGAACAATGGTTTAGAAAGAACAGTAATGAAAGAAGAGGTAAGGGTTTAGAAAGAAAGTAATGAAAGAAGAGGTAGAGGTTTAGAAAGAACAGTAATGAAAGAAGAGGTAAGGGTTTAGAAAGAAAGTAATGAAAGAAGAGGTAGAGGTTTAGAAAGAACAGTAATGAAAGAAGAGGTAGGGGTTTAGAAAGAACAGTAATGAAAGAAGAACAATGGTTTAGAAAGAACAGTAATGAAAGAAGAGGTAATGGTTTAGAAAGAAAATAATGAAAGAAGAGGTAGAGGTTTAGAAAGAACAGTAATGAAAGAAGAGACAGTGGTTTAGAAAGAACAGTAATGAAAGAAGAGGTAGGGGTTTAGAAATAACAATAATGAACGAACGAATGAACATACTTTATTTTCAAAGGGTAACAAATTAGGCACGCAGGCCCGTCTTACATTCGGCCCTTCCAATCACTCATCTTTCTTTCATCAACAGTGCATAGGAGAAAAACATTGTCACATGAATTTTGTAAACATAAACAATGCATATTACTATGTTAAGAGACACATCAACCACCCACCCACACATCTCCCATTCACTCCAACTCCACCACCCAACCACACACATAACCCACACACACATACATGCCCCTACCCATCCACCACATCCCTACACCTACACATCTCCCCACCCACACACACCTCTCACCCACCACACACCCCATCCACCCACACCCCAAGCACACATACATTCCCCAACCCAGACATCCTCCACCCACACACATCCACCCACCTACACACATCTCCCCACCCATCCCATTACCCACCAACAATCACTCACAAACACACATTCCTCAGCCACACATTCCCCACGCACACACACATCTCCCCGTCAACTCACATATTCCGCATCTAACCACACTCAAATTCCGCACCCAGCCACATAATCTCCCATCTCCCCCAGCCCACTCACAGATCCCGAGCCCACCCCTACAAACATCCCCCACCATCTCCTAACCTACACACACTCACCCGCCCACATATCCTCTACCCACCCACACATCCTCTACCCACCCATCCCCCAACCAAACATCCCTTAACCACACACCCTTACTCATATACAATCACCCACCCACACATCCTCTACCCAACCACACATCCTCCACCCACCCATCCCCCAGCCACACATCCCTTAACCACACACCCCTACCCATACACACACACATCCCCACCCACGCACAATCTCCCCGCCCATACACACATCCCTCACACACATCACCACCCACCAACACATTCCCCATTCACAAACACACACCTCCCATCCATGCACACACAACCCACACACACATCCCTAACCCATACACTCATCCCCTCACACATCCCTAGACACACGTACTTATCCCTCAACCACTAACACCAACACATCCATCACCCACTCATCAAAACATACATCTCCTATCTACCCACCCACACTCACACACCCCAACCACCCATCTAAACACACATCCCCCACCATCACACACATCCTTGACCCACCCGCACACCCAATCACACCCACCCACACATACATCTTTTATCCACACCCAGCTCCCCTCCCACACAACACAACACCCACACACATCCCAAAGACACATCCCTCACCCACACACACATCTCCCCACACATCTCCTACCCATCCACACATCCCCCAACTACAATCACCCTCACTACCCACACATACATCCTCCATCCAGCCACACACACCCCCACCCTTCAGACACCCACATCCACCCTCCAGCCACCCCCAGAAAGAAGAGGTAGAGGTTTAGAAATAACAGTAATGAAAGAAGAGGTCGGGTTTGAACAACACAACCATGGAAACTGGTCATTGAAGAAACCCTGAGTTTCCTTAGAAAAAAAAACCAAAAAAAACCAGTCCACTTGTTTAACTGTCAGAAAAAAAATTAAGTTCAGTTAGATGCAAATGTATAGGACGTTGCCGTCATTACCAGCATTTTTTACTGTTGTGATCTCTTGACAAGTTTACATTCAGTAGTTTTCCATTGCTTTCTGAGTGATTGGCACCCATACCATTTTATAAAAACCCAACGCAAAGCAGTCTGCTGCCAAATTGTGCGCAGCTGTATTTTGAATGCGGGCATGCTGGAAAACAAACTGCTTCCATGAACCCTTCGCCACAGAGCCGACAAACAACCATTATTTATCACAAAGAGAAATAAACAGTCCACATGTTTAACTATCAGAAATAAACACTCTTTATCACACATAAACAACAAACATCTTTAATTATCCGAACCACACAACCAAAATATCTTATGCAATGGACACATTCAACATTTCTTGTACAAAAGGATCAAAGAGCATGCGTTGGTCATCACGTGGCTTTCTTGGTTTTGATTCTTTGTTTCATGTTATCATTATTGTCTGTATGTGTTTCTGATTTATTGTGTGTTTTGTTTGTTACTACTGTTTGTATTTCATGCTATTGTTGGTGTGTTGTGCAGGTTACCAGAATCCAACAATTACTAACAACACTTAATGTTTGCTCTAGTCCAACCCACCATCAGAGACATGCCTGAAGTGACAGAGGCTAAAGAACGTGACGAGAAGCAGGTGACATGTGTGGCAGATGGAGACCCTGCACCAACTGTGACCTGGGAGAAAGAAGATGATGAGACTGATGAGGATGCTGTCTCAGTAAGTTTCACAGCCTAACCAGGCTTCTGTGTTCAGTATCCTGTGATTTATAGTCTAAACAAATTGATGACTTGCCTCCATGTATGCAGTTATGTGATTAGTTTTTGGTGATTTATAGTCTAAACAAATAGATGACTTGCTTCCATGTATGCAGTTCCGTGATTAGTTTCTGGTGGTTTATAGTCTAAACAAATTGATGACTTGCCTCCATATATGCAGTTATGTGATTAGTTTTTGGTGATTTATAGTCTAAACAAATAGATGACTTGCCTCCATGTATGCAGTTCCGTGATTAGTTTCTGGTGGTTTATAGTCTAAACAAATTGATGACTTGCCTCCATATATGCAGTTATGTGATTAGTTTTTGGTGATTTATAGTCTAAACAAATAGATGACTTGCCTCCATGTATGCAGTTCTGTGATTAGTTCCTCATGATTTATAATAGATGACTTGCCTCCATGTATGCAGTTCCGTGATTAGTTTCTGGTGGTTTATAGTCTAAACAAATTGATGACTTGCCTCCATATATGCAGTTATGTGATTAGTTTTTGGTGATTTATAGTCTAAACAAATAGATGACTTGCCTCCATGTATGCAGTTCTGTGATTAGTTTCTGGTGATTTTTAGTCTAAACAAATTGATGACTTTCCTCCATGTATCCAGTTCTGTGATCACTTTCCTGTGATTTATAGTCTACACAAATACATGATTTGCCTCCAAGTATCCGGTTCAATTATCAGTTTTCTGTGATTTATAGTCCAAACAGACAGATAAGTTGTCTCCATGTATACAATTCTGTGAATAGTCTCCTGTGATTTATAGTCTAAACAAATGGATGAGTTGCCTTCGTGTATTCTGTTCTGTGATCAGTTTCCTGTGATTTATAGTCTAAACAAATGGGTGATTTGTCTTCATGTAGCCAGTTCTGTGATTAGTTTCCTGTGATTTATAGTCTTAACAAAGCAATGAGTTTTCATCATGGGTCAAGTTCTATGATCAGTTGCCTGTGATTAACAGTCTACAAACAGAGATCCCAGTGGTTTAAATATGCAATATTGATCTATTGTTGAATGTTGAGACACCTACAAATAGGAAAAGACTTAGGTGTATAGCATGACTTTACCTAATGAGAACTTGGTAAGAATCACTCTGTGGGATCTTGGTAACTTGGATGCATTTTCCTCTCAGAGAAGGGTGACAAAATAGAAGGACAAGTTTGCATGTTGTGTTCATTAAAATTTCCTTAACAGTTACATATCAAAAGAGCAGGTTGAACAGGTCTTTACCAAGGCTACATTTGTGAAATTTACACCAATTGAAGATAGAAGAATGTTTGCATGAATCTGTCAGAAACAGATTGTTCAGGAGCGAGATAGACAATGATTGAGAAAAAATTGGCTCTCTGATTTAAGAGGCAGAATTTGAAGCAGGCGCAACCAGAATAACATTATAAGTTGTGTTTGTATTTACACATGTTGGAGCCACGGTAGCCTAGTGACTAGACGCTGGCCTGGTGGTCTGGTGGTGATGGGTTCAATCCACATTCTGGTGGGTTCGATCCACAATGGGGTGGGTTTGATCAACATTGGGTTGGGTTTGATCCATGTTGGGGTGGGTTCAATCCATGTTGTGGTGAGTTTGAGCCATGTTGGGGTGGGTTCAATCCACATTGGGGTGGGTTCAATCCACATTGGAATGGGTTTGATCCATGTTTAAGTGGGTTCAATCCACATTGGGGTATGTTTGATCCACATTGGGGTGGGTTTGATCCATGTTGGGATGGATTAAATCTACATTAGGGTGAGTTTGATCCATATTGGGGTGGGTTTGATGCATGTTGGAGTGGGTTCAACTCACATTGGGGTGAGTTTGAGCCATGCTGGGGTGGGTTTTATCCACACTGGGGTTGGTTTGATCCATGTTGGGGTGGGTTCAATCCACATTGGGGTAGGTTCAATCCACATTGGGGTGGGTTCAAATGTTAAAAACTGAGCTGGGCTGCCAGTTTAGCAAAGCCTAAAATGTGTACCAGGACACGTCTTGGGAAGTGAAGATGGCCTATGTGACACTGATCACATGACCTGGCCAATGCTGATGGGTGTGTACAGACATGGGGCTAGCACGTGTGTCCCAGACAGTCAAGGCCTGGAAATGGGTGCTCTACTGACTGGAACTATTTACATACATATGTGAGTGTAAGAGTGACAGAAATGGGTGCTCTACTGACTGGAACTATTTACATATATATGTTAGAGTATGAGTGACAGAAAAACAAATTAATGCATATATATGTGAGTGTATGAGTGTCAGAAGGACAAATTAATGCATATATATATATACGTGAGTGTATGAGTGGCAGAAAGACAAACTAATGCATATTCATACATATGTGTGTGTATGAGTGACAGAAGGACAAATTAATGCATATATATGTGAGTGTATGAGTGACAGAAGGACAAATTAATGCATATTCCTATCTGTTTCCAGGAGGATGGCCCCCAGGAGACAGAGCAAACAGAAGGAGATGAGAATGTTACAGGAAATAAGACTGTATCGAAAACCTTGAACTTTATCACAATTAGACCTTCTCATGGTGGGAAATACACATGTACTGCTGTCAATGAGGTTGGACATGCATCTAAGCCAGTCACACTCAATGTCAAATGTAGGTTGCTCACATCAACATTATATATATGTTAGTCAGTCGACAGATCATCATCATTGCACATCAAACCATTCATTCCATAAGTACTCTGACACCCCCCTCACCCCCTCCCTCTCAGTAAAACCTGCAGCGTGTAGCGGCTCATGACACCAGTTCTGTGTTGGTTTATTGCCTCTGCATCAGTTATACTCAGTGTCATATGTAGCTGGCTTCCTTTCATGAAAATAATCAGTATATATATATATATATATATATATATATATATATATACGAGGGTAAGTTAATAAGTAAGTCACAAATGGTTGTAGAAAAATATATATGATAACAACTTGAAACCAGTTTATTTTTATACGTACATTGTCCCTTTATTTCGCAACATAATTTCCATGAACATTGATGCACTTATCCCATCGTTTTATCAGTCCTCCAAAACCGGCTGCATAGAACTATGTGCTCTGTTTTCTAAACCGCGTTTTCACTTTACATTTAACTTCGGCGTCATTTGCGAAATGTGAAATGCGAAATGATTTGTGTGTGGGTAGGTGCGGTATGTGTGGTTTAGTGGGGAGATGTGTGTGGGTGGGGGATGTTTAGTTTGGGGATGTGTGTTTGGCTGGGTGGTTGGGGTGAGTGGGTGGAGGAGGATATGTGGGTGGGTGATTGTTGGTGGGTTATAGGATGGGTGGAGGATATGTGTGTGGGTGGGGAGATTGTATATTTGGGAGATGTGTGGGTGGTGGAATGTATGTGTGCCTGGGTGAGTGTGGTGTGGTTGGAGATGTGGGTGTGGGGGATGTATGACTGGGTAGGAAGATGTGTGTAGGTGTAGGATGGGTGTAAGATGTGTGTGGGTGTGAGATGTTTGGGTTAGTTAGTTAGTCGACAGATCATCCTCGTTGCACATCGAACCATTCAGTCCATAAGTGCTCGGATCCCCTCCTCAGCAAATCCCGCAGCGTGTAGCGGCTAACGACGCCAGTTCTGTGTTGGTTTATCAATCTTCTTTGGCTTCCTGCGTAGTGTTCTTGTTTGGCCACCCCTCTTTTAATTTGCTGCTCTCGCAGTCTGGCCATTGTTGTAGATTCACAGTCATCACTTGGTTCTCGCAAAAGTCTCACTTCACGTAGAGCATTCAGAATGTCAGCCTGGTCCATGGCGCGTCCGCCCTCCACAGTAGCCTCACCTGCGAGCTTGTCAGCCCGCTCATTTCCTTGTACTCCCGCATGCCCTGGCACGAAGATGAAACTAATCTTTGCCAGCCGAGACCGCTTCAGAGGCAGCAACCATTCTCTTCGGATCGACCCCTCCTCTATCCTCTTGATCATGTTCATTGAGTCGCTAAGGAAACAAGCCCTAGTGAATGTTTGTGTCTCGAGCCATGTTATTGCTTTACTTACTGCCATGACTTCCATGGTCAGGCTACTTGTGGTTTCAGTGAAAGCACCAGAGTCCTCCTTCACAATTCTCCCTCCGGCCCGAGCTGTAAAGGCCCATGAGCTTCTCACATGTCGGACGACCGACCCATCTGTGTAGATGACCGCGTCACCGTCTAGCGAATTCTCGAAAATCAACGCTTGTACTTCAGCCTCAACAGCAGCCGGATTTTCTTGTCTGCATTTTCTATCTAGTTGGATGCAAACTGAAAAGGATGTGCAGAAGTCTGTTGGCACTTGCACCCACTCCTCGCCAGGTTCTAAGTCCTCAAGTGAACACACCTGTTGAAGAATGTCTTCGGCTTGACCCATCCACGGCCGTCCTCTTTTTAACCTGCTGCCCTTCACCTTCCTAATTTCACTATGCAGTGGATGTTGTGTGTTTGCGTTAATTCTGAGGTAGGCACGTGCCCTGCAAACTTGTATTCTCTCTTCAATGGTTGGAAAATCAAGAAGGTAGCGCATCGCCCTGCATGCTGTATCTCTTGTACATCCAAGAATAATGCGCATAGCTTCATTCTGTATCATTTCCATCCTTTCTATCTGCTTATGGCTGAGAGTCAAGATTGCCATTGCATACTCCAAAACAGACATGACCAGCCCCTCGTACAGAAGGCATAGATGGCGCTGCTCACAGTTTGCTGCCGCCATCACCCGCATCGCTGCCAAACCCCGCTTGGCCTTTGTTATCACCTGGTCTATGTGCACATTATAAGCAAGGCTTCGATCAAACCGTATCCCCAGGTAATTCATTGCCTGCGTTCTTTCCACCGTCTATGAACACAGCATTACAGTTGGTGTTGGATTGTTGACAATATGATTATTCAACGAGAACCAAGTCACTGTTGCCTTTGTTGGGTTGACCATTGCCCCAGCTTCATCACACCAAGTACTTATGCGATTGAGTTCAGTTTGTAGTTCCACAGCAACCTCCTCTCTATCCTTACCCTGACGATACACTAAAACATCATCGGCATATGACAATGTCCTGCCAGGTCCAGTGATCTGCTCACTGGTGATTCTCACTGTGTAGGCGTTGAACAGTACCGGAGATAATGGTGATCCCTGTGGTAGGCCAGGATATATTGTTGTTGGTTCCGAAGTCCAACTGCCACATCTAAAAACTACTTTCCGTTGGAAGAGGGCTGCAGCGATCCATCTAAGGAGGAATGGACTTACGTTTAGTTCAAGAAGCTGAAACATTAAAAAATCCAGTGGTACTCTGTTGTATGCGTCCTCAAGATCAATCGCTGCAGCAACGGTTTCAGTGCCTGAGTGGAAACCTTCATAGACATCATGGGCAAAGACTGCTGCATTGGTCCACGTTTCTCTTTTTGGACGGTACCCACCCAGGGTAGGTGGGAAAACACCTTGCCTCTCTAGTTGGCTTGATATTTTCCTGGCAATTACCTTCTCCAGCAGCTTGCCTACTGTATTCTGCATGGTTATAATTCGATATCCCTGAATTTTTTTGTGGTCTTTGTCAGGCTTCGGCAAGGGAATCAGATAGCTGTGTAACCATTCCTCCTTGATGCTAGCACTCCCTATACTGTTGTTGTACATGTCTGCTAGTTTCTCTAGCTCATTGTCGGTACACCTATTTATGTTGTCGTATCTTATGCCATCAGGACCTGGAGCACTGTTTTTTGATCGTTGAAGCACAGCCTTGATTTCTTTCACTGTCACTGTGTCTTCATCTGAAGTGTTTGTCAGAAGTCGGGGTGCCCCACCGGCTAGGTGAAAATATTATTCACTGGCGAGCAACCCTAAATAGTCAGAAACTGACTAGGGACAAAATCTATATGGCTGAACTACAGATTAAGCCCATGAATATCCAACGTACAGCTCCAAGTGGCTCGTTACAAAATGAAATGAACTGTGCTGAATATTCGCCAAGGTATAGGAAAGAGAAGGTTAGCTTAAGATAGATGTTTTAAGTCTAAATATATTAGTATAGACGACTATCTCAGTACAGGTTTTCTCCCTGACTGCTCCTTTCCTTGGTGTGTAAGTGAACCCCCACCAATGTACACAACAACACGTATGCACAATTGGAAAAAAATATAATGACAGAACTATGAGTTACAAGACTACAACATTTATTTACTAATCATAGACATTGGATGATTGTCAATATGAGGATGATAAAATCATATAACCTATTGTGATGAGAAACATTACGTAACTTTACTTGTTACTTCATCTATCTGGAACTGTGGTCCAGATCCCCACTCTCCAGTAGACTCAAAAAAGAAACAGCTTGCCGGTAGTCTGGCGATCCTGCCAGTCCTGACACTCCTAGTCAGTAGTCTCTAATCTTGAGATCTATAACATAGGGCTCCTTGTGAGAGCTTGAAAGAAAGTCAAGAATGTGTTATATCAGTTCTACATCAGCGCAATCCTAATTAAAACATATCATAACACAAACATATACAATGACCAGTCTGGCCAAGTTTATCTTTCAGCTCGACTGCGTTCACCATCCTCCTTCTCCCTACTGTCTTTAGTCTGGGACGGGCTTTTCAATTGTCTCACACGCCTGTAATGATTACATTTCTGCCGCCCCAGGTCCATGTCGCTAATACAGTAATTCTGTGTCGTACAGCCGCTCCGTCCAATGTTAGTTTAGCAGCTCACAGGGTCGGTAAGGGTATTATAACAATGCCTGATCATCCGGGCTTGCAAGCCGTGACCAGTAGCTGTGCCAGGGTTCTGTGAACTACCCTCCACCATACGATGAAAAAGGTTTAGCACCATATACCCCCTAACACTTGTGGGTAATGTCTGTACCATTACACCGCTGCTACAAATGCAATCGATGGTTAATGTGCCAATGCGCACACCATAATATAACACTTCATATTGGTAGGCTTGCATATGACAAATCAATATACCAAACATCCAATACACATAAACCTATTGATTAAACTAGACATATGATACTTTAACATCATAGCATAATGCACTAGTTAGTTTATGAAATTACACCTACATACATCCAACATCCGTAAACATTATATTACTTCAAGATGGACATATAATGATACTCAATATAATAGCATCAGTCATTATTAATGAGTACTAATATTGTATAGCTACAAAATGAGATATACAACAGGTCTTGATTGAAGTTACCACACAGACCAGCTATATTTGCTGAGCTGCCCGGTTTAATCACCTGCTGTTGTAAGAATTAAATAAATAGTCAGTTGACTATATTCTGTACAACAAATGCACACACCAAAAAAGCAACTAGTCTAGTTTAGAAAGAGATGGCAAGCATCTGCTACGACACCTCAAGTATATCTAGACAAGACCTGCCTTCCATAAGTTTCTACTTCTCAGAAGAGTAGCACTTACAGCACAATGATATTGAACACAGAACTTAGAAAGAACACTCAAGTAACCTATGACAATGATAGTTCTTGCAATAACCTAGATCAGATATAGACTGAAAATCGGTCCATCCATCTAAGAAACTAAGAGACTTACTAAGGGACTAGTTACTAAGAAATAATTCCTAGCAGCCAACATAATATTCATGCATATGACTACAGACATTGAGATAGTTCCTACCTGTTCTGAAGTCAAACTTAATCTAACATAAAACAGGCTAGGGACCCTTATTTAAGCTAAGTCAAGCAGACCATATTATCTCCTTGGCATTCCCGTCATAAATTCTTCTTATCTCCTCCTGACAGTAATTGCCCTTATCATTGCAACTGGCCATCACACCTTGCTCCTCTCTGTCTGGCCCCAAGTCCTCAGTGTTAATTGTCTTATCAGACCTGGTTCACACCTCCCTGAGTCTGCCAGTCAGAGTGGGCGGGGCTTAGTTTACAGCCCTGGGGCTATTATCTTTCCCTGGGTTAATGTTGTTCACACCTGGGCGATTTCCTAGCTATTCTTATCAGGTGTCATGTCAAGGGAACAATTAGGTTCTCATGGTCAACAGCCAGTTTACAACTCTGTTGGTAAACCAGGTTTTAATTACACAGTCCATGGCCCAGTTCATTGTTGATTCAGCATGTCTGGGTCAGCAGTTTCCCAAGGTGTATACTAATTATCTAGTTGCCATTTTACTTGCCATCTGCAAGCTTACGTGATGGCTAGTTGGTTTTAATTACTATTCAGTCCCTTGAGTCTGCCCTCCCGTCTGGCTGGATTGATAACAAATGGGGGTGACTGGTACTGGTGTCAAATTAACTTCCCAAATAGAAAGCCATTCCTGGTGGTTTGTTTACTTGCAGGTTTTGCAAGCTTACGTCAAGACGGTATAGCCTTGAATATAGAGAAAACAGTTTTGTTCGTCTGTTGATTCTCTACATGGCCTATCAAAAGTGAACCGAAAATTGTTCTGGGAAGTAAAGGCTGCCAATTCGTGACAGAGCTTTCCCCTTAAAAAAAAAGTTTCTGCCAGAAATCTTTTGTCAAAGCACGCCGTACATCCCAGAATAATGCCTAAGCACTCTCCGTTCTGTATCTGCCTAAAGGTTTCCAATATTCCTTGTGGCAGTGGGTTGTCCGGCATCTGCCTAAAGACGTTCCATTTCCATACTCCCATGATACTTTGGATAGGTCCTTGTACCTGGTTTTCGGCCGGGATTCCATGCAATAGCTTGGTAAAATCCGGTAATTGTCAGGAGGTTGTAATTTTACCCTTCTGGGAAAGATCACAATCAACGGGATTCTTCGGCGCCTCTGGCCAACTGTCTTAGTCCACTCCCTCACGTGATTTAATCCTTTCAGCCGAGGATGTACCCGTAGTGAGGTCTTGCATAAGCTGGCCACAGCAAAGCTTGTCTCCGCGATTTTCCTCCATCCATTATAGATCCTTAACAGATTCATCCATATCTTCCTTTTGAAAGGAATAATGTTACACATCATGGTCCCATGATGTAAATTCAACTGGCGCTTTCCTCCTTCAAAGTTGGGCGTAACAATTTTCCCTCCTCGGTGTCGCGGTTTCTTCCCCTGATAATCAGTTAACGGGCTGAGTTTCTCTGCATTAGAGTTTCGTGTGAAAACCGTGCTAGAAATTGGAAATTTAGTGTGCCAAGTTGTCCAGCCTTGAGAAATAACATAGTTACTCCAGGGCGATAAAGTGGTGTTACTTTTGAATAAAGTATCCACAAATAGCTGATCTACTCCTATCAAATCGACCTGACTGAAGGGTAGATTGAGTCCTAAGAGTGTTGATTCCAAACCACTCTTGACTTCTGTTACTTCAGGTCCCTGTTGCTGGAATTCCCTGATAACTTCAGCTATAGCGATGCTAGCAGTTTCTACCTCCATCTTGTGTGAAGAGTTTTCTTTGCTAGTAACTACAGACAATGTTGTCTGCACAATATCAGAGTCCATATTCTGGCTCATGACAATTCCCTGTGTTTCATGAGTCTCCGAACTGGTATACTCTGAGATAACAACTGGAATTGTTTCCTGGTCTGGATGTTCCTCTCTGGTCGTGCTAAGTCCAGTTGAGGTAAATCCTGTGATGGGCTGGTGTCTACACAATCCATCACACTACGTAAATCATTTGAACTGATGTCTAGTGTCTTTTCCTGAGCTGCAGCCTCAAAGATCACAAAGGGTTCCGGGTCATCCTTCATCCCACTGTCAGTCAAATTTAATCCCACTTCTTCCTCGTCTGGGCTGAAGGGAATAATAAAGTCGGCTACCTTTCGATCTCCGACCTCCTTAAAAGATGTCCTTAGGTCATCTTCCTCTTGAGTTTCACCTCTCGTTGAAGTAAAATGAGATTCCTGGGAGTCTTGTACTGGCAAACCGTAGTGCAAACAGTTGTCCTCTGGGTAACTGTTACTAGGTAAATTATCTGAACTGATAATTAGTGACTCTTCCCGCGTTGCAGCAGTGAAATTCACCTGGGATTCTGTTCCTTCCTTCCTCCCTATTTCAGTCAGATGTAATTCCACTTCGTGATTCTGTGACCAGAAGGGAATGTGAGAATCGGCTAGGTCTCCGCCTGCGACCTCATTAAAGGTTGTCTTCAGTTCCTCTTTCTCTCGAGATTCATTTCTCGTAGCAGTCAAGTGGTTTTCCTGAAGGTCCTCTACTGTCAAACGACTATTGCCGTGGTGCAAACAGTTATCACGTTTGTGACTGTTTGAAATGCCCTTGGCACGTTTTTTCTTCCCTCTTTTCCGTTTAGGACTGGGTCGAATGAGAACCTGTAGTTCCCGGTCCACTAACTCTGATTCTGCGGTGGGTGGCAAAGATGTCCCTTCCTTCCTGGTTGGGTGAGCATCCATATCTCCTACCTTATGTTCCGCTAGAAAGGTTAGCTTCTCCGCATTGACTGCTTCCATATGCGTTTTTTCCATCTTTACTCCTTCAGTTTTGCTACGCTCTTGTGCTTCAAAGAACTCATCATTTTCTTTAAACATAATGTCTTCTTCTTGGTCCCACCATTCTAACTCTGCTATGATATATGTTTCTAGTTGCTCTCCCTCTAAGCCTTCTCTTATGCCCCACCCTCTCGCGGTCTCTGAGAAATCTGCGCGCGCCTTCAGATCCTCTTCAAGATTCCGGTAAAGCAAGAACATAATTGCTAATGACTATATTCAGGTTAGCTTCTATGTATATATCAAAAATCAGATCTACTAGAAAGACAAGAGTTAACTACTGACAGTCTACGCTATCCAATGTGTATAGTTTAGCCTCAACAGTGAAAGACAACTGAAAATAATATTCAAAAGTAGTACCTGGCGACAGCAGTGAAGTAAGTGTGAGAGATATACTACACAGTAATCAACAGTAATATTTACCTAAATAAACATTAAAATGCACTGCATACATGTCAAAATGACCATGGCATATATTAGCATAAAATTGCAAATCAGTCAAGCAGTTAAATCATCAAACACATCATGTAAATATGATTAAAGTGTTCAATTATCCATAAATGATTAATGATAACACTAAATGATAGATGATGGTATTTTTCTCATAAGTTCTTATCTGTTATACTTTTGAAAAGTTATATATGTACTCTGAAACTTCCTCAACTAAAAGTAGCTACATTTGATGATAGTCTATTTTGATGATTGAAGATCACAAGAGTTAACTTTTAAAAATCGTATGTCTAGGGTCTAGTACCGGAGTCTATTGAAAGCGAGAAGTCCGAATTCAAATACCGTACGAGAAGCCCAATCTGTCAGAAGTCGGGGTGCCCCACCGGCTAGGTGAAAATATTATTCACTGGCGAGCAACCCTAAATAGTCAGAAACTGACTAGGGACAAAATCTATATGGCTGAACTACAGATTAAGCCCATGAATATCCAATGTACAGCTCCAAGTGGCTCGTTACAAAATGAAATGAACTGTGCTGAATATTCGCCAAGGTATAGGAAAGAGAAGGTTAGCTTAAGATAGATGTTTTAAGTCTAAATATATTAGTATAGACGACTATCTCAGTACAGGTTTTCTCCCTGACTGCTCCTTTCCTTGGTGTGTAAGTGAACCCCCACCACTGTACACAATAACACGTATGCACAATTGGAAAAAAATATAATGACAGAACTATGAGTTACAAGACTACAACATTTATTTACTAATCATAGACATTGGATGATTGTCAATATGAGGATGATAAAATCATATAACCTATTGTGATGAGAAACATTACGTAACTTTACTTGTTACTTCATCTATCTGGAACTGTGGTCCAGATCCCCACTCTCCAGTAGACTCAAAAAAGAAACAGCTTGCCGGTAGTCTGGCGATCCTGCCAGTCCTGACACTCCTAGTCAGTAGTCTCTAATCTTGAGATCTATAACATAGGGCTCCTTGTGAGAGCTTGAAAGAAAGTCAAGAATGTGTTATATCAGTTCTACATCAGCGCAATCCTAATTAAAACATATCATAACACAAACATATACAATGACCAGTCTGGCCAAGTTTATCTTTCAGCTCGACTGCGTTCACCATCCTCCTTCTCCCTACTGTCTTTAGTCTGGGACGGGCTTTTCAATTGTCTCACACGCCTGTAATGATTACATTTCTGCCGCCCCAGGTCCATGTCGCTAATACAGAAATTCTGTGTCGTACAGCCGCTCCGTCCAATGTTAGTTTAGCAGCTCACAGGGTCGGTAAGGGTATTATAACAATGCCTGATCATTCGGGCTTGCAAGCCGTGACCAGTAGCTGTGCCAGGGTTCCGTGAACTACCCTCCACCATACGATGAAAAAGGTTTAGCACCATATACCCCCTAACACTTGTGGGTAATGTCTGTACCATTACACCGCTGCTACAAATGCAATCGATGGTTAGTGTGCCAATGCGCACACCATAATATAACACTTCATATTGGTAGGCTTGCATATGACAAATCAATATACCAAACATCCAATACACATAAACCTATTGATTAAACTAGACATATGATACTTTAACATCATAGCATAATGCACTAGTTAGTTTATGAAATTACACCTACATACATCCAACATCCGTAAACATTATATTACTTCAAGATGGACATATAATGATACTCAATATAATAGCATCAGTCATTATTAATGAGTACTAATATTGTATAGCTACAAAATGAGATATACAACAGGTCTTGATTGAAGTTACCACACAGACCAGCTATATTTGCTGAGCTGCCCGGTTTAATCACCTGCTGTTGTAAGAATTAAATAAATAGTCAGTTGACTATATTCTGTACAACAAATGCACACACCAAAAAAGCAACTAGTCTAGTTTAGAAAGAGATGGCAAGCATCTGCTACGACACCTCAAGTATATCTAGACAAGACCTGCCTTCCATAAGTTTCTACTTCTCAGAAGAGTAGCACTTACAGCACAATGATATTGAACACAGAACTTAGAAAGAACACTCAAGTAACCTATGACAATGATAGTTCTTGCAATAACCTAGATCAGATATAGACTGAAAATCGGTCCATCCATCTAAGAAACTAAGAGACTTACTAAGGGACTAGTTACTAAGAAATAATTCCTAGCAGCCAACATAATATTCATGCATATGACTACAGACATTGAGATAGTTCCTACCTGTTCTGAAGTCAAACTTAATCTAACATAAAACAGGCTAGGGACCCTTATTTAAGCTAAGTCAAGCAGACCATATTATCTCCTTGGCATTCCCGTCATAAATTCTTCTTATCTCCTCCTGACAGTAATTGCCCTTATCATTGCAACTGGCCATCACACCTTGCTCCTCTCTGTCTGGCCCCAAGTCCTCAGTGTTAATTGTCTTATCAGACCTGGTTCACACCTCCCTGAGTCTGCCAGTCAGAGTGGGCGGGGCTTAGTTTACAGCCCTGGGGCTATTATCTTTCCCTGGGTTAATGTTGTTCACACCTGGGCGATTTCCTAGCTATTCTTATCAGGTGTCATGTCAAGGGAACAATTAGGTTCTCATGGTCAACAGCCAGTTTACAACTCTGTTGGTAAACCAGGTTTTAATTACACAGTCCATGGCCCAGTTCATTGTTGATTCAGCATGTCTGGGTCAGCAGTTTCCCAAGGTGTATACTAATTATCTAGTTGCCATTTTACTTGCCATCTGCAAGCTTACGTCATGGCTAGTTGGTTTTAATTACTATTCAGTCCCTTGAGTCTGCCCTCCCGTCTGGCTGGATTGATAACAAATGGGGGTGACTGGTACTGGTGTCAAATTAACTTCCCAAATAGAAAGCCATTCCTGGTGGTTTGTTTACTTGCAGGTTTTGCAAGCTTACGTCAAGACGGTATAGCCTTGAATATAGAGAAAACAGTTTTGTTCGTCTGTTGATTCTCTACATGGCCTATCAAAAGTGAACCGAAAATTGTTCTGGGAAGTAAAGGCTGCCAATTCGTGACAGAGCTTTCCCCTTAAAAAAAAAGTTTCTGCCAGAAATCTTTTGTCAAAGCACGCCGTACATCCCAGAATAATGCCTAAGCACTCTCCGTTCTGTATCTGCCTAAAGGTTTCCAATATTCCTTGTGGCAGTGGGTTGTCCGGCATCTGCCTAAAGACGTTCCATTTCCATACTCCCATGATACTTTGGATAGGTCCTTGTACCTGGTTTTCGGCCGGGATTCCATGCAATAGCTTGGTAAAATCCGGTAATTGTCAGGAGGTTGTAATTTTACCCTTCTGGGAAAGATCACAATCAACGGGATTCTTCGGCGCCTCTGGCCAACTGTCTTAGTCCACTCCCTCACGTGATTTAATCCTTTCAGCCGAGGATGTACCCGTAGTGAGGTCTTGCATAAGCTGGCCACAGCAAAGCTTGTCTCCGCGATTTTCCTCCATCCATTATAGATCCTTAACAGATTCATCCATATCTTCCTTTTGAAAGGAATAATGTTACACATCATGGTCCCATGATGTAAATTCAACTGGCGCTTTCCTCCTTCAAAGTTGGGCGTAACAATTTTCCCTCCTCGGTGTCGCGGTTTCTTCCCCTGATAATCAGTTAACGGGCTGAGTTTCTCTGCATTAGAGTTTCGTGTGAAAACCGTGCTAGAAATTGGAAATTTAGTGTGCCAAGTTGTCCAGCCTTGAGAAATAACATAGTTACTCCAGGGCGATAAAGTGGTGTTACTTTTGAATAAAGTATCCACAAATAGCTGATCTACTCCTATCAAATCGACCTGACTGAAGGGTAGATTGAGTCCTAAGAGTGTTGATTCCAAACCACTCTTGACTTCTGTTACTTCAGGTCCCTGTTGCTGGAATTCCCTGATAACTTCAGCTATAGCGATGCTAGCAGTTTCTACCTCCATCTTGTGTGAAGAGTTTTCTTTGCTAGTAACTACAGACAATGTTGTCTGCACAATATCAGAGTCCATATTCTGGCTCATGACAATTCCCTGTGTTTCATGAGTCTCCGAACTGGTATACTCTGAGATAACAACTGGAATTGTTTCCTGGTCTGGATGTTCCTCTCTGGTCGTGCTTTCCTGGGCTAAGTCCAGTTGAGGTAAATCCTGTGATGGGCTGGTGTCTACACAATCCATCACACTACGTAAATCATTTGAACTGATGTCTAGTGTCTTTTCCTGAGCTGCAGCCTCAAAGATCACAAAGGGTTCCGGGTCATCCTTCATCCCACTGTCAGTCAAATTTAATCCCACTTCTTCCTCGTCTGGGCTGAAGGGAATAATAAAGTCGGCTACCTTTCGATCTCCGACCTCCTTAAAAGATGTCCTTAGGTCATCTTCCTCTTGAGTTTCACCTCTCGTTGAAGTAAAATGAGATTCCTGGGAGTCTTGTACTGGCAAACCGTAGTGCAAACAGTTGTCCTCTGGGTAACTGTTACTAGGTAAATTATCTGAACTGATAATTAGTGACTCTTCCCGCGTTGCAGCAGTGAAATTCACCTGGGATTCTGTTCCTTCCTTCCTCCCTATTTCAGTCAGATGTAATTCCACTTCGTGATTCTGTGACCAGAAGGGAATGTGAGAATCGGCTAGGTCTCCGCCTGCGACCTCATTAAAGGTTGTCTTCAGTTCCTCTTTCTCTCGAGATTCATTTCTCGTAGCAGTCAAGTGGTTTTCCTGAAGGTCCTCTACTGTCAAACGACTATTGCCGTGGTGCAAACAGTTATCACGTTTGTGACTGTTTGAAATGCCCTTGGCACGTTTTTTCTTCCCTCTTTTCCGTTTAGGACTGGGTCGAATGAGAACCTGTAGTTCCCGGTCCACTAACTCTGATTCTGCGGTGGGTGGCAAAGATGTCCCTTCCTTCCTGGTTGGGTGAGCATCCATATCTCCTACCTTATGTTCCGCTAGAAAGGTTAGCTTCTCCGCATTGACTGCTTCCATATGCGTTTTTTCCATCTTTACTCCTTCAGTTTTGCTACGCTCTTGTGCTTCAAAGAACTCATCATTTTCTTTAAACATAATGTCTTCTTCTTGGTCCCACCATTCTAACTCTGCTATGATATATGTTTCTAGTTGCTCTCCCTCTAAGCCTTCTCTTATGCCCCACCCTCTCGCGGTCTCTGAGAAATCTGCGCGCGCCTTCAGATCCTCTTCAAGATTCCGGTAAAGCAAGAACATAATTGCTAATGACTATATTCAGGTTAGCTTCTATGTATATATCAAAAATCAGATCTACTAGAAAGACAAGAGTTAACTACTGACAGTCTACGCTATCCAATGTGTATAGTTTAGCCTCAACAGTGAAAGACAACTGAAAATAATATTCAAAAGTAGTACCTGGCGACAGCAGTGAAGTAAGTGTGAGAGATATACTACACAGTAATCAACAGTAATATTTACCTAAATAAACATTAAAATGCACTGCATACATGTCAAAATGACCATGGCATATATTAGCATAAAATTGCAAATCAGTCAAGCAGTTAAATCATCAAACACATCATGTAAATATGATTAAAGTGTTCAATTATCCATAAATGATTAATGATAACACTAAATGATAGATGATGGTATTTTTCTCATAAGTTCTTATCTGTTATACTTTTGAAAAGTTATATATGTACTCTGAAACTTCCTCAACTAAAAGTAGCTACATTTGATGATAGTCTATTTTGATGATTGAAGATCACAAGAGTTAACTTTTAAAAATCGTATGTCTAGGGTCTAGTACCGGAGTCTATTGAAAGCGAGAAGTCCGAATTCAAATACCGTACGAGAAGCCCAATCTGTCAGAAGTCGGGGTGCCCCACCGGCTAGGTGAAAATATTATTCACTGGCGAGCAACCCTAAATAGTCAGAAACTGACTAGGGACAAAATCTATATGGCTGAACTACAGATTAAGCCCATGAATATCCAACGTACAGCTCCAAGTGGCTCGTTACAAAATGAAATGAACTGTGCTGAATATTCGCCAAGGTATAGGAAAGAGAAGGTTAGCTTAAGATAGATGTTTTAAGTCTAAATATATTAGTATAGACGACTATCTCAGTACAGGTTTTCTCCCTGACTGCTCCTTTCCTTGGTGTGTAAGTGAACCCCCACCACTGTACACAACAACACGTATGCACAATTGGAAAAAAATATAATGACAGAACTATGAGTTACAAGACTACAACATTTATTTACTAATCATAGACATTGGATGATTGTCAATATGAGGATGATAAAATCATATAACCTATTGTGATGAGAAACATTACGTAACTTTACTTGTTACTTCATCTATCTGGAACTGTGGTCCAGATCCCCACTCTCCAGTAGACTCAAAAAAGAAACAGCTTGCCGGTAGTCTGGCGATCCTGCCAGTCCTGACATTCCTAGTCAGTAGTCTCTAATCTTGAGATCTATAACATAGGGCTCCTTGTGAGAGCTTGAAAGAAAGTCAAGAATGTGTTATATCAGTTCTACATCAGCGCAATCCTAATTAAAACATATCATAACACAAACATATACAATGACCAGTCTGGCCAAGTTTATCTTTCAGCTCGACTGCGTTCACCATCCTCCTTCTCCCTACTGTCTTTAGTCTGGGACGGGCTTTTCAATTGTCTCACACGCCTGTAATGATTACATTTCTGCCGCCCCAGGTCCATGTCGCTAATACAGAAATTCTGTGTCGTACAGCCGCTCCGTCCAATGTTAGTTTAGCAGCTCACAGGGTCGGTAAGGGTATTATAACAATGCCTGATCATTCGGGCTTGCAAGCCGTGACCAGTAGCTGTGCCAGGGTTCCGTGAACTACCCTCCACCATACGATGAAAAAGGTTTAGCACCATATACCCCCTAACACTTGTGGGTAATGTCTGTACCATTACACCGCTGCTACAAATGCAATCGATGGTTAGTGTGCCAATGCGCACACCATAATATAACACTTCATATTGGTAGGCTTGCATATGACAAATCAATATACCAAACATCCAATACACATAAACCTATTGATTAAACTAGACATATGATACTTTAACATCATAGCATAATGCACTAGTTAGTTTATGAAATTACACCTACATACATCCAACATCCGTAAACATTATATTACTTCAAGATGGACATATAATGATACTCAATATAATAGCATCAGTCATTATTAATGAGTACTAATATTGTATAGCTACAAAATGAGATATACAACAGGTCTTGATTGAAGTTACCACACAGACCAGCTATATTTGCTGAGCTGCCCGGTTTAATCACCTGCTGTTGTAAGAATTAAATAAATAGTCAGTTGACTATATTCTGTACAACAAATGCACACACCAAAAAAGCAACTAGTCTAGTTTAGAAAGAGATGGCAAGCATCTGCTACGACACCTCAAGTATATCTAGACAAGACCTGCCTTCCATAAGTTTCTACTTCTCAGAAGAGTAGCACTTACAGCACAATGATATTGAACACAGAACTTAGAAAGAACACTCAAGTAACCTATGACAATGATAGTTCTTGCAATAACCTAGATCAGATATAGACTGAAAATCGGTCCATCCATCTAAGAAACTAAGAGACTTACTAAGGGACTAGTTACTAAGAAATAATTCCTAGCAGCCAACATAATATTCATGCATATGACTACAGACATTGAGATAGTTCCTACCTGTTCTGAAGTCAAACTTAATCTAACATAAAACAGGCTAGGGACCCTTATTTAAGCTAAGTCAAGCAGACCATATTATCTCCTTGGCATTCCCGTCATAAATTCTTCTTATCTCCTCCTGACAGTAATTGCCCTTATCATTGCAACTGGCCATCACACCTTGCTCCTCTCTGTCTGGCCCCAAGTCCTCAGTGTTAATTGTCTTATCAGACCTGGTTCACACCTCCCTGAGTCTGCCAGTCAGAGTGGGCGGGGCTTAGTTTACAGCCCTGGGGCTATTATCTTTCCCTGGGTTAATGTTGTTCACACCTGGGCGATTTCCTAGCTATTCTTATCAGGTGTCATGTCAAGGGAACAATTAGGTTCTCATGGTCAACAGCCAGTTTACAACTCTGTTGGTAAACCAGGTTTTAATTACACAGTCCATGGCCCAGTTCATTGTTGATTCAGCATGTCTGGGTCAGCAGTTTCCCAAGGTGTATACTAATTATCTAGTTGCCATTTTACTTGCCATCTGCAAGCTTACGTCATGGCTAGTTGGTTTTAATTACTATTCAGTCCCTTGAGTCTGCCCTCCCGTCTGGCTGGATTGATAACAAATGGGGGTGACTGGTACTGGTGTCAAATTAACTTCCCAAATAGAAAGCCATTCCTGGTGGTTTGTTTACTTGCAGGTTTTGCAAGCTTACGTCAAGACGGTATAGCCTTGAATATAGAGAAAACAGTTTTGTTCGTCTGTTGATTCTCTACATGGCCTATCAAAAGTGAACCGAAAATTGTTCTGGGAAGTAAAGGCTGCCAATTCGTGACAGAGCTTTCCCCTTAAAAAAAAAGTTTCTGCCAGAAATCTTTTGTCAAAGCACGCCGTACATCCCAGAATAATGCCTAAGCACTCTCCGTTCTGTATCTGCCTAAAGGTTTCCAATATTCCTTGTGGCAGTGGGTTGTCCGGCATCTGCCTAAAGACGTTCCATTTCCATACTCCCATGATACTTTGGATAGGTCCTTGTACCTGGTTTTCGGCCGGGATTCCATGCAATAGCTTGGTAAAATCCGGTAATTGTCAGGAGGTTGTAATTTTACCCTTCTGGGAAAGATCACAATCAACGGGATTCTTCGGCGCCTCTGGCCAACTGTCTTAGTCCACTCCCTCACGTGATTTAATCCTTTCAGCCGAGGATGTACCCGTAGTGAGGTCTTGCATAAGCTGGCCACAGCAAAGCTTGTCTCCGCGATTTTCCTCCATCCATTATAGATCCTTAACAGATTCATCCATATCTTCCTTTTGAAAGGAATAATGTTACACATCATGGTCCCATGATGTAAATTCAACTGGCGCTTTCCTCCTTCAAAGTTGGGCGTAACAATTTTCCCTCCTCGGTGTCGCGGTTTCTTCCCCTGATAATCAGTTAACGGGCTGAGTTTCTCTGCATTAGAGTTTCGTGTGAAAACCGTGCTAGAAATTGGAAATTTAGTGTGCCAAGTTGTCCAGCCTTGAGAAATAACATAGTTACTCCAGGGCGATAAAGTGGTGTTACTTTTGAATAAAGTATCCACAAATAGCTGATCTACTCCTATCAAATCGACCTGACTGAAGGGTAGATTGAGTCCTAAGAGTGTTGATTCCAAACCACTCTTGACTTCTGTTACTTCAGGTCCCTGTTGCTGGAATTCCCTGATAACTTCAGCTATAGCGATGCTAGCAGTTTCTACCTCCATCTTGTGTGAAGAGTTTTCTTTGCTAGTAACTACAGACAATGTTGTCTGCACAATATCAGAGTCCATATTCTGGCTCATGACAATTCCCTGTGTTTCATGAGTCTCCGAACTGGTATACTCTGAGATAACAACTGGAATTGTTTCCTGGTCTGGATGTTCCTCTCTGGTCGTGCTTTCCTGGGCTAAGTCCAGTTGAGGTAAATCCTGTGATGGGCTGGTGTCTACACAATCCATCACACTACGTAAATCATTTGAACTGATGTCTAGTGTCTTTTCCTGAGCTGCAGCCTCAAAGATCACAAAGGGTTCCGGGTCATCCTTCATCCCACTGTCAGTCAAATTTAATCCCACTTCTTCCTCGTCTGGGCTGAAGGGAATAATAAAGTCGGCTACCTTTCGATCTCCGACCTCCTTAAAAGATGTCCTCAGGTCATCTTCCTCTTGAGTTTCACCTCTCGTTGAAGTAAAATGAGATTCCTGGGAGTCTTGTACTGGCAAACCGTAGTGCAAACAGTTGTCCTCTGGGTAACTGTTACTAGGTAAATTATCTGAACTGATAATTAGTGACTCTTCCCGCGTTGCAGCAGTGAAATTCACCTGGGATTCTGTTCCTTCCTTCCTCCCTATTTCAGTCAGATGTAATTCCACTTCGTGATTCTGTGACCAGAAGGGAATGTGAGAATCGGCTAGGTCTCCGCCTGCGACCTCATTAAAGGTTGTCTTCAGTTCCTCTTTCTCTCGAGATTCATTTCTCGTAGCAGTCAAGTGGTTTTCCTGAAGGTCCTCTACTGTCAAACGACTATTGCCGTGGTGCAAACAGTTATCACGTTTGTGACTGTTTGAAATGCCCTTGGCACGTTTTTTCTTCCCTCTTTTCCGTTTAGGACTGGGTCGAATGAGAACCTGTAGTTCCCGGTCCACTAACTCTGATTCTGCGGTGGGTGGCAAAGATGTCCCTTCCTTCCTGGTTGGGTGAGCATCCATATCTCCTACCTTATGTTCCGCTAGAAAGGTTAGCTTCTCCGCATTGACTGCTTCCATATGCGTTTTTTCCATCTTTACTCCTTCAGTTTTGCTACGCTCTTGTGCTTCAAAGAACTCATCATTTTCTTTAAACATAATGTCTTCTTCTTGGTCCCACCATTCTAACTCTGCTATGATATATGTTTCTAGTTGCTCTCCCTCTAAGCCTTCTCTTATGCCCCACCCTCTCGCGGTCTCTGAGAAATCTGCGCGCGCCTTCAGATCCTCTTCAAGATTCCGGTAAAGCAAGAACATAATTGCTAATGACTATATTCAGGTTAGCTTCTATGTATATATCAAAAATCAGATCTACTAGAAAGACAAGAGTTAACTACTGACAGTCTACGCTATCCAATGTGTATAGTTTAGCCTCAACAGTGAAAGACAACTGAAAATAATATTCAAAAGTAGTACCTGGCGACAGCAGTGAAGTAAGTGTGAGAGATATACTACACAGTAATCAACAGTAATATTTACCTAAATAAACATTAAAATGCACTGCATACATGTCAAAATGACCATGGCATATATTAGCATAAAATTGCAAATCAGTCAAGCAGTTAAATCATCAAACACATCATGTAAATATGATTAAAGTGTTCAATTATCCATAAATGATTAATGATAACACTAAATGATAGATGATGGTATTTTTCTCATAAGTTCTTATCTGTTATACTTTTGAAAAGTTATATATGTACTCTGAAACTTCCTCAACTAAAAGTAGCTACATTTGATGATAGTCTATTTTGATGATTGAAGATCACAAGAGTTAACTTTTAAAAATCGTATGTCTAGGGTCTAGTACCGGAGTCTATTGAAAGCGAGAAGTCCGAATTCAAATACCGTACGAGAAGCCCAATCTGTCAGAAGTCGGGGTGCCCCACCGGCTAGGTGAAAATATTATTCACTGGCGAGCAACCCTAAATAGTCAGAAACTGACTAGGGACAAAATCTATATGGCTGAACTACAGATTAAGCCCATGAATATCCAACGTACAGCTCCAAGTGGCTCGTTACAAAATGAAATGAACTGTGCTGAATATTCGCCAAGGTATAGGAAAGAGAAGGTTAGCTTAAGATAGATGTTTTAAGTCTAAATATATTAGTATAGACGACTATCTCAGTACAGGTTTTCTCCCTGACTGCTCCTTTCCTTGGTGTGTAAGTGAACCCCCACCACTGTACACAACAACACGTATGCACAATTGGAAAAAAATATAATGACAGAACTATGAGTTACAAGACTACAACATTTATTTACTAATCATAGACATTGGATGATTGTCAATATGAGGATGATAAAATCATATAACCTATTGTGATGAGAAACATTACGTAACTTTACTTGTTACTTCATCTATCTGGAACTGTGGTCCAGATCCCCACTCTCCAGTAGACTAAAAAAAGAAACAGCTTGCCGGTAGTCTGGCGATCCTGCCAGTCCTGACACTCCTAGTCAGTAGTCTCTAATCTTGAGATCTATAACATAGGGCTCCTTGTGAGAGCTTGAAAGAAAGTCAAGAATGTGTTATATCAGTTCTACATCAGCGCAATCCTAATTAAAACATATCATAACACAAACATATACAATGACCAGTCTGGCCAAGTTTATCTTTCAGCTCGACTGCGTTCACCATCCTCCTTCTCCCTACTGTCTTTAGTCTGGGACGGGCTTTTCAATTGTCTCACACGCCTGTAATGATTACATTTCTGCCGCCCCAGGTCCATGTCGCTAATACAGAAATTCTGTGTCGTACAGCCGCTCCGTCCAATGTTAGTTTAGCAGCTCACAGGGTCGGTAAGGGTATTATAACAATGCCTGATCATTCGGGCTTGCAAGCCGTGACCAGTAGCTGTGCCAGGGTTCCGTGAACTACCCTCCACCATACGATGAAAAAGGTTTAGCACCATATACCCCCTAACACTTGTGGGTAATGTCTGTACCATTACACCGCTGCTACAAATGCAATCGATGGTTAGTGTGCCAATGCGCACACCATAATATAACACTTCATATTGGTAGGCTTGCATATGACAAATCAATATACCAAACATCCAATACACATAAACCTATTGATTAAACTAGACATATGATACTTTAACATCATAGCATAATGCACTAGTTAGTTTATGAAATTACACCTACATACATCCAACATCCGTAAACATTATATTACTTCAAGATGGACATATAATGATACTCAATATAATAGCATCAGTCATTATTAATGAGTACTAATATTGTATAGCTACAAAATGAGATATACAACAGGTCTTGATTGAAGTTACCACACAGACCAGCTATATTTGCTGAGCTGCCCGGTTTAATCACCTGCTGTTGTAAGAATTAAATAAATAGTCAGTTGACTATATTCTGTACAACAAATGCACACACCAAAAAAGCAACTAGTCTAGTTTAGAAAGAGATGGCAAGCATCTGCTACGACACCTCAAGTATATCTAGACAAGACCTGCCTTCCATAAGTTTCTACTTCTCAGAAGAGTAGCACTTACAGCACAATGATATTGAACACAGAACTTAGAAAGAACACTCAAGTAACCTATGACAATGATAGTTCTTGCAATAACCTAGATCAGATATAGACTGAAAATCGGTCCATCCATCTAAGAAACTAAGAGACTTACTAAGGGACTAGTTACTAAGAAATAATTCCTAGCAGCCAACATAATATTCATGCATATGACTACAGACATTGAGATAGTTCCTACCTGTTCTGAAGTCAAACTTAATCTAACATAAAACAGGCTAGGGACCCTTATTTAAGCTAAGTCAAGCAGACCATATTATCTCCTTGGCATTCCCGTCATAAATTCTTCTTATCTCCTCCTGACAGTAATTGCCCTTATCATTGCAACTGGCCATCACACCTTGCTCCTCTCTGTCTGGCCCCAAGTCCTCAGTGTTAATTGTCTTATCAGACCTGGTTCACACCTCCCTGAGTCTGCCAGTCAGAGTGGGCGGGGCTTAGTTTACAGCCCTGGGGCTATTATCTTTCCCTGGGTTAATGTTGTTCACACCTGGGCGATTTCCTAGCTATTCTTATCAGGTGTCATGTCAAGGGAACAATTAGGTTCTCATGGTCAACAGCCAGTTTACAACTCTGTTGGTAAACCAGGTTTTAATTACACAGTCCATGGCCCAGTTCATTGTTGATTCAGCATGTCTGGGTCAGCAGTTTCCCAAGGTGTATACTAATTATCTAGTTGCCATTTTACTTGCCATCTGCAAGCTTACGTCATGGCTAGTTGGTTTTAATTACTATTCAGTCCCTTGAGTCTGCCCTCCCGTCTGGCTGGATTGATAACAAATGGGGGTGACTGGTACTGGTGTCAAATTAACTTTCCAAATAGAAAGCCATTCCTGGTGGTTTGTTTACTTGCAGGTTTTGCAAGCTTACGTCAAGACGGTATAGCCTTGAATATAGAGAAAACAGTTTTGTTCGTCTGTTGATTCTCTACATGGCCTATCAAAAGTGAACCGAAAATTGTTCTGGGAAGTAAAGGCTGCCAATTCGTGACAGTGTTCTGGGCCTTGCATCTGTCTGAGGTGACCTCCTTGGCCAGATTTCGGCCTCCCATGTCTGTCTGGTTGCTCTGCTCAAGGTAGCGTTCAAAGAGGGCTTTGCCCTTGTCTTCGTCAGTCCTCTGCCAGATGAGGTCAGCACCTTGGAAGTCAGAAATGCTCTTATTCTTGACTACACCACTCATGCTTTTATGTAGTCGCCAGAACAATTTCAGTGACTTGTCTGTGCTTACTCTTTGACACACCTCTGCCCATTTTTCGCTTTTAACCACCGTGACCAGTTTTTTTAAATAGCTTACTTTTGTGTGCATCTCTCTTTCTAAGTGCAAGCAGGGACTAGGATGACCAGCTCTGTTCTTCTTGGCATTTTGCCATCTCCTTACAGCACTACACTTATCCACCCAAGCCTTCTCCACCTCGAAACTCCACCACGGTGGCTGCTCCCAGCTTTTTTTCCTGCCCTGAAACGTTCTGCGCTTGTCACGTCTTATTTTACTCACCACATCTTGCCCTGTACTGTCATACTGGAACGTCTTTACCTTTAGCTTGTGCTGCCTGGTTCTGCCTTTCTCCACCAATATGCTGCAAGGGTGGTGGTCGCTGCCATGGTGTCCTAGGACACCCCATCTACACACTGTAGTGAGTAAAGGTGAAACTAGCGCCAGATCAATAGCACTGTCCTCATCGCCTGGACGGCTTGCTGTCCTGGTGACACAGCCACTGTTGATACAAACCAGGTCGATGGTTTCCAGTGCAGTCTCGAGCTCCTCCCATTGTGTATTGGAGGAAGTGTTTCCCCATGATCTGCCTTTAGCGTTGAAGTCACCACAGAAAATAACATTTCTCTCGTGGCCTAATATGCCACTTAATCACTGCCACTTCTGGGCGTCCACACTCGCATTGCGGGCATAAACATTAACCAACACGAATGGTATACTGGAATGAACTCTCAACGCCTGTATTTGTATATCGTCACTGTCCCAACTGGACATGTCTAGCTCTGACGCCACCATGCTGTCGCGAACGAGAATCGCCGTTCCCAGATGTCGTCTGTTGTAGAAACATTTGAAGCCGGCAATTCGGAGTGGCTGATCGCCCAGTCTCGTCTCCTGGAGTGCTACAATGTTGTTCCTGTAAACTAGGGTTTCTAAAATAGAGCCCCGTTGTTTTACACTGGCACAGTTCCAGTATAGAATACGGATATTCCTGAGTCATAGACGGTGACACTTGAGTCTAAAACGCCTCAAACCTCCACGCTTACCTTGCTTCTTTTTCCCTGCACGGCTACCACGCCGCTTCGGTATGTTGACTGCTGACAGCACGAAGAAAACACGTTATTCCGCCATGTTGAAAAAAACGTAAACACAGACTGAGAAAACCACACAAGCTGCTGAAAATTTACTCAAGGAAGGCTTCGCTCGATGCACAAACTCCGTAGCACCCGCGCAGATCTTGAGTAGAAACTCCTGGTTTTACATCCTGGCACACCAATTACACGCAAGAGATGAATAAATCCATCCCCTACGTGAAAAAGTTAACGAACACAAAACAACACGACCGTCCGTCGCCATCTTGAAACCGGAAGATGTTTGGGTGGATGGTTGGAAATATATGGGTGTTGGTGGGTGGGATTGTGTGGGTGGGGAATGTGTGTATGGGGAATGTGTGTATGGGTGAGGGATGTGTAGGGGGATGTATGTGGGTTGGGGATGGGTGTCAGATGAGTGTGGGGTGGGGATGGGGGTTATGTCTGTGTGGGTGGGGCAAGTGTGGGAGGGTGGAGGATATATTTGTGGGTAGTGAGGGTGTTTGTGTGAGGAGGATGTGTGGGTGGGTAGGAGATGTGTGGGGAGATGTGGGTGAGTGATATATGTGGGGGGGGGGTGTTTGTGGGAGGGGAGATGGGTGTGCGTGAGGGATGTATGTGTGAGTGAGTGGCAGGTATGGTTGGGTGTAGATGTGCGGGTGGGTGAAGGGTGTGTGTGAGGTTGGGGATGTGTGTTTGTCTGGGTGGTTGGGGTGTGTGAGTGTGGGTGGTAGATGGGAGATGTACAAGGGGCTTCTCATAAGTCTTTAGCCTGACCATGAAGGAGTAGGTGGAGAAAATTGAAATTTGGCACATGTATAGCTCATTTAATTTATAATGGACATATGAATGATGAATTTCCCACCTCAACTGGTTTTCCCGATATGGTGCATGGCACAACCCACCCTGTTGACCAGATCTGCACATACAACGGTTTGTCAAAACAGTGGAGAAATCAGATGCCAGGACTGTGATAAAATTCTTGATGTTACAGGGTAAAACACATACAGAGATACACAGGGAGATGGGGCCAGTATTTGAGGAAGTCTGTCCTTCGTATGCTTCTATAAAAAATTGGCGTTTGCAGTTTAAGTGTGGCCGTTCCCAAGTTGCAGATCTGCCAAGACCAGTACGACCGTCCTCAGAGTGCAATGATGCAAAAGTGAAGAAAATCATAGACCAGGACAAGAAAATGACAATTGCAGAGATATCGGGTTCAGCAAAACTGAGTAAGAGTACTTGTTTTAGAATTTTACCCAACAGACTGAACATGAGAAAAGTGTGTGCCCAGCGCCTGCTGACATGTGAACAGAAACAAACACGGCTTGATTGCTGTGGCCAGTTGCTCAACATGTGGTGGTCAAAAAACATGTAAAAGACCATGGGGACGGTAGATGAGACTTGGATTCACCAAATCATAAAAAACAGTTGAAAGGAAATCGTCTTGACAGTGACGAAGATGTCATACTGGCTTGTGATAACTGGTTTAGTTCGAAAAATAGGTTGTTTTATTCCGAAGGTCTTTTCAAGGTCATGCAGAGATAGCAGAAATGCATAAATTCAGGTGGTGGCTACATTGAGAAGGTACTATGCCAAATTTCAATTTTCTCCGCCTACTCCTTCATGGTCAGGCTAAAGACTTATGTATGTGTTGATGAGTGGCTGGAGGATGTGTCAGGATGAGTGGTTGAGGAATAAGTATGTGAGTGGGGGATGTGTGAGGGGATGAGTGTATGGGTGGGAGATGTGTTTGTGGGTGGGGGATGTGTGTGATTGTTGGGGTGTGTGTTTGTGGATGGGGGATGTGTTGGTGTGCGGGGATGTGTGTGAGTGATATGTGTATGGGTGGGGAGATGTGTGTGTGTGAGTGGAGATGTGTGTGTGTATGGGTGGGGTGTGTGGTTAAGGGATGTGTGGTTGAGGGATGGGTGGGTGGAAAATGTGTGGGTGGGTGGAGGATGTTTGGGTGGGTGACTGTATGTAGGTTGGGAGATGATGGGGGTGTGTGGGTGGGTTTGGTATGTGTGGGTTGGGGGTGGGAGATTTTGTGGGTGGGTGTGGGATTTGTGTGTGGGTAGGTTTAGGATGTGTGACTTGGGGGGGGGGGAGATGTGTGTGTGGTTGGGGGATGTGTTTTTGGCTGGGTGGTTGGGAGTGTGTGGGTGGAGGAGGGTAGAGTGGGTGATTGATATGTGTGTGGGTGGGGACATGTATGTGTGCCTGAGGTGTGGGTGTGGGGGGATGTGTGGTGGGTGGGAGATGTGTGTGTGTGTTTGTGGGAAGATGTATAGGTGTGTGGATGGGTGGGGGGCATGTATAAGTGCACTTTATCCTGCATTATCACACATGACACACAGTGCAGAGATCAGAACCCTGCCGCTGTCAATGCAGAGGTTAACGCGCTCATCTAAAACGCTCAGATAGCCCCAAAGTGCTCATCTACACAGATGGATCTGTTGTAAAGCAGCAGAGAAGCGCGTGGGCATTTACAGCCCGTTCAGTGGGCCGAACCGTTCAAGAATCCAGTGGTGCCCACTCTATGACCACGAGCAGCATGACGATGGAGGTGATGGCAGTTACACAGGCTTTCATATGGCTGGAATCACAGCTTTATACCAACGTGTGTGTACTAAGTGATTCAATGAGCATGGTTCAGAAGGTCGAAGCTGGATCTGTACGTAGACAGTGGACTGAGTCACTGAGGAAGTCTGTTGTCCATAAAGTCACCTTCATCTTCGTCCCGGGACATGCGAGAGTCAAGGGAAATGAACGAGCTGACAAACTGGCTGGCTCTGCACTCCCTGTAGATGGCCAGCCCATGGATCGTGCCGATGTTATTAACGTTCTTAAAGATATGGTGAGAACAGAGGACTTTGACGTCAGTGAATCCACATCGCTGTCCAGGATAAAGGACTTGGGAGTAAGAATCGGCATGGCCAGACGCGAGAGGTTCATCGGGAAAATGAGGTGCCTCGTCAACCAACACAGAACTGGCACTATTAGCCACCGGACGCTGATGCACATGCTGGGGGGAGGATTTGAGCACCTATGGACCTGTCCGGAGTGCAATGAAGATACCCCAACTGATAACTGATAACTGATGTGTGCCTGAGATGTGTGTATGGTTGGATGGGGGATTTGTGGGTGGGTGGGTGGGGGATGTGTCTCATAACATAGTAATATGCATTGTTTATGTTTACAACATTAATTTCACAATGTTTTTTTCCTATGTGAATGTAATATACACTATTGATGAACGAAAGATGAGTGATTGGAAGGGCCGAATGTATGATGGGCCTGCGTGCCCAATTTGTTACCCTTTGAAAATAAAGTCTGTTTGTTTGTTTGTTCATTCGTTTCTGCCAAGGTGGGTTTTCAGTGTTTATGCTGACAGATGTTTATCCCATAAAGCGGTGCATAGTTAGGTAGAAAAAGTTACGAGGGCGACTCAATATGTAAGTCACACAGCTCTGTGATTTGGCAGGTAAATGAAAACAAAGCACGCAGTTCTATGCAGCCGGTTTGGAAGAACTGATAAAATGATGGGATAAGTGCGTCAATGTTTGTGGAAATTATGTATAAAAATAAACTGATTTCAAGTTGTTATCATATTTAGTTATTTTTCTACAGCCATTTGTGACTTACTTATTAACTTACCCTCGTATGTGTGTGTGTGTGTGTGTGTGTGTGTGTGTGTGTGTGTGTGTGTGTAATATATATATATATATATATATATATATATATATATATATATCATCATCATCAAGTGCCTGCCGGCTGGCGTAGGCGTTCATGGCTCTCCACAGATCTCGGCCTTTGCTTTGGTGTTCTGGATCAACTCTGCTGCTGATATTCCTCCAGGCCACCATTTCAATCCATCCAGCATCATTTCTCTTGGTCTGTCTCTGCCTCTCTTCCCCTTGATCTTTTCCAGTTATCATGATGGTCTCCAATGCCTCTCTTCTCATCACATGACCGAGGAAAGATGTTTGTCTCTTTCTTATTGTTGTGTATAATGTTCTAGTTTCATTAGCCTGTTCCAGGCAGTCGTTGTTTTTTATATATATATATATACACATAGAATAATATTTGGGGTCTTGGTGTCTGTACAAGAAGAAATTACACCTGACCTGATGAACTGGCAGTACATGCTAGACATATCATGATAACTGCAGCCAAATATTTAATTCTGACCAAGAAAAAGCAACATATGCCATGGATTACATCAGACATGTTAGAATTAATAAAACAATGAAGGGAACTAAAACAGAAAGGAGGTGAATCTGATAACAGCAGGATGAAGTATAAATCTTTAACTCGAGAAATAAGAAAGAACGCAAGAAAGGACCCAATACATACAAGATTGCTGTACTAGAATAGAGCACTATCATAAGACTGGAAGAGATTAAGAAATGTTCAAAGAAATGAAATTATTGACAAGAAATATTCAACCTCAACTGAATGTTATCTATGACAAGATGGGAAATACCTTAACAGAATCTAGACAAATTCTAGAAAGATGGCAGGAGTACTGCAGTGGAATGTATGAAATGAACAAACAAACTTTATTTTCAAAGGCTTGAGAATTGGGCACGCAGGCCCGTCTAACATTCTGCCCTTCTATCACTCTCTTTCATACATTATTTTATTCACACATCATTCAAGGCTAACAGAGAACAGCAACAATATAAAAGATATGCATTATAAAGGCATGGGCAAAATGCGAACATCAAAACTACACGACACAGTAAAATTAGATAATGGTCTGACACTTGTTATTAGCCATGTGGGATATACTGGCTTACCAAAAGGGGACTGGCTGTTATACTAGGGTTTTGTTATTATTATTATTATCTCTATTATTAAGGGGGAAGATAATCCGTACTGAGATAGTGCTTGAGTAATTTGCGATTAAATGAATAGGGATTGGTGATGTCTTTGATTTCTTGTGGAAGATTGTTCCACAGCTGAGCTGCAGAGTACGTTAAGCTTGTTTTGTATAAGTCAATCCTAGGCTTCGGAATGTGTAATATATTTAAACGTTTACTGTGTCTAGCATTATATTTAAACAATGGCCAAAGGTAATTTGGGGCATTCCGATGCAGGATTTTGTGAATTAGTTTAGCTTTATTGAAAAGCAGGCGTTTGCGGAGTGGTAGTAACTGAAGGCGTTTATACAGGCTAGGATTGTCAGATAAATGTTTGTTATAAATTAGACTCATGGCCTGTTTCTGGAGTGAGTAAAGTCGCTTGGTGTTTGAATTAGAACAACCGTCCCAGATTGTAGAGCAGTAGTCAAAGTGTGTCTGTATATGAGAAGTATAGAATAGTTTCCTTGTGTCCTCATCAAGGAAGTTTTTAATTTTGGCGAGTTGGTAGACTTTTTTCGCTGTTTGTTTAATAAGCGCTTGAACGTGGGAATTAAAGGTTAGGTTTCTATCAATGATTATGCCTAATGTTTTGTGCTCAATTACACTTTCTACTGTGACAGTGAGGATATGAATGAGATACATGAGCCAGTGACAGCAGAGACAGAACCTGAACCATCATTAGATGAAATTGCTTGGGCTATAAAGAACCTGAAGAATGGTAAATCACCTGGATGTGATGAGATACCAGCTGAACTAATTAAAGCGGGAGGAGAAGAAAGCATACAAATCTATCATGTATTATGTAAAAAGATATGGTATATGGCCAAAAGATTGGAAGAGAACTATCTTCATTCCAATACAAAAAAGGGACAACCTGAAATTATGCACTAACTATAAAACTGTTGCCCTGATCAGTCATGCAAGTAAATTTGTACTAAAAATCATAATGGGAAGACTTTGTAAGAAAATGGAAGAAGAAATTAATGTGGTTCAAGCTGGATTTAGACAAGGAAGAGGAACAAGATATCACATTCTCAACATGCGTTTAATAATAGAGAAGTGCAGAGAATTTAATGTAAACCTATTCTCATGTTTTCTGGATTATTCAAAGGCATTTGACTGTGTACAACATCAGAAACTTTGGGAAATCATGCGGAATATGGGCTTTCCATCACATGTAATACAACTCATAAGAATGCTCTATCTAGACCAACAAGAAGCGGTTAGAATAGATGGCGAGACATAAGACTGGTTTGACATCAAGCAAGGAGTCTATCAGGGATGTGTGCTGTCCCCCTATTTGTTTAACTTGTACGCCAAAAATATAATGAGAAATGTAGGAGATGATATAAATAGGGAGCTATATATATGATGCCCTAAATATTGGTGGTCATAACATACCAGAGATGCGGTATGCTGATGATACAGTATTGCTATCCCCAACACAGAATGGTATAGAAAACCTAATAGCCTCAACCCAATTGAATAGTGAAAATCACAACTTATATCTTAACATAGCAAAAACAAAGATAATGCATACAGATAAAACTACTATGGAGAAAGAAATATATGTTAATGAGGAAAAATTGGAGGTGGTGGAAAATTTTGAATATCTTGGATCATTGGTTACCAACAACGGTGACACAATGAAAGAAATTAAACGATAACTATCAATTGCTCTTGAAAGACTAAAACAACTTCATAAATATGGAGTGGGACAGATAGAAATTTAAAAAATATATTTTTAAGAGCATGCATCTTTCCCATTGCAACATACGCCTGTGAGACTTGGACATTTACTAAACAAGCTGAATAGCGCATAAGTGCCTTTGAACATAAATGTTATAGACGAGTTCTAAGAATATCTTGGGTAAAGAAAAGAACAAATACATCCAAACTTCAAGAGCTGAATATTGAAGAAGGTTGGCTATTAAAGACGATAAAACAAAGAAAATTGAAATATTTTGATCACTTGAAATGTCACGAAAGTTTGGAGAGAACAATAATGGAGGTGTATATGCCTGGAAAGAGAGGAAGAGGAAGGCCAAAGAGAAGATGGGTGCAGGATGTGTGGATGATCTCCAGATGGATGTATTGGATGTGGGACATCTTGCTTATGACAGAGAGGTTTTCCGGAAGGTTGTTATGGGAGCGAGATTCTGCAAAGACATGCTACTGAATGAATATATATATGTCGGCATAATAACTACAACCCATGGCAGTAGCGAATGTGACTGATCAGACCAATTTGAGCTGTAAATATTCATCCACAATGGATGCATGTTGTTTCAACCATTCTATCATCACGCACCATCTGACATATCACATGCTCAGTGTGTGATCTATCTGCAATCAATTTCTACTTTGTATTGATTCCATTCCTGATCTTTTCCCTCTATGCAGCACAATCAGCGGTGACTTGCTCCCAAGGTACAATATCAGTGCCTGTATCAGTCATGTCCCTCTTACAGACATCTTTGTACCATAGTAGAAGTCAACCCCGAGATCTCTTACCCATCTGTAATTCATCAAAATAGACACCCTTTGGCATTCTACCATCATCCATCCTCCTAATGTATCTTATCCATTTAAGTCTTTGAAGACTGAGCATGGAGCAAACTGCCAAACCACTTGAGTTGTTCAGTACTTCGGTATTTGTGACCTTATCTTTCCACTTAATACATAATATTCTTCTCAGACATGGTGCATGAAAGCTGTTTTTGTTTTTTTGTTTCTCTTGGTATGAGTACCTGCCAAAGGAATAATATTTGTAGTAATTATATTGTAACTAAATAGATCCCATTGTGCAATATACAGAGAATGTATAAATCACATACAGATGAAGATGTTAGAATAGGCTAGAGCAGCTTGTACAACACTGGACAATGTGCAAAAGTCAACAGAGATTACACTTGGCACAACAACCAAACAAGAACACTACGCAGGAAGCCAAAGAAGATTGATTAACCAACACAGAACTGGTGTCGTGAGCCGCAACACGCTGCAGGATTTGCTGAGGAGGGGATCCGAGCACTTATGGACTGAATGGTTCGATGTGCAATGAGGATGATCTGTCGACTAACTAACTAACTTGGCACAACAGTTAGAATATTCAGTTCTTACTTTAAATCAGTACTGGTGTAAGGGTCAGAAACACAGAGATGAACTATAACAGTTACACAGAAACCACAAACATTCATTACTTTGTGCCTGCTCAGAATAGTGAAAATTTAATGATAAAATCATCAGTGTGGAGCATATGAAGAGATATCGACAAATACCAGTGAACCAGGAGGGTCCCTGGCGCTGGGTAGGCCATACATTGATAAAACCCGAGAACAGTTGGTTAGTCATGGTTCCAACTTCACGGCAAAGGGTCACCCTGTAACACTCCATTCCTGTGCCAGTGAATATCACACAAAATGCCCCTCACTGCCGCATGTGAAATTTGAAACAGACAGCAGTACAGAGAAACTAACAGCACACACAGGCAAGTACATGCATATGGCCACTACCAGATAGCCAACACAAAAGTCTACAGATCATCATCGATGGAAGCGGCAGTCAATAGAAAAGCAGCAGCTTCACACAGATTACTGCACAGATTAGCTAGCTAGTCTGCAACTGGCTGCCGCCATTTTGTGAACATGCAGTTCACAATACAAAAAACCGCAGACAGATGTAAAAGCACTCCACATAAAATCTACAGCTCTCAGTGTCGCTCCAAGCACTTATGTAGAAAAGCTTTTGTCTGGAATCCACAAGGCTAATGAAATAAAGGAAAACATGAAAACACACAGATCATCATCATGTGCCATGCCAGTAAGCATGGGCGGTCATGTTCTGCTATCTCACTCAATCACCAGAGTTGTGGATCAGCTCCGTGTTCTTGTCTTGACCATACCACATGGCCATGCCATCCAGGTATTTACTTTTCTGTCCTCCCCTTGTTCTCTTCCCCTCCATCTTGCCAGTTGTTACCAAGTTCTCCAATGTATTTCTTCTCATAACGTGACCAAACAGTTTTGACTGTCTACGTCTAATTTCTCTAATCAATCTACGATTTTCATTTGTTTCTTGTAGGACTTGGTCATTGTTTTCTCTGTCTGTCCATTGTATTCTTTGCATTCTCCTCAGAAGCCACATTTCCACAGCCATCAGATGTTTTTCAGCTTGTCTGCTCATTGTCCACGCTTCACATCAATACAAAAGCACAGGTTCTATGTAGCACCTCAACACTCTTTTTTCTCATTGCAAATGAGCATCATTTTATTGGTCTGTATGTTTTTCATCTTGAAAAAGGCTGCCTTCACCATGGCGATCCTTGTTCTAAGGCATCTCTTGTTCTCTTCAAGGCATCTCCCATCAGATGTTATGATTGTTCCGAGATAATTGTACCGATTCACTTGTATAAGAATATTCCCATTTACAGATACGAGACATCAAAACATATCTGAATAATATGGATTGAACATGGACAAAGCTGTTTTAGGGATAGCTAAAGATAGAGCTACTTGGAGTGACTCGGTTGAGGACCTACGTCTCAATGAGTAATAAAGGTGAAAGAAGAAGAAATTTATATAGCTGGCATAGTCATACGACAGGGATTCAAAGGACAGCCTTAAATGCTTTTGTTTGGGTGAATATATTCTGAGAAGGTAAAGAACACATGTATAATTTTTCAATGTAGTCACCACTGCGTTCAATGGAAGTCCTCCAGTGCTGATGAAGTGCTTGGATTCCTGTAGAAAAATCGACTCTGGGTCACTACTCGGTGTGCCTGATCCGTTTGTGAACAGTCTGTCACAGAAGTCACAACATTTTAAAACTTCCTACTCCACTCAATCACTTGCTGGACTGACAGGATGCATCATCATACTGGACCTTTATGCGCCAGTGAATTTCTACAGGTTTCACCCCTTCACTGATAAAAAATATAAAACAAACAGATAACAGAACGCTCGTCCTCTTTGGTGCATGTCAAAATTGTGGCGGCCATATTTAAACTGTCCTTATGATGTCACTGTATTCGTCTGCACTGTGATGTCACATGTTCACATGCTTAACACTCTTGACATCATTAACAAGAATATTAACAGGTTACAAGACAATGGTATGGTTATTGTAATTTCTTTCACACTTTTAAGATTTTCATTTGAAGCTCCTCATGTATATTTTGCATTTGTTTGTCGCCTTCAGATGCACCCAAATTTAACACAAACTACAAGGAAACAGTATTCTATGGCTGGGAGACTCACACCACCAACATGACCTGTCTGGTCAGTGCCAATGAAGTGGCCACGATCAATTGGTTTAAATCTAGCGATGGTGCTTCAGAAGAACTGATCACCAACAGCAATGTGTATACTCTACTCCCCACCCAGACCTGGCCGGAGCATCACCTGTCATCCAGCTCCCTCCTGGTAAGTCCTACGGAAGAATATCAGATGTTTCAAATATAAATAAAGAAAATGTCGAGAGGATCAACTTCATTGCACCAGGTTTTATCCGATATGGCTTGGTCTCTTTCCACAGGGCGGCCTGCCAAAAGCGTGGTACAAAGCACCAACTGTGCAGCTTCAGGGACGTGACCCCCAGGAGTCTCTGAGAAAAATTCACTCGTCAATTGACAGACTTAGCCCAGAATCAAACCCACAACCTTTGAGCTTGAGGCTTGACTGACCACTTCACCATAGAGACTCCCAGAAAACATAAATATCAATTTGGGAACCCTTTGAGGCCACTAACACAGTTCATAAATAAACATGCATGTATTGTCTGGTGCTCACACAACTAGGGGTCAGAATTAGAGTCTAGAGGCCGCACTCGACAACATAAATAAACATGCATGTATTGTCTGGTGCTCACACAAGTAGGGGTCAGAATTAGAGTCTAGAGGACGCACTTGACAACATAAATAAACATGCATGTATTGTCTTGTGCTCACACAAGTCGGGGTCAGAATTAGAGTCTAGAGGACGCACTCGACAACATAAATAAACATGCATGTATTGTCTGGTGCTCACACAAGTAGGGGTCAGAATTAGAGTCTAGAGGACGCACTCGACAACATAAATAAACATGCATGTATTGTCTGGTGCTCACACAAGTAGGGGTCAGAGTTAGAGTCTAGAGGACGCACTCGACAACATAAATAAACATGCATGTATTGTCTGGTGCTCACACAAGTCGGGGTCAGAATTAGAGTCTAGAGGACGCACTTGACAACATAAATAAACATGCATGTATTGTCTGGTGCTCACACAAGTAGGGGTCAGAATTAGAGTCTAGAGGACGCACTTGACAACATAAATAAACATGCATGTATTGTCTGGTGCTCACACAAGTAGGGGTCAGAATTAGAGTCTAGAGGACGCACTTGACAACATAAATAAACATGCATGTATTGTCTGGTGCTCACACAAGTAGGGGTCAGAATTAGAGTCTAGAGGACGCACTTGACAACATAAATAAACATGCATGTATTGTCTGGTGCTCACACAAGTAGGGGTCAGAATTAGAGTCTAGAGGACGCACTTGACAACATAAATAAACATGCATGTATTGTCTGGTGCTCACACAAGTCGGGGTCAGAATTAGAGTCTAGAGGACACACTTGACAACATAAATAAACATGCATGTATTGTCTGGTGCTCACACAAGTAGGGGTCAGAATTAGAGTCTAGAGGATGCACTTGACAACATAAATAAACATGCATGTATTGTCTTGTGCTCACACAAGTCGAGGTCAGAATTAGAGTCTAGAGGACGTACTCGACAACATAAATAAACATGCATGTATTGTCTGGTGCTCACACAAGTAGGGGTCAGAATTAGAGTCTAGAGGACGCACTTGACAACATAAATAAACATGCATGTATTGTCTTGTGCTCACACAAGTTGGGGTCAGAATTAGAGTCTAGAGGACACACTTGACAACATAAATAAACATGCATGTATTGTCTGGTGCTCACACAAGTCGGGGTCAGAATTAGAGTCTAGAGGACGCACTTGACAACATAAATAAACATGCATGTATTGTCTGGTGCTCACACAAGTCGGGGTCAGAATTAGAGTCTAGAGGACGCACTTGAAAACATAAACATTTTAAGCTATAGCTACTGATTGGGATTTGAACGTGTTACCTCCAAATGGTTAGATACAAATTCTGACCATATTCCATATTTGTGTGCTTATGTGGATGATAGACCTGGCTAATTAAAACACATTTTTAGGGGTGTCTAGTTGGTCATACGTCAAAGTACACTTGTTCAAGCAGCGATGCACCATCATAATTTGGATGTGACAGGTTCGAATCCCGGGTAGTAACTATAATTTCCAATTGTTATGCTGTCTGGTGCATTCTCTAGTCTCTAATTCTTACCCCAACTTCTAGGAATGCCAAACAGTACATTTGTATTCATTTAGAACATTGTTGTCACTGTGTGAAGATGTGATGCACCATAGGATAGCAACGTGAAAATGTTTTGCAACATTGAGCCAGATTTTAATGTCTAATCTGTTGACAGGTCCAGGGTGCTGATGGGGTGTTTGGAGAGTATGAGTGTGAGGCACAGAACTCCCTGGGATCTGAACGACAGAAGGTCAAGCTTATTAAAGCAGGTATGCTGGTTAAATGTTATGTTCATCTACCACAGGTATGTCCTGCTGTTACTGGTGGGCTCGACTATCAAATGTGAGTCAGGGTAGTCAATCACAGGAGGACACGGGGAGGGGGGGGGGGGTGAGTGGTCTCGAGGTATGGTGTCCGCCTTGAGTGCTGGAGGTCCCGGGTTCAAGCCCCGGTGAGGACCGGGATTTTTTCACGTAGACTTCTAGTAATAAAATTTCCCCTGGTCTCTGGGTATGAGATCGGACGCCCATGTGTATTGTTGTGCACGTAAAAAAATCCCTTGGCAGTTGGAAATCGAAAAAGAGTAGCCTAACGGCACTGCCCGGGTAACATTTTGAGTTAAAAATATACCCAAAGTATTTCAGGAACCTCATCTGTGCTACGGAGTTCGTGCACTGAGCTGAGTTTCTCCAGACTCAGGCTTGAGTTAGGAGAAGAACGGAGCTCTTATGGGTTACACCCATGTGCCGTGATGTTGTTCTGTGACTAAACTAAACTAAAATAAACTAATCACAGGAGGACAAAGCCGATATACGTTAATATCAAGTTTGTTATTCCCTGTTTGAAGGTGACGAATGATAATCTGTCTCTGTCCTCCAGTAGTGGTTATTGTTGCTATTCATCCCTGAAATGTCTGGTCTGAAACTTATAAAGCTGAAACTGAGAGTCAATTAGAATAACTACCTCAGTGAATGTTTTCTCAGAAAACCATCTCATATCTGTAGTAATTGCCTCCAGCTCCATTCTCATGCCAGATGTCATGTGTGACATCATTTGGTGAATTGCACTGCACTGTTTTGCCAAGCCTGTGGTTCAATACATCCCACTTCAAGTATTTTGTCAGGTTTACTCTCTCTGGCCTTTGTCTGTCCACAGTCTATTTACAAGACAGCAGGTTTACTCTCTCTAGCATTTGTCTGTCCACAGTCTATTTACAAGACAGCAGGTTTACTCTCTCTAGCCTTTGTCTGTCCACAGTCTATTTACAAGACAGCAGGTTTACTCTCTCTGGCCTTTGTCTGTCCACAGTCTATTTACAAGACAGCAGGTTTACTCTCTCTAGCCTTTGTCCACAGTCTATTTACAAGACAGCAGGTTTACTCTCTCTAGCCTTTGTCTGTCCACAGTCTATTTACAAGACAGCAGGTTTACTCTCTCTAGCCTTTGTCTGTCCACAGTCTATTTACAAGACAGCAGGTTTACTCTCTCTAGCATTTGTCTGTCCACAGTCTATTTACAAGACAGCAGGTTTACTCTCTCTAGCCTTTGTCTGTCCACAGTCTATTTACAAGACAGCAGGTTTACTCTCTCTGGCCTTTGTCTGTCCACAGTCTATTTACAAGACAGCAGGTTTACTCTCTCTAGCCTTTGTCCACAGTCTATTTACAAGACAGCAGGTTTACTCTCTCTAGCCTTTGTCTGTCCACAGTCTATTTACAAGACAGCAGGTTTACTCTCTCTGGCCTTTGTCTGTCCACAGTCTATTTACAAGACAGCAGGTTTACTCTCTCTAGCATTTGTCTGTCCACAGTCTATTTACAAGACAGCAGGTTTACTCTCTCTAGCCTTTGTCTGTCCACAGTCTATTTACAAGACAGCAGGTTTACTCTCTCTGGCCTTTGTCTGTCCACAGTCTATTTACAAGACAGCAGGTTTACTCTCTCTAGCCTTTGTCCACAGTCTATTTACAAGACAGCAGGTTTACTCTCTCTAGCCTTTGTCTGTCCACAGTCTATTTACAAGACAGCAGGTTTACTCTCTCTAGCCTTTGTCTGTCCACAGTCTATTTACAAGACAGCAGGTTTACTCTCTCTAGCATTTGTCTGTCCACAGTCTATTTACAAGACAGCAGGTTTACTCTCTCTAGCCTTTGTCTGTCCACAGTCTATTTACAAGACAGCAGGTTTACTCTCTCTGGCCTTTGTCTGTCCACAGTCTATTTACAAGACAGCAGGTTTACTCTCTCTAGCCTTTGTCCACAGTCTATTTACAAGACAGCAGGTTTACTCTCTCTAGCCTTTGTCTGTCCACAGTCTATTTACAAGACAGCAGGTTTACTCTCTCTGGCCTTTGTCTGTCCACAGTCTATTTACAAGACAGCAGGTTTACTCTCTCTAGCATTTGTCTGTCCACAGTCTATTTACAAGACAGCAGGTTTACTCTCTCTAGCCTTTGTCTGTCCACAGTCTATTTACAAGAAAGCAGGTTTACTCTCTCTAGCATTTGTCTGTCCACAGTCTATTTACAAGACAGCAGGTTTACTCTCTCTAGCCTTTGTCTGTCCACAGTCTATTTACAAGACAGCAGGTTTACTCTCTCTAGCATTTGTCTGTCCACAGTCTATTTACAAGACAGCAGGTTTACTCTCTCTAGCCTTTGTCTGTCCACAGTCTATTTACAAGAAAGCAGGTTTACTCTCTCTAGCATTTGTCTGTCCACAGTCTATTTACAAGACAGCAGGTTTACTCTCTCTGGCATTTGTCTGTCCACAGTCTATTTACAAGACAGCAGGTTTACTCTCTCTAGCATTTGTCTGTCCACAGTCTATTTACAAGACAGCAGGTTTACTCTCTCTGGCATTTGTCTGTCCACAGTCTATTTACAAGACAGCAGGTTTACTCTCTCTAGCCTTTGTCTGTCCACAGTCTATTTACAAGACAGCAGGTTTACTCTCTCTAGCCTTTGTCTGTCCACAGTCTATTTACAAGACAGCAGGTTTACTCTCTCTAGCCTGTGTCTGTCCACAGTCTATTTACAAGAAAGCAGGTCTACTCTCTCTAGCATTTGTCTGTCCACAGTCTATTTACAAGACAGCAGGTTTACTCTCTCTGGCCTTTGTCTGTCCACAGTCTATTTACAAGACAGCAGGTTTACTCTCTCTAGCATTTGTCTATCCACAAGTCTATTTACAAGACAGCAGGTTTACTCTCTCTGGCATTTGTCTGTCCACAGTCTATTTACAAGACAGCAGGTTTACTCTCTCTGGCCTTTGTCTGTCCACAGTCTATTTACAAGACAGCAGGTTTACTCTCTCTAGCATTTGTCTGTCCACAGTCTATTTACAAGACAGCAGGTTTACTCTCTCTAGCATTTGTCTGTCCACAGTCTATTTACAAGACAGCAGGTTTACTCTCTCTAGCATTTGTCTGTCCACAGTCTATTTACAAGACAGCAGGTTTACTCTCTCTAGCCTTTGTCTGTCCACAGTCTATTTACAAGACAGCAGGTTTACTCTCTCTGGCCTTTGTCTGTCCACAGTCTATTTACAAGACAGCAGGTTTACTCTCTCTAGCCTTTGTCCACAGTCTATTTACAAGACAGCAGGTTTACTCTCTCTAGCCTTTGTCTGTCCACAGTCTATTTACAAGACAGCAGGTTTACTCTCTCTAGCCTTTGTCTGTCCACAGTCTATTTACAAGACAGCAGGTTTACTCTCTCTAGCCTTTGTCTGTCCACAGTCTATTTACAAGACAGCAGGTTTACTCTCTCTAGCATTTGTCTGTCCACAGTCTATTTACAAGACAGCAGGTTTACTCTCTCTAGCATTTGTCTGTCCACAGTCTATTTACAAGACAGCAGGTTTACTCTCTCTAGCCTTTGTCTGTCCACAGTCTATTTACAAGACAGCAGGTTTACTCTCTCTGGCCTTTGTCTGTCCACAGTCTATTTACAAGACAGCAGGTTTACTCTCTCTAGCCTTTGTCCACAGTCTATTTACAAGACAGCAGGTTTACTCTCTCTAGCCTTTGTCTGTCCACAGTCTATTTACAAGACAGCAGGTTTACTCTCTCTAGCCTTTGTCTGTCCACAGTCTATTTACAAGACAGCAGGTTTACTCTCTCTAGCCTTTGTCTGTCCACAGTCTATTTACAAGACAGCAGGTTTACTCTCTCTAGCCTTTGTCTGTCCACAGTCTATTTACAAGACAGCAGGTTTACTCTCTCTAGCCTTTGTCTGTCCACAGTCTATTTACAAGACAGCAGGTTTACTCTCTCTAGCATTTGTCTGTCCACAGTCTATTTACAAGACAGCAGGTGTACTCTCTCTAGCCTTTGTCTGTCCACAGTCTATTTACAAGACAGCAGGTTTACTCTCTCTAGCCTTTGTCTGTCCACAGTCTATTTACAAGACAGCAGGTTTACTCTCTCTAGCATTTGTCTGTCCACAGTCTATTTACAAGACAGCAGGTTTACTCTCTCTGGCCTTTGTCTGTCCACAGTCTATTTACAAGACAGCAGGTTTACTCTCTCTGGCCTTTGTCTGTCCACAGTCTATTTACAAGACAGCAGGTTTACTCTCTCTAGCCTTTGTCTGTCCACAGTCTATTTACAAGACAGCAGATTTATTCTCTCTAGCATTTGTCTGTCCACAGTCTATTTACTAGACAGCAGGTTTACTCTCTCTGGCCTTTGTCCACAGTCTATTTACAAGACAGCAGGTTTACTCTCTCTAGCATTTGTCTGTCCACAGTCTATTTACAAGACAGCAGGTGTTGTGTTTCTCTTCATCTGGTTCTTATCTTGGGGTCAATGAATCATGGAAGCCTCTCTGCTTCAACAAAACAGAGACACATCAGAGGAGGATATGTTGTCTGAATACACTTCACTCTACTCTGTAGTGATCTTGTCTCTCCATCTAGAGTGGAGCACTAATGGGCATGTCCTTAATGAATTAATTTGATTCTAATGGATGAACTCATGATTTCAACTATGATCACACAGAGCATGTATATGTAACAGTTAGAAATAGAAGCAAAAGCGGTGTGAGAAGGAGGGAAAGAAAATAAAATGAGCAAGTAGGAGGAATTGATAAATCTATGAAGAAGATTACGAGGAAGCAAATGTAGAGGAACAGAGGAGAAAGAAGTAGGGAAATCTGCAAAACAAGAGAGGTATAAGTGGAAAATAAGATAGAAGAAGTGACAGACAAAGAAGTGACAAAATCTGAGGAAATAAAAAGGGAAGAAGGCAGAGAATAAGAACACTAAGCTGGAAGTCAAAGAAGATTAACAAACCAACACAGAACTGGTGTCATTAGCCGCTACACGCTGCAAGATTTACTCAGGAGGGGATCCGAGCACTTATGGGCTGAATGGTTTGATGTGCAATGAGGATGATCTGTCGACTTACTGACTGACATGTAATAATTTGATTGTGTTTATAAATGTCTGATTGTGATTATGCTTGTGACTGCTTATGTATGTGTTTATGTCTGTGCTTATGTCTATGCATATGTTTATGTCTGTAGCTGTCTATGATTGTCTGTGATTGTGTCTATGCTTGTGATTGTCTGTGATTGGGTCTATGCTTGTATATTTAATTGTGGTCATGCTTGTGTCTATGATTGTGTCTATGACTGTCTGTGATGTGTCTATGCTTTTTTGTATACTTGGGTATATAATTGTGTCTCTGGTTGTGACTATGCTTTAGTCAGCGATTATGTCTATGCTTGTGTAGGTGGTTGGGTTTATTATTGTTTCTTTGCTTTGTCTATGATTGTCTATGATTGTATCTATGAATGTGTCTTTGATTGTTTGTGATTATGTATTGCATATATAATTGGGTATATAATTGTGTCTCTGGTTGTGACTATGCTTGTATCAGAAATTCTTTCTATGCTTGTGTCTGTGGCTGGGTTTATGATTGCATCTTTACTTTTATCTATACTTGAGTCTATGATTCTGTATATGATTGTGTCTATGATTGCAGTGGTTCCAGGCAAAGCCATGGTCAGGGTAACAAATGTGCTGCCTACTATGGTGACGGTGGAGGTAGACGCTCCAGAGTATGACGGTGGACAGCCTGTGACTGGCTACTACTACACTTTCAACCCTGTCGACAACACTACTGAAGATGATGACAGTAATAATAATAAGGAAAAGGAGGCAGCTGCCGAGGGCACCACAACATATTTCGATTTAAAGAACCTGTTAGCAGAGACAAAGTATGTGATGACACTTGTAGCCAAAAATAACGTGGGGCGATCGGAACAAATCACAACAGAGTTTGAGACTTTAGTTGTCAGCAAGCCACAGAAGCTGAACATGACATCTGCTAGAGAAGGATCTGAACCCACGTCTTATAAAGTCACCTGGTCGGAGCCCTACAATGGTGGTTCAGCCATCACAGAGTTTATCATCAAGTATAGGAAGGTAGGGTCATAGGTCCTGCTTGTTTTGTCACACAATGTGAAGTTTCAATTATTCTCCTCCTCCTCCTCCTCTTCCTCCCTCCCTCCCTCCCTCCCTCCCTCCCTCCCTCCCTCCCTCCCTCCCTCCCTCCCTCCCTCCCTCCCTCCCTTCCTTCCTTCCTCCCTCCCTTCCTTCCTTCCTTCCCCTCCCCCACATCACAACCTTTACCACTACCACCACTACCAATTATTTGAAGAGGAGTGTGTCACACCTAGTTACTCATCTCAAATGTCAGCATGTCCTAGTTTGACAAGTGTTTATGTAAGGCTTTCATCTTTCAGTTCCCATTGACAGTAATGGGCTCTACCTGTGGTTAGGTTTTCTTTCCTAACAATTTTGTCACAGCACTGGCCTTATGGCCTGCTGTATGTGATTTCCAAATGCCGTGGGTTTTTCAGATTTTCAGTGTGCACAGCTTGCATTCAGAACCTCTTTTTTTTTTCATCATCTGAGAAAGCAAGGTTTCCAATCTCGTTACATAAGTGATCATCAGGTGGGTGTGATATCATTAGATATTGGTGGTATCAGGAAACATGTCTGGCCCTGTGCTACACCAAACCCGGTACTTTCTGAGTCTGAGCTTATGCTGAGGGAAGGATCTGAGCACCTATGGACCTGTCCAGAGTGCAATGAAGATACCCCAACTGATAACTGATTCTGAGTCTGAGTCAGAGACCATCATCTCTCATGACTCAATCATCGTGCCCTGCTCTTCCTTCTCTTTGTTTCTTCTTCTCCTTCTTTATTGTATACTAGCTGACCCGGCCCGGCTTCGCCCAGTCCCTGGTGGGGAGCATCTCATTTAATTCATATAAGTAGTCATATAAGCTCCCGTTCCCGTTCCCGACTTCTATCTGTCTGTCTATCTGTCTGTCTATCTGTCTGTCTGTCTGTCTGTCTGTCTGACCCGGCCCGGCTTCGCCTAACTCCTGGGGGGAGCATCTCATTTAATTCATATAAGTAGTCATATAAGCTCCCATTCCCGTTCCCGACTATCTGTCTGTCTGTCTGTCTATTATTAGAAAGAGCACTTGAACGATCTTTACATCTTCCCCCAACAATTAACTTGGGTAAATGGAGCGGCGGCAGCAGCAGCAGCAGAAGAAAAATAAGGAGGAGGAGGAGGAATGGGAGGAAGAGGGGGAGGAGATGGGGGAGGAGGAGGACAGGGAGGAGGAATGGGAGGAGGAGGAGGTGGTGGAGGAGGAGTGGGAGGAGGAGGAGGGGTACAAGGAGGGGGAGGGGAGGTGGATGAGGAGGGGGAGGAAGAAGAGGGAAGAGGAGGGAGAGGAGGATTATAATGCATATGCCTGTAGATAACTGTAGCGAAAAAGTCCACCTATTTGAGAAATATGCAACAATTTTACATATATAGCAATGCTTTTAGAAGATATGTCCCCTCGCTATATATACATTATAATGTAAATTAAAATATTAAATAATATTAATTAAATATGTTTTTACACTAAAAAAATATGACAGTTGGCAGCATGGGAATGAGAAGAAGACGTGTAGAAAATTTCATCTCGATCGGATGGACCGTTCGCGAACGCATAAAGGACATACATACATACAGACGGAGATTCTCTTTTATATATATAGATTTCTCTTTCCTCTGCCCTTTTTCTCCTCTGTTGTGTCCTGTTCATTCTTTGACTCTGCCTTCTCTTTTTCTTCCTCATATTCTGCCACTTCTTCATCTGTCACTTCTTATATCTTATTTTCCACTTATACCTACCTCTCTTCTTTCTCAGATTTCTCTACTTCCTTCTCCTCTGTTCCTCTACATTTGCTTCATTGTCATCTTCACCATGTCTTCTACTTCCTCATATTTATCTTTCTCTTCTTCTCACACCTCATTTGCTTCTTCTGTACTCTCTTCTCCTCATCTCCCTTCATCAGACATATGCAGATGTTACTGTTGTCTTGTTTCAAAATAAGTCTTCGTCTTCTTCTTTCGTTCGCTTGAAATATGTCTATAACTGATATGCTGTCTCTTGTATGAATTTAACTGTCTTTTTCAGTTCACACAGCGGTCCATAGAGTTTATCTTTCACTGTCGTCTCTCTAGGCCAGAAGGTTTGCCTAGATATGTTATATTTTGGGCAGTCTTAGAGTATGTGCTCTGCTGTCTGCGACGCCAATCCACATGTACACATGGCTGTTTAACCAATCTTGAATTTTGTATACATGTGGTTGCGTAATCTATTGTGTCCTGTTCTGAGGCGCAGAATAATGACTTGTTCTGGTCTATCCATAACATGGTAGTCATCTTGAGCAGGTTTTGGTGGCTTTCTGACTGATTTGATCATTCTTTTCTTTTGGTGGTATGTTACAGGCACATCAGGCTGTTCTTCTTTGGCTCCTTCCTTAACCAGTTGATCAGCTCTGTCGTTTCCGGGTACTCCACAGTGGGATGGTGTTCACTGTATGGTGACCTTATGCTGACTGCTAAGTTCAGAAAGTAGTGTTCTTAGTACTGGCAATTTCCCAGTCAGGAGTGCCTCGAGTACTGATTTTGCATCTGTCAATAGCACCACAGGTTGTGTACTATTACTGGTATTTAGTAATTTCTCTGTTGCTATCTTGAGTGCCTCAATTTCAGCATCATAGTTATGGCAGTACTTTCCTGTCGATACTCTGGCTGTATCCCTAGTATTATTTGGGTATTCTATGTACATTCCCGCTCCTCCATTTCGAACAGCATTTTATGCTGACCCATCTGTGTAGACTCGGATCCAGAGGTCCTGTGGGTATTCTTCATCAAGGAAGCTGAGAGTGGCTGTTCTGCGCTGCACACTGTTCTGTTCTTCCTTGTCAAATATTCCTCTCACTTTTGTCTGGATTTGTAATGATAGACTATGTTCATCTTTCCATGGAGTTCGCTCTGGAATAGTTGTTAGGGGGATACCAACTGTGGGTAGATCGGTGGTTTCTCTGCAGAATCGTTTGGCCTGGTGGATAAAACTACTTCTTTTCAACGGCCCCATAGCTAGGTTTTCAAATCTGTTCTTCATAGGGTGGCCTGGCAAGCTGAGGAACTTTTCTGCTTGTATTAGCGTTTTCGTATCTCTGTGCTCACTCAGTGCCTGTGTCCTCCCCATCTTCTCCATTTCCACTATAGGTGGTGGTGACTCTAAGTGCTTGATTTTGCACCTTGTCCAGCTCTTGTAATGTGGTTTTTGATGCCGAACCCCACACAGTTGACCTGTATTCTAGGTGTGATCGTATGCTCTGTTGATAAACTTTGCTAAGTATTTTCCCACTGGCTCCCCATGTGGTTCCACTTAGCTTTCTCAGGATGGCTATTTTCCTTCTGGCTTTTGCTACTGCTTTGTTGATGTGCTTTCTCCATGTCAGCCTGCCATCAAATGTTACTCTAAGGTATGCTGATTCTTTATTTTCTCTTAGGGGTTTTCCATTTATCTGAATGATCCCTGCCTTTTGTTTTGGAGAGAGGGTAAATAGGGTGGTGCTGCACTTGTCAGTGTTTATGCTGACACACCATCTATTTGCCCATGCAACAAATGTATCTACAGCTCTTTGTAGCAATCTTGTGGCCACTGACGCATGTTCATTTGTGCTCCATAGAACCAGGTCATCGGCGTACATTGCCGCTTTAATTCTATGCGGTAGATTTGTAACGAGATCATTGGTGTAGATTAGAAAAAGTGTGGGTGACAAGACTCCGCCCTGGGGGACACCGTGACGCAGTAGTACTTTCTTGCTCTTGAGTCCGTCTATCTGTACTCGGGCTCTTCTGTTGTGCAAGTATGCTTTCACCCATTTGTACATTCTTCCATTGACTTTGCAGTTTCTCAGTTTCTTCATAAGACCTTCTTTCCAGACTTTGTCAAAGGCTTTCTTCAGATCTATCCATGCCGCAAGCACCAGCTTCTTCTCTTGGAATGCATCCTCAATTTCTTGAGAGAGTTAGGTTGTCTGATCTTCTGTAGAGTAGCACTGCCTAAAGCCAGCCTGCTGTGGCACAAGGATGTTTTCACTTTCAATGTACCACTGCAGTCTGTGATTGATGATGCGCTCCAGTGTTTTGCAGAGACAGCTGGTGAGGCTAATTGGTCTGTAGCTAGAGGCAATGGAACTATCTTTCCCTGATTTTAGGAGGGGTATCATGATTGCTTCTCTACAGGCTTGTGGAACACTGCCTAAGGTCCAGCAGTTATTGAAGATCAGCAACAGCTTTGCTTTGGCCTCTATTCCTAGGTTCCTGACCATTTCATTGGAGATACCATCAGCTCCTGGTGACTTTCTCATTTTCAGTTTTGATATGGCTAGCTCCAGTTCGCCGATTGTGATGGGTGCCTCCAGAACCTCATGTGCTATTTCCTTCTGTCCTGTATGTTGCCGTTTCTCTCGAATATCTTCAAAATAAGTGAGAGAGAGAGAGAGAGAGAGAGACAGAGAGAGAGAGACACACACACACACACACACACACACACACACACACACACACCACACACACACACACACACACACACACACACATGAGGAACCGGCCCGGCTTTGCCCAGCCCCTTTTGGGGATCTGTCTGTCTGTCTGTCTGTCTGTCTGTCTGTCTGTCTAATTTATCCATCCATCCATCCATCCATCCATCTGATTTGGTCTTTCACCGCAGAATGACAAGCTGCTGGCCAAGAGAGCACTGAGCAAAGCATGAACTCCGTAGCTGCAGCGGTTACCCCCAGGAATGCTCTGGGGGAACAAATCTGCATTTGTTGTCTGAATGATACACTCTGGGGCTCAAACCCACAACAGCATGAGGCAGATGGCTTAACCGCTTTGCCACAAAGATCATCATTTAACACTGAATCCCAAGATATATGGAACAGGTCACAAAGATCATCACTTAACACTGAATCCCAAGATGTATGGAACTGGTCACAGAGACCATCATTTAACACTGAATCCCAAGATATATGGAACAGGTCACAAAGATCATCACTTAACACTGAATCCCAAGATGTATGGAACTGATCACAGAGATCATCACTTAACACTGAATCCCAAGATGTATGGAACTGATCACAGAGATCATCACTTAACACTGAATCCCAAGATATATGGAACAGGTCACAAAGATCATCACTTAACACTGAATCCCAAGATGTATGGAACTGATCACAGAGACCATCACTTAACACTGAATCCCAAGATGTATGGAACTGGTCACATAGATCATCACTTAACACAGCATTTGTGGTCTGAATGATACAGTTGGGGGCTCAAACCCACAACTTTCACAGATAGACTGAATGGTTTGATGTGCAATGAGGATGATCTGTCGAATAACTAACTAACTTAACACTGAATCTCAAGATGTATGGAACTGGTCACAGAAAATGCAGACAAGAAAATCTGGCTATTGTGGAGGCGGAAATTCAAGCGTTGATTTTCGAGAATTTGTTGGACGGTGATGCTGTCATCTACACAGATGGGTTGGTCGTCCGACATGTGAGAAGCTCATGGGCCTTCACTGCACGGGCCAGAGGGAGAATTGTGAAGGAGGACTCTGGTGTTTTTGTTGAGACCACAAGTAGCCTGACTATGGAAGTCATGGCAGTAAGTAAAGCAACAACATGGCTCGAGACACAGACATTCAATAGGGCATGTTTCCTTAGCGACTCAGTGAGCATGCTCAAGAGGATAGAGATGGGGTGGATCCGAAGAGAGTGGTTGCTGTCTCTGGAGCGGTCTTGGCTGGTAACGATTAGTTTCATTTTCGTGCCAGGGCATGCGGGAGTACAAGGAAATGAGCGGGCTGACAAGCTCACAGGTACGGCTAAGGTGGAGGGTGGATGCGCCATGGACCAGGCTGACATTCTGAATGCTCTACGAGAAGTAAGACTTGTGCGTGAACCAAGTGATGATTGCGAATCTACAACCATGGTCAGACTGCGAGAACAGCAAATCAAAATAGGGGTGGCCAAACAAAGAACACTATGCAGGAAGCCAAAGACGATTCATATACCAACACAGAACTGGCGTCGTTAGCCGCTACACGCTGTGGGATTTGCTGAGGAGGGGATCCGAGCACTTATGGACTGAATTGTTCGATGTGCAATGATCTGTCGACTAACTAACTTACTTAACACTGAATCCCAAGATGTATGGAACTGGCCACAGAGATCATCACTTAACACTGAATCCCAAGATGTATGGAACTGGCCACAGAGATCATCACTTAACACTGAATCCCAAAATGTTTGTAATTGATCACAGAGATCATCACTTAACACTGAATCCCAAAATGTATGGAACTGATCACAGAGATCATCATTTAACACTGAATCCCAAAATGTAAGGAACTGATCACAGAGATCATCACTTAACACTGAATCCCAAGATGTATGGACCTGATCACAGAGATCATCACTTAACACTGAATCCCAAAATGTATGGAACTGTTCACAGAGATCATCACTTAACACTGAATCCCAAGATGTATGGAACTGGCCACAGAGATCATCACTTAACACTAAATCCCAAAATGTTTGGAATTGATCACAGAGATCATCACTTAACACTGAATCCCAAAATGTATGGAACTGATCACAGAGATCATCACTTAACACTGAATCCCAAAATGTATGGAACTGATCACAGAGATCATCACTTAACACTGAATCTCAAAATGTTTAGAACTGATCACAGAGATCATCATTTAACACTGAATTCCAAAATGTATGGAACTGATCACAGAGATCATCACTTAACACTGAATCCCAAAATGTATGGAACTGATCACAGAAATCATCATTTAACACTGAATCCCAAAATGTATGGAACTGATCACAGAGATCATCACTTAACACTGAATCCCAAGATGTATGGAACTGGCCACAGAGATCATCACTTAACACTGAATCCCAAAATGTTTGGAATTGATCACAGAGATCATCACTTAACACTGAATCCCAAAATGTATGGAACTGATCACAGAGATCATCACTTAACACTGAATCCCAGAATGTATGGAACTGATCACAGAGATCATCACTTAACACTGAATCCCAAAATATATGGAACTGATCACAGAAATCATCATTTAACACTGAATCCCAAAATGTTTGGAATTGATCACAGAGATCATCACTTAACACTGAATCCCAAAATGTATGGAACTGATCACAGAGATCATCACTTAACACTGAATCCCAAAATGTATGGAACTGATCACAGAGATCATCACTTATCACTGAATCCCAAAATGTTTGGAATTGATCACAGAGATCATCACTTAACACTGAATCCCAAAATGTATGGAATTGATCACAGAGATCATCACTTAACACTGAATCCCAAGATGTATGGAACTGATCACAGAGATCATCACTTAACACTGAATCCCAAAATGTATGGAACTGATCACAGAGATCATCACTTAACACTGAATCCCAAAATGTTTGGAACTGATCACAGAGATCATCATTTAACACTGAATCCCAAAATGTATGGAACTGATCACAGAGATCATCACTTAACACTGAATCCCAAAATGTATGGAACTGATCACAGAGATCATCATTTAACACTGAATCCCAAAATGTATGGAACTGATCACAGAGATCATCACTTAACACTGAATCCCAAGATGTATGGAACTGGCCACAGAGATCATCACTTAACACTGAATCCCAAAATGTTTGGAATTGATCACAGAGATCATCACTTAACACTGAATCCCAAAATGTATGGAACTGATCACAGAGATCATCACTTAACACTGAATCCCAAAATGTATGGAACTGATCACAGAGATCATCACTTAACACTGAATCCCAAAATGTTTGGAATTGATCACAGAGATCATCACTTAACACTGAATCCCAAAATGTATGGAATTGATCACAGAGATCATCATTTAACACTGAATCCCAAGATGTATGGAACTGATCACAGAGACCATCATTTAACACTGAATCTCAGGATCTATGGAACTAAAGAGGAGCACCAGCTATTGGTCAAGTTCATTATGAGAGCCTGCCTATTTGTGTAGTCATCAAAGATGCAATCATGAAGAAAGATGGGACAGACTTCAGTTGCTATCAGTGCACACACAAGGTGTGGACAGCTTGAGGATACCTGTCGCTTTCAGTGATTATGAAGTCCGGGTGAACGAAAGGGAGAACAAATTTTATTTTCAAAGGGTCACAATTTGGGCACACAGACCCGTCTTACATTTGGCCCTTCTAATCACTCATCTTTCATTCATGATTATGCATGGTACAGTCACATAGGAAAAAAACATTGTCAAATGAATGTTGTAATTATGAAAAAATGCATATTACCATGTTATGAGACAGACAGGCAGGCAGACACACGTACACTCACACATTCATAAACACATACATACAATCCTGCATACATACTTACATCATTTACCTAAACTCTCACAGTTATGCAACCACTCAATAACACAAAAGTACACACTCCCTCGCTTACCAATATGCTTTCTCACAATCGCAAACTCACTAACAAATGTTTACTTACATATACACACACGTTCTCTCTCTCACTCACTCAACTTTCTACCTTGAACTGTAAATTGTGTATTGTTCATGGAGGTGATATTTTGGATGTTTTAATATGCCACAAGTTTCTGTTCATGTGAGTTGATTTTCTGAAGTGACTCTTCCTATTGACTGCCATCCACCAGGTGACAGTGGTCGATGAGGAAGCTTCTCAGTGGCAGGTAGAAAGTGATGTGGACAAAGCATTTCAGGAGAAAAGCATTAAGGGACCCCAGGCTCGTTTCTACACAATTGACAACCTGGATCGTAACAGTTTCTATGAAATCCGCATCACGGCCAGGAACAGTCAGGGCGAGTCCGTGGAGGAGGTTAAAATAATCAAAACTAGCGAAGGAGGTCAGTTCATATCCTCTCACATTTGTTTGTTTCCTGTCCTGCTGATCTGTTGTCTGCAGTGGTCTGTATCTGACTGACTAATTCATGGCTTTGGTTGACATGGTAATGTTGATTATGTTCCCTGATTGACTAAATAATGATGACTATCTAGGGCAGTGTTTCCCAACCTTTTTTGTGCCATGCCCCACTTAAGCCTTTCTAAAATTCATATTGCCCCCCTCCCCCGCCGCCCCCCCCCCCCCCCTCAACATATACATTATTTTTAATATTCAAAAATTGAAATGTTCACTAAAGAAACTTGAATGATAGGTTTTAGGAAGAAATCACTAGGTAATTATTGAGCAAACACAGTAAGTAAATTTTCAAAACATATAATGGAGAACTGAAATTCAAGTACAAAATAATTTTAATGAAAGATTTTTCTATATTATTTTAATTATTAGTAATTATTTATTATTTAAATTTAGTGAGATCCTTGCGCTTGATGCTTGCTGCAAAGAGATCTTATGTCAGGTTCCAATTTAGTTAACTTCAGTCTCAAGTCTCCCCGTTTTGTTATATTCAGCCGATTTCTTCCATTTTCGAATTGCCCCCCTTAACAGTCAAATTGCCCCCCTGTGGGGCGTGGGCCCCACGTTGGGAAACACTGATCTAGGGTCTTGATTGATATAATAATGTTGACTATCTAATTGCCTTGACTGACATAGTAATGTGGATTATCTAAGTTCCTTGATTGACATAATAATGTTGACCATTTAGATGCCTTGATTGACATAGTAATGTTGACTATGTTCCTTGATTGGTATAATAATGTTGACTATCTAATTGCCTTGATTGACATGTTAATGTGAGTCTCCCCTTATATAAATGTAGGTGTCTTGATTGACATAATAATGTTGACTATCTTGGTTCCTTGATTGACATAGTAATGTTGACCATTTAGATGCCCTGATCGACATAGTAATGTTGACCATTTAAATGCCTTGATTGACAAAGTAATGTTGATGATTTAGATGCCCTGATTGACATAGTAATGTTGACCATTTAGTTACCTTGATTGACAGAGTAATTTTGACCATTTGGATGCCTTCTTTGACTTAGTAATGTTGATCATCTAAGTGCCTTGATTGATATAGTAATGTTGATCTTCTAAGTGCCTTTATTGGCCATTTAGGTGCTTTTATTGACATAGTATTGGTGGCCATCTTATAATATATACTCAGCCATTACACTCTTTGGACAACAATCACCTTCATATTAATATCCTTTTTTCTGGCTGACTCAGTCACAGGATTATTAATCTGAGCCAGGTATAGACCCTTATATAACTTGGGATTACAGGGTAGGGGTAATGGTATAGTTGAATCAACTCAATCTTCTACAGGCCATGATTCAATGTACATTATACAATTAACCATCTAACTGCTTTGATGAACATAATAATGTTGACTGTCTGGGTGTCTTGATTAACATAATAAAGTTGATCATTTAGGTGTCTTGATTAATTTAATAAAGTTGAGTGTCAAGAGGCCCTGATTAACATAATAACGTTGACCATTTAGAAGCTCTGATTAATCTGACAAACTTGAAAAAAGCTGGTAAAAATGTACAAGGCGACAACTGTTATTTAGTCATTACAGAATGAGAAACTACCTGCCTGAAGTCATTGCATTAATGAGCTGAGAAATGCTGCCAGTTTCTGTCATTTAATATTGAGCTTAGTGATATCTAAAATAAGTTATCTATGGAAGTGATATTTATAGTTGTGAATAATTTACTTCAAAGGTCAGTTCCTTACCTATGTGATAAGTACACGTGTGCATATTTAGCTTCATACTTCTGATCTTGTTTCATTGTAATAAATGTATGTATAACTGAAGATTTTACATCCACAGTATCTGCTGTATATCAGAATGATAAATATTTATAGATATAAGATCTTGCGTTTACAAAATCTTCACATACCATAGTGGTTCATGTTGAGTCGTAAATGTTCTTCTTCACAAAACCAGTCATATGTATAAGTGGTTAGTATATGCATTTGTGATAATTTTATTTAATAAAACTATTTCTGTAGTAAAGTAATATATAAGATTTCAATTAATAAAACTAGTTCTGTTTCACATAATAAAATTACTTCTACATTAAAGTGATAAGTATATATATACTTGTAATTATTTCTCTTAGTAAAACTAGGTTTATATTAAAGTGCTTAGTATGCACAGTTGTGAAGATTTCACTTAATAAACCTTGTTCTATTTTAAAGTGATACATATACAATATTGTGAAGATTTATCTGCATAAAATTAAAATTTATCAAAGTGATAAGTTAATATTTCATGTAATAAGATTAGTTCTATATCTGTTAATAAAACTAGTTCCGTATCACTTATTAAAACAGTTCTGTATCACTTAATAAAACTAGTTCTGTATCAAAGTGATAAGTATACACAAATGTGAAGATTCACTTAATAAAATAGTTCTATATTAAACAAACGTAATGAGCACGGCAAGGCACGTAGAGCGCCCTGGTCATCCACTCCACCTGTATTCGTCTCCAATCGTCTCGACTTGTCTTGCCACTGGACTCAGATGGACTCAGGCGAGAGAGTGAGGTCGACGAATTGCGCAACTCTTCCTCACTTTAATCCAAGTCATCGCGCAAGTCATTCTTCATCCAACGTCACTTATCACCTTCAAGCCCTGTGGCGATGGGCGAGCGGCAAAGCGGCAGGCGTGGGTACGCTGGCAGCCGTAGTCGCAGACCTGCACACAGGCGGCTCAGGCCATATGGTCGTCTTCTACTGACCGGAGCAGCTGTGGGATTCGGCAGCCCCCTGAGCGACTGAGCAGCCCTCTATAGGAACACACTGCTCACCTCCATAGCATGAGGAAGGGGCTAGAAAAGGTGCCCTAAACATTGTCTGCTTCATCACTACCTAACCAGCTAGCCGCGGTTGGTGGGTACCCTAACTGCGGTCGACATACAAAGAAAGATAAAACAAGCAAAGCTAAAAGAGTAAACCATATTCCCTTAACAATTGGAACTTGGAATGTACGCACCCTACTTGACAGAGACGGCGCGTCGGGTCCAGAGAGACGAACAGCACTGATTGGGAGAGAGCTGGGCAGGTACAACATCGACATTGCAGCCTTGAGCGAGACACGACTTGCAGAAGAAGGCCAAATCTGTGAAATTGGTGCCGGCTACACATTTTTCTGGAGTGGAAGGAAAAGCGAGGAAAGACGCCAATCTGGTGTGGGATTTGCCATTAAGTCGGCCCTGGTCGGCAAATTAGCTGGATTTCCAAAGGCTATAAACGACAGGCTCATGACCATGAAGTTGCCTCTGCTGAATGGAAAGAAGCACGCAACCATTGTGAGTGTCTACGCACCAACTATGACCAATGAAGATGATGTCAAGAACAAGTTCTATGAGGACCTGCACAATGTATTAACATCTGTTCCCAAAGGAGACAAACTTATACTCCTTGGGGATTTCAATGCCAGAGTAGGCGCGGACACCACCTCTTGGAGTGGCATTATTGGAAAGCATGGAGTCGGAAATTGTAACAGCAATGGACTCCGCCTCCTTCAGACATGTGCTGAACATGATCTCCTGATTACGAACACAATTTTCCGTCTCCCCATGAGAAATAGGACATCGTGGATGCACCCTCGCTCGAAACACTGGCACCTCATTGACTATGTCATCGTCAGGAGGAGTGACAGACAAGACGTTCGAGTGACAAAATCCATGTGTGGTGCCGAATGTTGGACAGACCATCGTCTCATTGTCTCAAAAATGAACATCCACATCAGGCCACCACGGCGTCCTCAAGGGGCGAAAATGCAAACAAAGCTAAATGTCACCCGCCTAAACAGCAAGAAAATGCAGCAGTCGTTTGAAAATATGCTGGAAGACCGCCTCAAGCCCAATGCTGAAGCTAAACAGGATACAGAAACAGAATGGAGAGCCCTAAAGGACACCATTTACAACACTGCTATGGAAATCCTGGGGCCAGCCCCCCGAAAGCATAAAGACTGGTTTGATGAAAATTCCGAAGACGTCAACCAATTGCTGGCCGAGAAACATCTTCTCCTCAAGGCACATTTGAATGACCCAAAGTCAACATCAAAAAAAGATGCTTTCAAGAACATTCAGAGAGTAGTGCAGCAGAAACTTCGGCACATGCGGGACTCCTGGCTGAGCTGCAAAGCTGATGAAATTCAGGGCTTTGCTGACAGACATGATATGAAAAACTTCTACGACTCACTGAAAGCGGTCTATGGTCCTTCATCACCAGGCATAGTTCCCCTCCTCAGTGCAGACGGGGGAACATTGGTCACCGATAAGAAAGAAATCCTCCAACGCTGGGCAGAGCATTTCAGCAAAATCTTAAATGCAACTTCCTTCTTCGATGATGAAACCATCAACTGCCTTCCTCAAGTTCCCACCAATGAGACACTTGATGACCTGCCAACCATAGTGGAAATAAACAAAGCCATCCAGCAACTCTCCAGCGGCAAGGCACCTGGTCCTGACTCCATCCCAGCAGAGATATACAAGGCAGGTGGGCCGGTCCTAACAGAGCAGCTTCACCAAGTCTTCACAAACATATGGATGAACGAGACCATGCCACAAGATTTTAAGGACGCGTCAATAGTCCACCTTTACAAACGTAAAGGAAACCGCCAATCCTGTGACAACCACCGAGGCATCTCCTTGCTTTCAATTGCAGGGAAGATACTCGCCAGAATTCTTCTCAATCGCCTCACAGCCCATCTCGATCAAGGTCTTCTTCCTGAGAGTCAATGTGGCTTCAGAAAAGAACGTGGAACTGTTGACATGATTTTCGCTGCAAGGCAGCTGCAAGAGAAATGTCAGGAACAGAACTGCGAAATGTTCTCCACTTTCATTGACCTTACCAAGGCTTTTGATACAGTCAGCAGAGAAGGACTGTGGAAGATTATGGCAAAATATGGCTGTCCACGAAAGTTTGTCCAAATAGTGCGGCTATTTCATGACGGCATGCAGGCAAGAGTACAGGAAAATGGTGAACTGTCTGAACCCTTTCCTGTCACCAATGGAGTGAAGCAAGGATGTGTCCTAGCACCAACACTGTTCAGCCTCATGTTTTCAGCCATGTTGATGAATGCCTTCGAGAACGACGACATTGGAATAGACATCAACTACCGTATGGATGGAAAGTTATTCAATCTCAAAAGGCTGAAAGCTAAAACCAAAATTAACAGCGGCACCGTCAGAGAGCTCCTGTTTGCTGATGATTGCGCTCTATACGCCAACTCAGAGGCGGACATGCAACATAATGTTTCAGCTTTTTCACATGCCTGTGCCAACTTTGGGCTCAATATCAACTTGGAGAAGACTGTAGTTATGTACCAGCCAGCTCCAGGGAATAATCACACTGTGCCGAATATCAAAGTGAATGATTATAGACTAAGTGTTGTGGACAAATTCACCTATCTTGGCAGCACCGTGTCACAAGCTGCCACAATCGATGACGAAGTGAATGCAAGAATCTCCAAGGCCAGTGCAGCCTTTGGCAGACTGTATAAGAATGTATGGGACAGAACTGGAATAAGCCTGCAAACAAAGCTAAAAGTCTACAAAGCAGTTGTATTATCCACACTGCTATATGCTTGTGAAACCTGGACTGTTTATCAGCGACACGCTAGGAAATTAAACCACTTCCACACAGTCTGCATAAGGAAGCTCCTGAAGATTTAATGGCAAGACAAGATTCTAGACACTGAAGTCCTAGAAAGAGCATCCATGCCCAGTATCCACACTCTACTGATGAAGAATCAGATTCGCTGGGCTGGTCACTTGACTCGCATGCCAGATCACAGGCTCCCTAAACGAAGTTTCTACAGCGAACTGCGTTGTGGTAAACGCTCCCAAGGTGGCCAGAGGAAACGTTTTAAAGACACTCTGAAAATTTCACTGAATGCTTTTGGAATTCATCATGACACCTGGGAGGCTGCAGCCAGAGACCGAAATTCGTGGCGTGCATCATTGCACAAAGGTGCAGTCATATGTGAGGCAACCAGGACTGCAAGAGCTGTGAAGAAAAGGCAGGACAGAAAAATAACTGCAGGAAACCCTCCTCCAGAGACGTCAAGCATTCTTTGCCCACATTGTCAAAGAACATTTCGAGCCAAAATAGGCCTTATCAGCCATCTTAGAACCCACGGCTCGACACCTTCAACCCCACTGGATGAAATGAATGGTCATCATCATTCTTGATGGACAAACAACATATTAAACAGGATAATATGTATACAATTGTGAAAAGTTCACTTAATAACATAATTCTGTATTAAGGTGATATGTATACATAATTGTGAAGATTTCAGTTAATAAATTTAGTTCCGTATTACTTAATAAAACTACCTCTCAAAGTGATTCATACAAACAATTGTGAAGATGTCACTCAAAATAATAATTTCTGTTTTAAAGAAATAAGCACTTTGAGAAAACTGTCTTAATTCAGTGATCACAGACAGTTCTGATATTGTATTAAAATGAGATGAAAATGAAAAGGATGAAAACAAGTAGAAATGTGACGTTATTGCTGCTCAGTCAGTCTTATCACAGTTATAAATGAATAGACATGTGGTGGGCTGGTGTTATCCATACATACATGTGTAAAACAATAACAATCACATTTTTATCAGCGTACAGATTCTGTACATGTGATGACAGCCCCAGAAAACTCACCCATCTGTTTATTCCAGCCAACATAGGATTTTGTCAATGATATTCTACAGTCGCTAATGTCAGGGCACAGTTTACCTCTGGTAATGTTAGAGGATGGAAGCTAGACAGAGACATTTTCATGAGCTTACGGGAAGCAAATGCCAACTATCAAATAGCATATTTCCTAAAACATCCAAATAACAACAAGTTCCAATTCCAATTCCAATTTTGGAAAAAAAAAATAATTTCAAATTCGGTCTCGTCTAACCTGCTTCCTCAGGGTGGTTATTGTTGAGAGCCGTGGTTTTTGTGGGTTTTTAGCCCTGTTTCTGTCTTGTGCGCTCTTACAGGTGAGTCCTCCCTCAGACTGGTTACATAAGCGTTTGTGTCTGTGGCATCAGCTGGCATCAGTTGGTCGGCGGCTATCCTTTATGCCCGTCTCCTCTTGTGATTTCTTTTGTTAGTGGAGGTTCCTGGCTCATCTGGCTTGACTGGTTGCAGTCCTTAAAAGGATTTTTAATTTGGTCTTTTTGCCTCCCTTTTTGTGTATTTTCTGTAGGAGCTTTTCGATGTTTTCATTTTCCTCCTTGCACCTGTTTTCATTTTCGATAAAGAGTTTATGTTTCCTTTCACTGTCTTCCTCCGTGGACAGCCATGGGATGATCTCTCCGTCATCTATATAGTAAGTGAATCCGGTTTTACCGTCTGTCAGAAGTCGGGGTGCCCCACCGGCTAGATGAATGTATTATTCACTGGCGAGCAACCCCAGATAGTCAGAAACTGACTAGGGACAAAATCTATATGGCTGAACTACAGATTAAGCCCATGAATATCCAATGTACAGCTCCAAGTGGCTCGTTACAAAATGAAATGAACTGTGCTGAATATTCGCCAAGGTATAGGAAAGAGAAGGTTAGCTTAAGATAGATGTTTTAAGTCTAAATATATTAGTATAGACGACTATCTCAGTACAGGTTTTCTCCCTGACTGCTCCTTTCCTTGGTGTGTAAGTGAACCCCCACCAATGTACACAACAACACATATGCACAATTGGAAAAAATATAATGACAGAACTATGAGTTACAAGACTACAACATTTATTTACTAATCATAGACATTGGATGATTGTCAATATGAGGATGATAAAATCATATAACATATTGTGATGAGAAACATTACGTAAATTTACTTGTTACTTCATCTATCTGGAACTGTGGTCCAGATCCCCACTCTCCAGTAGACACACACAACAGAAACAGCTTGCCGGTATTCTGACGATCCTGCCAGTCCTGACACTCCTAGTCAGTAGTCTCTAGTCTTGAGATCTATAACATAGGGCTCCTTGTGAGAGCTTGAAAGAAAGTCGAGAATGTGTTATATCAGTTCTACATCAGCGCAATCCTAATTAAAACATATCATAACACAAACATATACAATGCCCAGTCTGGCCAAGTTTATCTTTCAGCTCGACTGCGTTCACCATCCTCCTTCTCCCTACTGTCTTTAGTCTGGGACGGGCTTTTCAATTGTCTCACACGCCTGTAATGATTACATTTCTGCCGCCCCATGTCCATGTCGCTAATACAGAAATTCTGTGTCATACAGCCGCTCCGTCCAATGTTAGTTTAGCAGCTCACAGGGTCGGTAAGGGTATTATAATAATGCCGGGTCATCCGGGCTTACAAGCCGTGACCAGTAGCTGTGCCAGGGTTCCGTGAACTACCCTCCACCATACGATGAAAAAGGTTTAGCACCATATACCCCCTAACACTTGTGGGTAATGTCTGTACCATTACACCTCTGCTACAAATGCAATCGATGGTTAGTGTGCCAATGCGCACACCATAATATAACACTTCATATTGGTAGGCTTGCATATGACAAATCAATATACCAAACATCCAATACACATAAACCTATTGATTAAACTAGACATATGATACTTTAACATCATAGCATAATGCACTAGTTAGTTTATGAAATTACACCTACATACATCCAACATCCGTAAACATTATATTACTTCAAGATGGACATATAATGATACTCACATAATAGCATCAGTCATTATTAATGAGTACTAATATTGTATAGCTACAAAATGAGATATACAACAGGTCTAATTGAAGTTACCACACAGACCAGCTATATTTGCTGAGCTGCCCGGTTTAATCACCTGCTGTTGTAAGAATTAAATAAATAGTCAGTTGACTATATTCTGTACAACAAATACACACACCAAAAAGCAACTAGTCTAGTTTAGAAAGGGATGGCAAGCATCTGCTACGACACCTCAAGTATATCTAGACAAGACCTGCCTTCCATAAGTTTCTACTTCTCAGAAGAGTAGCACTTACAGCACAATGATATTGAACACAGAACTCAGAAAGAACACTCAAGTAACCTATGACAATGATAGTTCTTGCAATAACCTAGATCAGATATAGACTGAAAATCGGTCCATCCATCTAAGAAACTAAGAGACTTACTAAGGGACTAGTTACTAAGAAATAATTCCTAGCAGCCAACATAATATTCATGCATATGACTACAGACATTGAGATAGTTCCTACCTGTTCTGAAGTCAAACTTAATCTAACATAAAACAGGCTAGGGACCCTTATTTAAGCTAAGTCAAGCAGACCATATTATCTCCTTGGCATTCCCGTCATAAATTCTTCTTATCTCCTCCTGACAGTAATTGCCCTTATCATTGCAACTGGCCATCACACCTTGCTCCTCTCTGTCTGGCCCCAAGACCTCAGTGTTAATTGTCTTATCAGACCTGGTTCACACCTCCCTGAGTCTGCCAGTCAGAGTGGGCGGGGCTTAGTTTACAGCCCTGGGGCTATTATCTTTCCCTGGGTTAATGTTGTTCACACCTGGGCGATTTCCTAGCTATTCTTATCAGGTGTCATGTCAAGGGAACAATTAGGTTCTCATGGTCAACAGCCAGTTTACAACTCTGTTGGTAAACCAGGTTTTAATTACACAGTCCATGGCCCAGTTCATTGTTGATTCAGCATGTCTGGGTCAGCAGTTTCCCAAGGTGTATACTAATTATCTAGTTGCCATTTTACTTGCCATCTGCAAGCTTACGTCATGGCTAGAGGCTTTTTGTGAATAATCTTACCTCACGACTAGATAATTTTGGAGTAGTGTGATTAATTCATTCTTTCTCAATTTGGCTTCTCAAATTTGGAGACCGAGAAAAATATTCTGGGATGTTAAGGCGGCCAATTCGTGACAGAGCTTTCCCCTTAAAAAAAAAAGTTTCTGCCAGAAATCTTTTGTCAAAGCACGCCGTACATCCCAGAATAATGCCTAAGCACTCTCCGTTCTGTATCTGCCTAAAGGTTTCCAATATTCCTTGTGGCAGTGGGTTGTCCTGCATCTGCATAAAGACGTTCCATTTCCATAACCCAAAGATACACGGGATAGATCCTTGTACCTGGTTTTAGGCCGGGATTCCATGCAATAGCTTGGTAAAATCCGGTAATTGTCAGAAAGTTGTAATTTTACCCCTCTGGGAAAGATCACAATCAACGGGATTCTTCTACGCCTCTGTGCAGCAATCGTTTTACACCATTCACTCACGTGATTTACTCCTTTCAGCCGAGGATGTACCCGTAGTGAGGTCTTGCATAAGCTGGCCACAGCAAAGCTTGTCTCCGTGATATTCCTCCATCCGTTATAGATTTTTAACTGATCCATCAATAGCTTCCTTTTGAAAGGAATAATGTTACACATCATAGTCCCATGATGTAAATTCAACTGGCGCTTTCCTCCTTCAAAGTCGGGAGTAACAATCGTCCCTCCTCGGTGTCGCGGTTTCTTCCCCTGATAATCAGTTAACGGGCTGAGTTTCTCTGCATTAGAGTTTCGTGTGAAAACCGTGCTAGAAATTGGAAATTTAGTGTGCCAAGTTGTCCAGCCTTGAGAAATAACATAGTTACTCCAGGGCGATAAAGTGGTGTTACTTTTGAATAAAGTATCCACAAATAGCTGATCTACTCCTATCAAATCGACCTGACTGAAGGGTAGATTGAGTCCTAAGAGTGTTGATTCCAAACCACTCTTGACTTCTGTTACTTCAGGTCCCTGTTGCTGGAATTCCCTGATAACTTCAGCTATAGCGATGCTAGCAGTTTCTACCCCCATCTTGTGTGAAGAGTTTTCTTTGCTAGTAACTACAGACAATGTTGTCTGCACAAAATCAGAATCCATATTCTGGCTCCTAACAATTCCCTGTGTTTCCTGAGTCTCCGAACTGGTATACTGTAAGATAACAACTGGAAATGTTTCCTGGTCTGGATGTTCCTCTCTGGTCGTGCTTTCATGGGCTAAGTCCAGTTGAGGTGAATCCTGTGATGGGCTGGTGTCTAAACAATCCATCACACTACGTAAATCATTTGAACTGATGTCTAGTGTCTTTTCCTGAGCTGCAGCCTCAAAGATCACAAAGGGTTCCGGGTCATCCTTCATCCCACTGTCAGTCAAATTTAATCCCACTTCTTCCTCGTCTGGGCTGAAGGGAATAATAAAGTCGGTTACCTTTCGATCTCCGACCTCCTTAAAAGATGTCCTCAGGTCATCTTCCTCTTGAGTTTCACCTCTCGTTGAAGTAAAATGAGATTCCTGGGAGTCTTGTACTGGCAAACCGTAGTGCAAACAGTTGTCCTCTGGGTAACTGTTACTAGGTAAATTATCTGAACTGATAATTAGTGACTCTTCCCGCGTTGCAGCAGTGAATTTCACCTGGGATTCTGTTCCTTCCTTCCTCCCTATTTTAGTCAGATGTAATTCCACTTCGTGATTCTGTGACCAGAAGGGAATGTGAGAATCGGCTAGGTCTCCGCCTGCGACCTCATTAAAGGTTGTCTTCAGTTCCTCTTTCTCTCGAGATTCATTTCTCGTAGCAGTCAAGTGGTTTTCCTGAAGGTCCTCTACTGTCAAACGACTATTGCCGTGGTGCAAACAGTTATCACGTTTGTGACTGTTTGAAATGCCATTGGCACGTTTTTTCTTCCCTCTTTTCCGTTTAGGACTGGGTCGAATGAGAACCTGTAGTTCCCGGTCCACTACCTCTGATTCTGCGGTGGGTGGCAAAGATGTCCCTTCCTTCCTGGTTGGGTGAGCATCCATATCTCCTACCTTATGTTCCGCTAGAAAGGTTAGCTTCTCCGCATTGACTGCTTCCATATGCGTTGTCTCCATCTTTACTCCTTCAGTTTTGCTACGCTCTTGTGCTTCAAAGAACTCATCATTTTCTTTAAACATAATGTCTTCTTCTTGGTCCCACCATTCTAACTCTGCTATGATATATGTTTCTAGTTGCTCTCCCTCTAAGCCTTCTCTTATGCCCCACCCTCTCGCGGTCTCTGAGAAATCTGCGCGCGCCTTCAGATCCTCTTCAAGATTCCGGTAAAGCAAGAACATAATTGCTAATGACTATATTCAGGTTAGCTTCTATGTATATATCAAAAATCAGATCTACTAGAAAGACAAGAGTTAACTACTGACAGTCTACGCTATCCAATGTGTATAGTTTAGCCTCAACAGTGAAAGACAACTGAAAATAATATTCAAGTAGTACCTGGCGACAGCAGTGAAGTAAGTGTGAGAGATATACTACACAGTATTCAACAGTAATATTTACCTAAATAAACATTCAAATGCACTGCATACATGTCAAAATGAACATGGCATATATTAGCATAAAATGCAAATCAGTCAAGCAGTTAAATCATCAAACACATCAATGTAAATATGATTAAAGTGTTCAATTATCAATAAATGATTAATGATAACACTAAATGATAGATGATGGTAGTTTTCTCATAAGTTCTTATCTGTTATACTTTTGAAAAGTTATATATGTACTCTGAAACTTCCTCAACTAAAAGTAGCTACATTTGATGATAGTCTATTTTGATGACTGAAGATTACAAGAGTTAACTTTGAAAAATCGTTTGTCTAGGGTCTAGTAGAATCACTATGATTACTAGAATCCTGGTTCAGGATCGCGGACTGGACCCCAATCTGTCAGAAGTCGGGGTGCCCCACCGGCTAGATGAATGTATTATTCACTGGCGAGCAACCCCAGATAGTCAGAAACTGACTAGGGACAAAATCTATATGGCTGAACTACAGATTAAGCCCATGAATATCCAACGTACAGCTCCAAGTGGCTCGTTACAAAATGAAATGAACTGTGCTGAATATTCGCCAAGGTATAGGAAAGAGAAGGTTAGCTTAAGATAGATGTTTTAAGTCTAAATATATTAGTATAGACGACTATCTCAGTACAGGTTTTCTCCCTGACTGCTCCTTTCCTTGGTGTGTAAGTGAACCCCCACCAATGTACACAACAACACGTATGCACAATTGGAAAAAATATAATGACAGAACTATGAGTTACAAGACTACAACATTTATTTACTAATCATAGACATTGGATGATTGTCAATATGAGGATGATAAAATCATATAACATATTGTGATGAGAAACATTACGTAAATTTACTTGTTACTTCATCTATCTGGAACTGTGGTCCAGATCCCCACTCTCCAGTAGACACACACAACAGAAACAGCTTGCCGGTAGTCTGACGATCCTGCCAGTCCTGACACTCCTAGTCAGTAGTCTCTAGTCTTGAGATCTATAACATAGGGCTCCTTGTGAGAGCTTGAAAGAAAGTCGAGAATGTGTTATATCAGTTCTACATCAGCGCAATCCTAATTAAAACATATCATAACACAAACATATACAATGCCCAGTCTGGCCAAGTTTATCTTTCAGCTCGACTGCGTTCACCATCCTCCTTCTCCCTACTGTCTTTAGTCTGGGACGGGCTTTTCAATTGTCTCACACGCCTGTAATGATTACATTTCTGCCGCCCCATGTCCATGTCGCTAATACAGAAATTCTGTGTCGTACAGCCGCTCCGTCCAATGTTAGTTTAGCAGCTCACAGGGTCGGTAAGGGTATTATAATAATGCCGGGTCATCCGGGCTTACAAGCCGTGACCAGTAGCTGTGCCAGGGTTCCGTGAACTACCCTCCACCATACGATGAAAAAGGTTTAGCACCATATACCCCCTAACACTTGTGGGTAATGTCTGTACCATTACACCTCTGCTACAAATGCAATCGATGGTTAGTGTGCCAATGCGCACACCATAATATAACACTTCATATTGGTAGGCTTGCATATGACAAATCAATATACCAAACATCCAATACACATAAACCTATTGATTAAACTAGACATATGATACTTTAACATCATAGCATAATGCACTAGTTAGTTTATGAAATTACACCTACATACATCCAACATCCGTAAACATTATATTACTTCAAGATGGACATATAATGATACTCACATAATAGCATCAGGCATTATTAATGAGTACTAATATTGTATAGCTACAAAATGAGATATACAACAGGTCTAATTGAAGTTACCACACAGACCAGCTATATTTGCTGAGCTGCCCGGTTTAATCACCTGCTGTTGTAAGAATTAAATAAATAGTCAGTTGACTATATTCTGTACAACAAATACACACACCAAAAAGCAACTAGTCTAGTTTAGAAAGGGATGGCAAGCATCTGCTACGACACCTCAAGTATATCTAGACAAGACCTGCCTTCCATAAGTTTCTACTTCTCAGAAGAGTAGCACTTACAGCACAATGATATTGAACACAGAACTCAGAAAGAACACTCAAGTAACCTATGACAATGATAGTTCTTGCAATAACCTAGATCAGATATAGACTGAAAATCGGTCCATCCATCTAAGAAACTAAGAGACTTACTAAGGGACTAGTTACTAAGAAATAATTCCTAGCAGCCAACATAATATTCATGCATATGACTACAGACATTGAGATAGTTCCTACCTGTTCTGAAGTCAAACTTAATCTAACATAAAACAGGCTAGGGACCCTTATTTAAGCTAAGTCAAGCAGACCATATTATCTCCTTGGCATTCCCGTCATAAATTCTTCTTATCTCCTCCTGACAGTAATTGCCCTTATCATTGCAACTGGCCATCACACCTTGCTCCTCTCTGTCTGGCCCCAAGACCTCAGTGTTAATTGTCTTATCAGACCTGGTTCACACCTCCCTGAGTCTGCCAGTCAGAGTGGGCGGGGCTTAGTTTACAGCCCTGGGGCTATTATCTTTCCCTGGGTTAATGTTGTTCACACCTGGGCGATTTCCTAGCTATTCTTATCAGGTGTCATGTCAAGGGAACAATTAGGTTCTCATGGTCAACAGCCAGTTTACAACTCTGTTGGTAAACCAGGTTTTAATTACACAGTCCATGGCCCAGTTCATTGTTGATTCAGCATGTCTGGGTCAGCAGTTTCCCAAGGTGTATACTAATTATCTAGTTGCCATTTTACTTGCCATCTGCAAGCTTACGTCATGGCTAGAGGCTTTTTGTGAATAATCTTACCTCACGACTAGATAATTTTGGAGTAGTGTGATTAATTCATTCTTTCTCAATTTGGCCTCTCAAATTTGGAGACCGAGAAAAATATTCTGGGATGTTAAGGCGGCCAATTCGTGACACCGTCATAGATTGTATCTGGGTATTGTATCGGTTGCCCCCTGAGGTTCTTGGGCTTCTTCTTTTCTTTTTCTTCCCAGCGAATTCTGAATTCCTTGCATGCGCGTTCCTCCTGCCTTGCCGATTCTCGGAGGAGCTCCTCCCAGGTAGATCCCTGGGGTCTCTCCGTGCCGTCATCAGGGTGCTCATCTCGGTTTTCTTCAGATGTCTGTTGGGGTATTGGCTTCCCCTTGAATGTCTCGGGTGTCGTGGTTGAGCTCCTGGCTTTATCTTGAGGTTCCGGTTCGGTCTCTTGTTGGGTTTCTTCTTGCGGTTTCTCTGTGTTCTTTACCATTTCTTCTGCTGGTTGGTTTTGGGTTAACTCCAGTTCAGCTTTTAGCAGATCTCTCTCTGATTTAATGGTTCGTAGCATTTCTTCGTTTTCCATCTTCATCTCGGCCATGTGTTTGACTTCTTGCTTGATGTTTTAAAACATCAACAAGTAAGATATTTAAGATAGTCATTTTAAGATATCAACAAGTATACAAAACTTAAGCTTATAGCTTCAAGAAGTATGCTTAGTAAGGTGGAGAAAGAAATAATTTGTGTGGAATGGCTCTCGTCACTTCAGAGGTCACAGATTGTGAGAGTTGTATGGATATTTTGCCCTGGCCGTGCAGGGGAATGAACAGGCTGATAGGCTGGCAGGGGATGCACCTCTTGGTGGTAGATTACCTATGGACAAGGAGGAGGTGGTCGTGTGCCTGTGAGACCAGGTGGAGAAGGTGAATGAACAGGCTGATAGGCTGGCAGGGAATGCACCTCTTGGTGGTAGATTACCTATGGACAAGGAGGAGGTGGTCGTGTGCCTGTGAGACCAGGTGGAGAAGGTGAATGAACAGGCTGATAGGCTGGCAGAGAATGCACCTCTTGGTGGTAGATTACCTATGGACAAGGAGGAGGTGGTCGTGTGCCTGTGAGACCAGGTGGAGAAGGTGAATGAACAGGCTGATAGGCTGGCAGAGAATGCACCTCTTGGTGGTAGATTACCTATGGACAAGGAGGAGGTGGTCGTGTGCCTGTGAGACTAGGTGGAGAAGGTGAATGAACAGGCTGATAGGCTGGCAGGGAATGCACCTCTTGGTGGTAGATTACCTATGGACAAGGAGGAGGTGGTCGTGTGTCTGTGAGACCAGGTGGAGAAGGTGAATGAACAGGCTGATAGGCTGGCAGGGAATGCACCTCTTGGTGGTAGATTACCTATGGACAAGGGGGAGGTGGTCGTGTGCCTGTGAGACCAGGTGGAGAAGGTGGAGGAACAGATTAAGAACGCGTATGTGGAGAGAATGATATTGCAGGGGATCGGCAGGGATTCTGGAAGAATCTCAAAACTGAGAGGGAAGACCAGGAGAACTTTCAATAACATAGTGGTGGGAACAATCATTAATATAACTCTTCTCTACCTGTTGAATGAGGGGGACAGAGCACATATGGAAATACACTAAGTGCAGTGATGCCGGGTCTTAACTGAACTCAGCTCAACTCAGTTTACAACTTTGTTTGTCCCGAAGCTGGGTTACCAATGCCAGACACGGATAGTCCTAAATTTCATCGGCGAATGAAGGTCCAGCATGGTGATGCATGCCTCTCGTTAGTCCAGGAAGTGTATGAGTGGAGTAGGAAGTTTCACAACTTGTTGGTGTGATAAAGATGTACAGCAGGTGGTGTATAAATAGTACACACGTGACCAAGAGAATGGTTTTCTACAGAAATCCAAGCACTTTATCGGCACTGGAGGACTTGCATTGAACGCCGTGGTGGCTACACTGAAAAATGATTCATTTGTTGTTTACTTTGTCAGAATATATTCACACAAAAATATAAACATTTAAGGTTGTCATTTGAAGCCCGCACGTATATTACACGTCGGATTTCTCAGACATGTTCACAATGAAATATGGCCCAGAAATTGTTGTGTTGAGTGTACACTGCCTTGCCACGAGCCACTCTGCGTCCAGGTTGTTATATTAAAGTTAAATAAGGTCACAGTACCTCAACTCTATGGAGCTAGGGAAGCTACTGGCCAAGTGGCTAAGAATGCTAGTTTCTCCTTCAGCAGACCTGGGTTTGAATCCTCGATAAGGTGCGTAAGGGGCAAAAAGAAAACCCTAACCTGCACAGTTCATGGTGACTGCACTAGCTAGGCGACCTTAATTCCTCAGACTCAAGACCACACATCCCCACCCCCCACCCACCCACCTGTCCTACACCGCAAGGTACTAAAGGTAGTAGATGAAAGTTTTGACCTCAGCTCTCTAGTACAGTTTCGAAGAGGAAAGTCCTTGAAGAAAAGATGCAGTGAAATGCTGGGATTGTCTTCTGATGGGAGTTTTCTGGGGCTGTGTCACACATTATTTGTTCTTAACCACTAATATCTGCACATTGTTGTTGTTGTTATTACTGTTGTTATTTCTATTACCCTCACCATCATCATCATCATCATCATCATCATCATCATCATCATCATCATCATCATCATCATCATCATCATCATCATCATCACAACAATTGAGGGTAAGTATGAATAACTTTGATTGAAAATTGACCTAGCAACAACCCCATACAACAGCAGACCTAAAACATAATCTCGATTCCAGGTGCCATCCAGTCCGGTCAGGCTGGTAAGAGTTGCTGTTCTTTCATTCCCAATTGTCATTACGTAATTGTCTCTCACAGTTGCTGTGTTATTATCCCTCTTAGTTGTGATTAATATTAACTTCCATTGGCAAATGATGTTGATGCCGGGCCCAGCCCATCATTTCTCTAAATGTAATTATTACCAAACGATGCTCCATCAATAACATATTAGCACTAAACAGAAAGTAGGATTGGACCAAACACAAATGGATGGCAGTGAATGGGAAGCAGGGGTGTGTCACAGTTATGACCTAAAAGTTGTTAATATGGTAACATATATGTTGTATTATATATCAAATTAAAGGATGTTGCTTAAGGAAAACTGTTGTATTCATATTTTGTTGTAATGACAACATTTTGGCGATACATAACCCCAAGACAGATATGGGAAGTTGCTTAAGACTATTAATCATTCCATGACACTTAATCAGTTAATTGCCCACCAGGTTACTGCCAGCACAGTACAGATATGCTAGATGATGAATGATTCAGTGCACAAGACAACACATACTCTAGTATTACTATCAGAAAACAGAAGAGTAAATAATATAAAATAACACGCAATATTACAGCATTACAGAACACAATTACTGAAAACATTGGACGCAGCTGCAACTAGAATGTTCATTCACTCTGTCCCAGACAGTTGTTATATATGCTCTAGTTATAAATTATTGTGCCGGCATGCAATTGAGAGGGTACAAGACTTATTGTCATGGCAGGGCAGATCAGGCCCTAAGCTTTGGTTGGCAACTGGTCTAGGATTGAAGCTCCAATAGGTGGACAGTTGCTTTGCTGATCCGACAGCTTCTGCAGCTTGTCTTGTTCCAGATGTATTGGCGCTACCTTTCCTCTGGAGTAAACTATGCAGGCTGAGAGAGAGATCATGCTGCATGGGCAACACATGGTCTCTAAACTCAGCCCAGGCTTTGTGCTATGGAGAGGTATCACTCCATTTCACAAATTATCATCTGTCAAGATGGCCAGGAGCCAGTCAGTCAGTTATAGATTTACCTCTTGTCTTTGTTTCTTCCCCCCTCCCCCCAGACAGTTATTGTTTAACACCCCCCCCCCCTCCCCTGGCCTTCTATCTCTTATTGTCCCAGACAGTTAATGTTTTACTATTTGTAAATTAGTATCTCTATTCTGGTTATTAGTTCAACCCTTTCTGTTCTAGACAGTTGTTAGTTTTTTGGTTGCGAATCTTCTGGAAGACTAGTTTTAGTTCTTAGTCCAATTGCTTTGATATCCACGTCATTTGAGCCATGAAAAGGGCTTGTATCTGTGAGAATGAGGTGAGGCTTTCCTCTTAACCTGGTACCTGATACCTCCTCCACAAGGATATGTCACAGAACTGTCATCCCCATCCCCAAGGTGTAAAAAAACTGTAATGAAGCTTCACATCTGTGGAGAGGCATAATTATGTTGATGAAAGTTGCTAGCAATAATTATGTTTATGAAAGTTGCTACCAACAATTACTGGCTTCCCATTACTGACCTCTAATACTGGCTGTACAGTGTTTACGAGTTAATGAATTATAACCAATAGTTGGTTACATAGACTGTGTTGTCTTTCATATGGCCGTGTACATATAAAGATACAACAAAACTTGAGAGAAAACAGGTTCATCAAATTGGTTTAGCTGTCAACATAAAAATACAGAAAGATATATGTGGACTGTTTAAACAGCTCAGTGAAAAATAATAATACAAGCAGTATTAACTTCATCAACATTTCAGATAACAGAGAGAATACTGGGTTCTTCAGAACTAATAGTGGGCTGTTGTGAAATTAATGATGGATTATCCCGTAACTAATGGTGGCTTATTATAAAATAAATACTGAGTTATTCAAAAACTAAAAATGGGTTCTTCACTAATAGTGGGTTCTTCAGAACTAACAGTGGGCTGTTGTGAAACTATTGATGGGTTATTCTGAAACTTGATGTTCTGTTGAGAAACTAATGATGGATTATCCCAAGACTAATGGTGGTTTATTCTAAAATAAATATTGAGTTATTCTAAACCTAAAAATGGGTTCTTCACTAATAGTGGACTTTTGTGAAACTATTGATGGGTTATTCTGAAACTTGGTGGGCTGCTGAGAAACTATGATAGATTATCCTGTGAGTAATGGTGGGTTATTCTAAAATAAATACTAGTTTATTATTCTAAAACTAAAAATGGGTTCTTCACTAATAGTTGGTCCTTCAGAACTAACAGTGGGCTATTGTGAAACAATTGATGGACTATTCTGAAACTATTGGTGGGCTGTTGTGAAAGTAATGTTGGGCTATTCTGAAACTATTGGTGGGCTGTTGTGAAAGTAATGTTGGGCTATTCTGAAACTATTGGTGGGCTGTTGTGAAAGTAATGTTGGGCTATTCTGAAACTATTGGTGGGCTGTTGTGAAAGTAATGTTGGGCTATTATGAAACTATTGGTGGGCTGTTGTGAAAGTAATGTTGGGCTATTCCATAGTTATGTTATTATACACATGTAGCATTACGTGGATTCATGATTATCAAATGAGCAACAAACAGTACACTCAATGCCAGGTGTCCATATAATTGATCTATGACAAGTTAGTAGACGGTGAGTCCAGCACATACTGACACGCCATGTAACTATTCACCAACAGTAATCCAGTTCTTTGAACTTTGCCCTGATATTTTCAGCAGATGTTTTATGTTTCTTCTGCGTTTTATTTCCCAAACGAGCATAGGCCTCAACCAACTCATGCCAGCCTTCCACCAACACCTCCCAGCCCTCAACCAACACTTCCAAGCCCTCCACCAATACATCCCAGCCCTCCACCAACACTTCCTAGCCCTCCATCAACACATGCCAGCCCTCCACCAACACTTCCCAACCCTCTACCAACACCTCCCAGTCCTCAACCAACACTTCCCAGCTCTCCACCAAAACATCCCAGCCCTCCACCAACAGTTCCCAGCCTTCCACCAGCACATGCCAGCCCTCCACCAACACTTCCCAGCCCTCAACCAACACTTCCCAGCCCTAAACCAACACTTCCTAGCCCTCAACCAACTCAACTAAACCCTCCACCAACACTTCCCAGCCCTCCACCAACACTTCCCAGCCCTCCACCAACACTTCCCAGCCCTCCATCAACACTTCCCAGCCCTCCACCAACTCAGCTAAACCCTCTACCAACACTTCCCAGCCCTCCACAACACTTCCCAGCCCTCCACCAACACTTCCCAGCCCTCCACCAACACTTCCTAGCCCTCCATCAACACATGCCAGCCCTCCACCAACACTTCCCAACCCTCTACCAACACCTCCCAGCCCTCAACCAACACTTCCCAGCTCTCCACCAAAACATCCCAGCCCTCCACCAACAGTTCCCAGCCTTCCACCAGCACATGCCAGCCCTCCACCAACACTTCCCAGCCCTCAACCAACACTTCCCAGCCCTCAACCAACACTTCCTAGCCCTCCACCAACTCAACTAAACCCTCCACCAACACTTCCCAGCCCTCCACCAACACTTCCCAGCCCTCCACCAACACTTCCCAGCCCTCCATCAACACTTCCCAGCCCTCCACCAACACTTCCCAGCCCTCCACCAACTCAGCTAAACCCTCCACCAACACTTCCCAGCCCTCCACAACACTTCCCAGCCCTCCACCAACACTTCCCAGCCCTCCACCAACACTTCCCAGCACTCCAACAACACTTCCCAGGCCTCCACCAACACACCCCAGCCCTCCACCAACAGTTCCCAGCCTTCCACCAGCACATGCCAGCCCTCAACCAACACTTCCCAGCCCTCAACCAACACTTCCCAGCCCTCCACCAACTCAACTAAACCCTCCACCAACACTTCCCAGCCCTCCACCAACACTTCCCAGCCCTCCATCAACACTTCCCAGCCCTCCACCAACACTTCCCAGCCCTCCACCAACTCAGCTAAACCCTCCACCAATACTTCCCAGCCCTCCACAACACTTCCCAGCCCTCCATCAACACTTCCCAGCCCTCCACCAACACTTCCCAGCCCTCCACCAACTCAGCTAAACCACCACCAATACTTCCCAGCCCTCCACCAACACTTCCCAGCACTCCAACAACACTTCCCAGGCCTCCACCAACACACCCCAGCCCTCCACCAACACTTACCAACCCTCCACCAAAACATCCCAGCCCTCCACCAACAGTTCCCAGCCTTCCACCAGCACACACCAGCCCTCCACCAACACTTCCCAGCCCTCCACCAACACTTCCCAGCACTCTAACAACACTTCCCAGGCCTCCACCAACACACCCCAGCCCTCCACCAACACTTACCAACCCTCCACCAAAACATCCCAGCCCTCCACCAACAGTTCCCAGCCCTCCACCAACACTTCTCAACCCTCCACCAACACTTCCCAGCCCTCATATCCTTGACCTTCTATTGCAGTTCCCTCCATATCCACCCCATATCATCCACTTCTCTGTCTCTAGTTCTTTTCTCTGGGTATATTCAAGTCTCCCTCTGTTTCTCATACCCTGTGGTTTCCAGAGAAAGTACTTGTCAGTCATACTGTGAACAGTCATGTCCTATCCTGTGCCAACATACTTCTCTCACCTCTTTCATTGACTGTAATTTGTTGAGATCTTATCCCGAGCTGCACGTTGTGGTCAGTTGTGATTTGTTCTTAGCCAGAAGCTGTTTATTGGTGAAGAGATGTATCCAATGAGAACATGGAGACATCTGTGTCACCTGTCAGTAGGATGTTGCCTGTACAGTCTACACTTGTGGATGCTACATATACAAACAGACTCACCACACTGGCCGCAGCCACACTCTCATGTACTCATAATCATGTCTGTAATTAGATTTGTTTTGGTAGTCTGCAGAGAACTTGTTCCTGTAATTTCATTCTCATTGACGTGTTTGATGTTTTCTTTCCATCTTTCATGTTCTCCATCACATCATCAGTTGAGGAAGGAGAGGGAAGAGGAGTGGAGGATAATGCTGATGATAGTGATGAGAACAGTGTTAATGTTGGTGTTGTGGATGATGGGAGGAAGGAGGAGGAGGAGGAGGATGAGAAAACTGGTGATACTTTAGGACAGAAATCTCAAACAGACAGCTCAGGTATTGTTCATCGACTCTGCTTGTTGCATCTGAGCTTCTGTTGGCAATGCTGAGAAGGCTTGATTTGAGCTTGTGTATTTGATTTTACCTCATTTGACCTTATTACTGGTTGATTTATTTTATGTTCTTTTTACATGAGGTTTGCCATAGTGTTTTGACATCATGCATCAGCCATTTGAAGTAGTTCCCTGTTTGTAATTACAATGAGTGGATCAATGAACAAACTTTATTTTCAGTGGGTCACAAATTGGGCACGCAGGCCCGTCTTACATTCAACCCTTCTAATCACTCACCTTTTGTACATCAATTATCTATTGTGCATGTTATAATCAAATCAAAAAAACAAACATTGTCAAATGAATGTTGTGAACATAAGCAGTGCACATCCCATGTTATGTGCACAAACGTGCGTGCACACACACACATCATACACACACACACACACACACAAACACACATCACACACACACACAGATAGAGAGAAGACAACACCCATGTATAAACACACACACACAAACAAACATCACACACACACACACACACACACACACGGAGATAGAAGACAACACACATGTATAAACACACACACAGACAGACAGACATAATTCACACAAATTTGCACAGTTATACACCAACTCAATAACTCACAAATACACACTCCAATCACAAACACACTAACAAATCTGTACTCATACATACATAGAATATATATCTCTCTTCATCTCTCCCTCTCCCTCACACCCATATATAATGAAAACTAGACAAAGAATCTAAGCTTGACTAGAACACATTCACATGTGAGATAATGGACATTGCTGCTAGAGCACACAGATAACAAACATGCTATATACAGCTATATAACATAGTCTGGTCATGTAATGAGAAGAGAGGCATTGGAGAACATCGTGACAACTGGAAAGATTGAGGGGAAGAGAGGCAGAGGCAGACCAAGAGAAATGATGCTGGATGGATTGAGACGGTGGCATGGAGGAATATCAGCAGCAGAGTTGATCCAGAAAACCAAAGACCGAGATCTGTGGAGAGCCATGAACACCTACGCCAGCTGGCAGGGCACTTGATGATGATGATGATAACATAGTCTATGTGAAATAAGTATGAATGTTACTTACTTGTTGTGAAACGCTGCCTGGATGTGGTCTTGAAGTGTAGGCTCAACACACCTCGCGTGTTGGTGGAAGAGAATGTGCAATACATGTTAGACTGAAATCAGATCTTTGTAACAGTGCCAGATTACAATCACATATGTAATCTGTATTCTGTGCTTCAGAAAAGGACATCTTAGATTATGCAACCAGATTGTATAGAAAATTCAAGATTGGTGAATGAGACATGTGCATGTATGGATTGGCACCACAGACACATACTTCGATCAGAAAACAACTCCAGGAATGCCCAGAATATCTAGGCAAACCTTGTGGCCTAAAGAAACAACAGTGGAAGATCAAATCTGTAGCAGACAAATGAGGAATGATGTGGAGACTGCTGAGATGTGGCTGTATGGAATATTAATGAGAACACTGTGGACTGATAGAAAGGTGAATAAAGATATCTTGAAGGAAGTGAACTCACAAAGAGAATTAGTTACTTGCATCAGAAGGGGACTGCACATTCTTTGGGTGTGTCATGAGATGGGGGTAAAGGTTGCAGGGGAAGAAAGGCAGGGGAAGACTAAATTAGTAGATGCTTGACAGTTAGACAATGTGGCATGGAGGACCATTGGTATCAGAAATGATGAGACAGAAGGCTGTGGACAGACATGATCACCAACACCACACGGCATGGACTATAGGAAGATTGGCAGTACACGAGACAGAAGGCTGTGGACAGACATGATCACCAACGGCACACGGCATGGACTATAAGAAGATTGGCAGTGCACGAGACAGAAGGCTGTGGACAGACATGATCACCATTACCTCACAGTATGGACTATAAGAAGATTGGCAGTGCACGAGACAGAAGGCTGTGGACAGACATGATCACCATTACCTCACAGTATGGACTATAAGAAGATTGGCAGTAAACGAAGCAGAAGGCTGTGGACAGACATGATCACCATTACCTCACAGTATGGACTATAAGAAGATTGGCAGTGCACGAGACAGAAGGCTATGGACAGACATGATCACCAACACACACGGCATGGACTATAAGAAGATTGGCAGTGCACGAGACAGAAGGCTATGGACAGACATGATCACCAACACACACGGCATGGACTATAAGAAGATTGGCAGTGCACGAGACAGAAGGCTGTGGACAGACATGATCACCAACGCCACGGACTATAAGAAGATTGGCAGTGCACGAGACAGAAGGCTATGGACAGACATGATCACCAACACACACGGCATGGACTATAAGAAGATTGGCAGTGCACGAGACAGAAGGCTGTGGACAGACATGATCACCAACGGCACACGGCATGGACTATAAGAAGATTGGTAGTACACGAGACAGAAGGCTGTGGACAGACATGATCACCAACGACACACGGCATGGACTATAAGAAGATTGGCAGTACACGAGACAGAAGGCTGTGGACAGACATGATCACCAACGACACACGGCATGGACTATAAGAAGATTGGCAGTGCACGAGACAGAAGGCTGTGGACAGACATGATCACCAACGGCACACGGTGTGGACTATAAGAAGATTGGCAGTGCACGAGACAGAAGGCTGTGGACAGACATGATCACCAACGACACACGGCATGGACTATAAGAAGATTGGCAGTGCACGAGACAGAAGGCTGTGGACAGACATGATCACCAACGGCACACGGTGTGGACTATAAGAAGATTGGCAGTGCACGAGACAGAAGGCTGTGGACAGACATGATCACCAACGCCACGGACTATAAGAAGATTGGCAGTGCACGAGACAGAAGGCTATGGACAGACATGATCACCAACACACACGGCATGGACTATAAGAAGATTGGCAGTGCACGAGACAGAAGGCTGTGGACAGACATGATCACCAACGGCACACGGTGTGGACTATAAGAAGATTGGCAGTGCACGAGACAGAAGGCTGTGGACAGACATGATCACCAACGGCACACGGCATGGACTATAAGAAGTTTGGCAGTACACGAGACAGAAGGCTGTGGACAGACATGATCACCAACACCACACAGCATGGATTATAAGAAGAACCCACATATGACTATGCATAGCTTGTGTGATGTTTGTATACATACAGTTTTATCCTTGTGGTTACTATGGAGTGTGTGCACTGTGCTGAAATGCTGCTTGTTTGTTCTGTAGGAGGAGACTGAAGCATTTATGGAGATATCTGTGTGAGGTAAAAGTGAGCCTTCATCACAAATCAATGCAACATGAACACATCAGTATGTCTTCATGTAAGAATTCTTCAGTACTCAACACAGTCAGCTCTGTGGTGAAGGGACATTTGAAATACAGCTGCAGGCGATTTGACAGCAGATGCCATGCGCTGGTTGTTTTATAAAATGGTGTGAGTACTGGTCATTCAGAAAGCAATGTTAACTACTGAGTTTGACGCAGATCCTTAATAGAATAGTTGCTAACAGTATAGACATAGAGTTTCCACCTACAGCACACTTTAGTGGGATCCTTAATAGAATAGTTGCTAACAGTGTAGAGATAAAGTTTCCACCTTTGGCACACTTTAGTGGGATCCTTAATAGAATAGTTGCTAACAGTGTAGAGATAAAGTTTCCACCTTCAGCATACTTTAGTGGGATGCTTAATAGAATAGTTGCTAACAGTGTAGAGATAGAGTTTCCACCTTCAGCACACTTTAGTGGGATGCTTAATAGAATAGTTGCTAACAGTGTAGAGATAAAGTTTCCACCTTTGGCACACTTTAGTGGGATCCTTAATAGAATAGTTGCTAACAGTGTAGAGATAGAGTTTCCACCTTCAGCACACTTTAGTGGGATGCTTAATAGAATAGTTGCTAACAGTGTAGAGATAAAGTTTCCACCTTTGGCACACTTTAGTGGGATCCTTAATAGAATAGTTGCTAACAGTGTAGAGATAAAGTTTCCACCTTTGGCACACTTTAGTGGGATGCTTAATAGAATAGTTGCTAACAGTGTAGAGATAGAGTTTCCACCTTTGGCACACTTTAGTGGGATGCTTAATAGAATAGTTGCTAACAGTGTAGAGATAGTTTCCACCTTTGGCACACTTTAGTGGGATGCTTAATAGAATAGTTGCTAACAGTGTAGAGATAGAGTTTCCACCTTTGGCACACTTTAGTGGGATGCTTAATAGAATAGTTGCTAACAGTGTAGAGATAGAGTTTCCACCTTTGGCACACTTTAGTGGGATGCTTAATAGAATAGTTGCTAACAGTGTAGAGATAGAGTTTCCACCTTCAGCACACTTTAGTGGGATGCTTCACATGCTCAGGTCAGTAATAAAAATTCACTTAAAAGTCAACAGGGTCGACTTCATTGCACCAGGTATTTATCCCATATGACTCAGCCTCTTTCTGCAGCGCGGAAATAATCACACAAAGCACGAGCCCTAGGAGTCTCTGAAAAAAATGCACTTGCGAACCAAAGGGCATGGCCTGGAATTAAACCCACAGCCTTTGGAGCCTGAGTCAGACAACTTGACCACTTCGCCATGGAGACTCCCATCAGCTCAGTAATGTTGTACTGTAAGACACATTAAATGTGGGGTTTTGTAGACTCCCACTCATGATGTCAATACATATCTATGGCAAACCTCGCCCGCTCTTGTTTGCTTTCATGTCATGTTGGCTTATGTTCAATTCTACAATGAATGCCAGCAAGAGTGTCATGATTTGTTTGCTGATTTCAACAGCAGCAGACATTTGTCTGCTCCAACAGATGTTTTGTTTATGATTTCACGTACATTTCAGTTTGATATCAAGCCTGCACTTTTGTTTGGTTGTGTATGTTCAGTTTGCTAGCAATTGTTTATTTGAAGCATTTCTCGTACCTTTGGGGGGTAATTATAAACACGGTTACAGATTCATGGTCAAGTTTTGTTGACAGGAATGAGAAATAAACCTACAGGTATTGATCAGCACTCATAGAAGCAAGGGGAAGAGGTAGCGAGCAGTAGACACACTAGACAACAGCAAAATGAACCTCGATATGCACACGAGGATTCCACCTCTATTGTTTAGTGTGTTCTTTGATTTTACTTCTGTGCTCTACGGGACAGTCTTGGGCAAGGTAGAGTACCCATTTAGCCCCCCATCAGGGTTACATGAAGCCATGGAAGCAGGTGGTGGATGGAGCAGCCAACAGATTGCTGTTGGTTATGGTCTTGCACTCTGTGGCAATAGGCAGATGATCTCATCAGTAGAGACAATGGCTATGGCCAACGACTAGTATAGTCACTGCCCAGAAGGAAAGTAATGGCAAACTATCTTCTGCAAAACTTGCCAAGAAGCCCTAACAACCATGAAAGAAAACATAATAAGAAAGCTCATGACATAGAAGGTTTCCGGAAGTTTGTTATGGGAGCGAGGTTCTGCAAAGAACATGCTACTGAATGAATTAATGTTGCTATGTGTGCTAATTGATGCCTGTATATATTTACTTCTCATGTTATTTGAATGATCTCAAGCATTTCCATGCCTGAAACATTTTGGTTGAGTTAGCTATTCCAAGTTTATTTGTGTATGGTTGCTGAGTCGTATTGATGATTTTGTTGACTTTAGACCTAGCCCAGCTGATTTGAGTTGATTGGTCCGGCTTGTTCATGTTTGGTTACATCTTTACTAGTCTGGCTGCCTCCCCCCCGTCCATGTGCAACAGTCCTGGATTAATGCCAGCCTCACTTCCACCATGTTATTACCGCTGCCTGATTTGGAATGTTCTCAGAAATGCTTGCCAGTTTACATATGTTTGACCTCACTGTTTTTGGCTGCCGCATTTCTGGGCTCTACACACTTGACCGCACCTGAATGTCCACGCACAGATTTGCACTAGTTGTTATGTTATGATAAATAGGAACCTAGCCCACAGATGTGATTGTTAGCCTGTCTGTGTATGTGATTGTTAGTCTGTCTGTGTATGTTAGTTTCCTGTACAGCATCAACTCATAGCCATTGACTGTTCTTGCTGTCTGTTGTCATTGTTTCCAGTCAACACAGAACTCTACCACTGCTGTACGCTCACAGCATCTGTTCACTGGTTGGGGAAATCACCACAACATCACCACAAGTGTGTTATATTAATGAGGCTGTGGTGGTGTAGTGATTAGTGTGTTTGCCTGTCAAGACAATGGCCCAGGTTCAATGGCCCAGCTATGGTAGGATGATGTATTTCAACCAGTACAACTCTAGGTTCCACCCAGCTGTAGTATCTCACCACACCCAGCACTCACCACACCCAGCACTCACCACACCCAGCACTCACCACACTCAGCATTCACCACACTCAGCACTCACCACACTCAGCATTCACCACACTCAGCATTCACCACACTCAGCACACCACATTGTGCTAACAGCTTTTGGTGAAAGAGTGCAATTGGGAGAGTACAAGCCTTAACCGAGTGCAAGGAAATGCAACCTAAAGACTAAATGTCATGGCAGAGCAGACCAGGTCTTAAACCTTGGTTGGCAACTGGTCTAGGATGGAAGCTGCAACAAGCGGACAGTTAGAGCATTGCTTTACTGATCTGGCAGCTTCTATAGCTTATCTTGTTCCAGACATATTGGTGTTACCTTTCCTCTGGAGTAAACTAGACAGGCTGAGAGAGGGATCATGCTGCATGGACAACACATGGTCTCTACAATTCAGCTCAGAATGTGTGCTATGGAGAGATATAACTCCATTTTACAAACTACCTGTCAAGTCGGCCAGGTGCCAGTCAGTCAGTATACGTAAAGGCCTTACATCTACACCCCAGCAGCTGTGACTGTACCGTTATCTTTTCATAATAATAATAATAAGTGGTAGTTGATGAGCCCAAGCGAGCTCATGATATCACCAGTATAGCTCGCTGTCAGGTTGGGTAGCGTGCCCATCCACTTGATCTGTTACAAGAAATAAACAAAGGACCCATGTATATGCCTGGAGAGATGATGAGTATGTGCTGCCCGCCACACAAGTCAAGAGGCCGGTTCACATTCCAGAGCTGTTATGGTCAGTAACATGCCAGCCATCTTTATTTTAAAAGATATTTCCTGGTGCCCATTTTTAGGCAGGTTCTACCTGGGGCCTAGGTATATTACTGGTATCATTAGTGTTGGAACTCTTCACTGGCTGTTGAAGCTGAGGACAGAGCACTTATGGGAATGTCCCTAGTGCTGTGAAGTCAGTTCTGGACACATGTCAGTTAGTGACAATGTGCCTGTCTGTGACCTTGAACTGTTGACCAACAGGTTGACAGGCAGACAGGTGTAGTGCTAGTCCAAGTACTACTGAAGCTCCCTTGTGTTTAGTGCGTTCACAAATGTTTGCCCTCATTCATGTTCATGTTTTAAGAATGTATTGGTTACATCATTTTGAAATTGTTCCTGCTGTCTTATATTTACTCCCACCCAAGAAATATGTCTCTGATAGGTCCAAAGGCAATTGGAATCATGGAAAGCCAAAATTTCTTTGATGTCTTGATGAAAATGTATTGAATTCATGCTAACAAACTTGCTTTACAGAAATGCATGTTAATTCAGGTAAAGACACAAGGCATATCCTTTTCACTGTGTGATGTATTTCTCACAAGGACATTCCTGTGAACCACAGAGAATATTCATTATGGAACGCTGATGTTTCTGTGTGATATATTTCATAATATGAACTTCATCTCTGACCCATAATTTATATACCACATATAAACAAACATTGAGATCTGCTGTACAATCTCCAGAACAAAACAAATTTGGTTGGGTGTACATAATGATAAGGTTATATACTAAATCTCATCATTTTCTATCAGTTGATTACTGAGTTATAGAGTTGTATACAGGGTAAAACATTTGTGAATGCACTATAGTTCTTTTGTTTCACATAGCTGTTGGAAACTAATAGCTGGCATTGTTTTATGAGACTCATGTAATCTGTGTCTTATCGTTTCTGGTTTTCTGCTAAATGATTGTTTCCATTGTACTTAGATACCTATGTCGGGGAAGTGTTCTAATTAGCTGTCTCTTTCCAGTTTACAAATATCAGATGAGTGTGAACAAGTGTGACACAAATACTGGCTCTTCTAATTATTTGTCTTTGTTCAAGAAGGGTTATGAGGGACTATACCATCTGTGTTCTTGGGTTGTTGTAAACATGCCATCCACACTGCGGATGACACCGAGTCTAATAGAGGTTGTACTGGATAGTCTATACCTAGACTATTCTTCTCTTTCTCTCTTTTCCACTCACTCTGTCACTCTTTTTCTGTCAATCTATCTGCCACACTGTACATCACTCTCTCTGTCACTATCTCTCTGCCACTCTCTCTGTCTCCCTCTGAAGGTGTTTGTGCTGGAATATTTGAGTGGTTGGAGGTGTGTGTGCTGGAATATTTGAGTGGTTGGAGGTGTGTGGCAGAATATTTCAGTGGTTGGAGGTGTGTGGCAGAATATGTGTATGGTTAGAGGTGTGTGTGGTGGAATATTTGTGTGGTTGGTGAGAATATTTGTGTGGTTGGTGGAAATATTTGTGTGGTTGGTGGGAATATTTGTGTGGTTGGTGGAAATATTTGTGTGGTTGGTGGGAATATTTGTGTGGTTGGAGGTGTGTGTGCTGGAATATTTGTGTGTTTCTGGAGAGATATGTGGTGAAGTATTCCTGTATTGAGAGGCGTGTCATTCTTGTGGTGAAGTTTGTGTTTAAGATTGAAGGAATATTTATGGCTGTGACAGTCAAGACAATTATATAATTTAGGAAAATGGTGTAGCATAGGTGGGAGCGCAAGCGCAATTGAAATACCACAACTTTTATCATTTCTTTACTTATTCAGTCAAGCGGATATATGTTCACAACAGACGAGCAATTTCTCCGGTGGGCCTATTCTCATTGGTCGCGAGATCCGCACTGAGTCAGGCAGGGAGTCTGACGGTAGTACACGCTTACATAGGCACGGACACTTACGATTGACTGGTGTGCACACTCATACAGGTCCAGACACCTGATGTGAGGCCCTCAGTGGCGGGATATGGCTGAATGCCTCTAAGTCATATCCCATGGATGTGAGGGTCTGGCCAACCGCTCGCCTCATGCTCTCAGAGGTGAGATTCACCTCCTGCTCTCAGAGGTTTGACATTGAGTCGCCAGCGTCTGCAGCCTACCTTGTTAAAAGACGTACTGGTTATGCTTTCGTCTGGAGTAAACAAGGCAAGGCCAAGAGAGAGAACATGCTGTGTGGGCAACACATGTTCTCTGAAGCTATGCCCAGGCATTGTGCGATGGAATTTTGGCCAAATTCCAATCCACATACTTTTGTCTGTCAAGGTGCCACTCACATGTTGTTAAACTGATGCCACAACATATAAGGGTTTCTGGTTAAGGCCTGCATCAGAAGGTATCATTTGATGCTTGAATGCAGGCAGTTACTCCAGTGTGTCTGTAGTTCATGTGTTTGACACATTTAGCTTTCAAGTGTGGCTCACTTGTTATATCTCAGCTAGTTCTCAGTGGTTCAAGAAGTTTATGATTAGTTGGTTTGAATCACCTTAAAATCTGGCTTGAACTCTTCAGTCCGATGCACTAGCTTTCAGGTCACCTTAATCCCAAAATACAAATGCAATTCGTAATCCAGAATACCAGGCTCCAAACACAGCTGCGGGTGATTCACAAGCAGTCCACCTTGTATTGGTTTCCATAAAAAGGTATGAGTGCTAATTGTTCAGAAAGCAATGGCAAACTACTGAACGTAAACTGGCCAAGAACTCACAAACAGTAAAAAAAATGCTGGGGTTGACTGCAACGTTTTGTAAAGGCAACTAACTTCTTCTTCACCTCAAAAAGGGTTTGCATCTATCAGTGTAAGGTTAGTGTAGACATTTTCTTCCCCATTAGGTCGCAGAGTATCTTCACTTCACAAATGGTGTTACAATGCTTTCATTCCCCTTTCTGGTACTTGAACTTGACATCTTTGGAGAGATATTGTAAGCACGGCTTACACAGACAAGATGGGGTTAGGTCTAGACAGGCAGTGTTCCCTCCACAGATTTGAGCTGATTTATTGTCAGCAGACCCCCAACCCAAAGTTCAATAGAGATACAAGTTGATGAAAACTATATTTGGTTTACCACCGCCTAATCTTCCTGCTGCTTATGCTCTACTTACACACCTGACACTTCAACTCTCACCTCCTCAAGTACTGGACATCTAGTGTTGATTCCCCTTCACCCTCCTAGCCTAGCCTGACATGAGGAATGATATTTATGTATATTGTGATAGACATTTAGCCTGGCTGCATGCATGAATGTCCCATCCCGTTATCTAGCTTCACTGTTGAGGTCCGGGTGTTAGACTCCTCATCAACGGAGAATGTGTGTGCTGATGTCATTGTGCCTACATGTGTCATTCTGTTGCTGCTTGCTTGATTACATGTCACTGTTTCAATGATGACTAGTCATGGTCGTTGACCAGAATATCCTCTTTGTCATGATGTCATTTGATGTAGTTTAAGATTACATGTCACTGTTTCAATGATGACTAGTCATGGTCGTTGACCAGAATATCCTCTTTTTTTATCCTTGTTTTAGCTACATTGTGTGAAATAGTTGACTGACCGGTTATGTTGGAGGTCCCATAAATCAAAAGTCCTTGTTTTAGCTACATTGTGTGAAAGAGTTGACTGATTGTTCAGTTGACTGATTGGTCTGCTTGAACTGGTGTGGAAATGTCTAATGTCTGTTTGAAATTAACTTAACCAAGTCTGCCAATATCTACTTTAAAATTAACTTGACCAAGTGTGCCAATATCTCCTTTGAAATTAATTTGACCAAGTGTGCCAATGTCTACTTTGAAATTAACTTGACCAAGTGTGCCAATGTCTACTTTGAAATTAATTTGACCAAGTGTGCCAACGATGGTGTTTCCACCTTGTCGTGGTGGGGGAGCTTGAGTTTCTCAATTACCCTGAGAGCTATGCCGGTGGTAGCGTAGCTACCAGCAGGGCCTCCCAAGCCGGACAGGTCAAAGGGTAGAGAACAGACAAAGAGAAACACCCTGGTCCTCCAGGTTGGGGGTTGAAGCGTGGGGTTAACATCCCCACCTTTGTAAAAACCTTTCTTTGTTACGAAACAAATACATGAGCCTCGATATCGGACTGAAAAAAACTACCAGGCGGGTTTTAGACAAAACAGATCAACAATAGATCAGATATTTATCTTACGACAAATAGCCGAGAAACATTGGGAATATAAAAGAGATCTCCATAACATTTTTGTGGATTTTAAAAAGGCTTATGATAGTGTCCATAGGAATAGTCTATGGAATGCTATGCAGGAATTTGGAATACCAAGGAAGTTAATCAACATGACCAGACTATGCATGGAAGATACTTATAATATAGTAACATATAAAGGCAGGAAATCAGACCCCTTCCAAATAACATCTGGCTTGAAACAGGGTGATGCACTATCGCCGCTACTCTTCAATCTGGCTCTAGAGAAAGTTGTAAGGAAGGTAAAGGAGGAATGTGATATTGGAGGAACATCCAAGCTGCTTGGTTATGCAGATGATATAGATATTATAGGGCAAAGTGAACAAAAGACATTGGAAATATTAACTCACTTAAAGGAAAAAGCCCAACAGATGGGACTGGTTATCAACCAAGATAAGACAGAATATATGGTAATTTCAAGAGACGGAATGGCTAGAAACTCTGGCCACATACAAATAGATAATATGACCATTAAAAGAACGGAAACATACAAATACCTGGGTACGATCTTCAACTGCTCCAACATCATAAGGGAAGAAATACAAACTAGAATCAATTCTGGAAATAAGATATACTATGCACTACAACATCTACTAAAATCAAAGGCGCTATCTCGTAACACCAAAATCACAATATACAAAACACTGATCAGACCAGTTGTGCTGTATGGCTCTGAAACCTGGAGTACAACGAAAGGAGACGAAGCCTTGTTACAAACCTTTGAGAACAAAATTTTAAGACGCATCTTTGGACCCATTAGGGATACACAAAGTGGAGAGTGGAAAAGAAGAAGTAACAAAGACATTTATGATCTGTTTAAGTCCCCGCTAATCACTGGTATCATGAAGGCTAATAGACTACAATGGCTGGGGCATATAGAAAGAATGGAAGATATTAGGGAAACAAAACTCGCTTACACTCAGGAAATAAATGACCGTAGACCCCGAGGTAGACCAAGAAGGCGGTGGAGAGATAATACATGTACAGACCTACAAGCACTTGGAATCAACGACTGGCAAGAGAAGGTCCACCAGAGAGACGAATGGAGACGGATTGTATTTGCAGCAAAGAACCTCAATGGCTCGGAACGCTGAAGAAGAAGAAGAAGTGTGCCAACATCTACTTTGAAATTAACTTGACCAAATGTGCCAACATTTATTATGCAGTTATTTTGACCTATTATGGGAGTACCTACTATGCAAATATCTAGACCAATAATTTAAATGTCTGCTATGAAATTATCTTGACCATGTGTGCCAATATCTACTATGAAATTATTGTGATCACTTATGATAATATTCGACTTGAAGAGCATCACCAACACTCTGTTTATGAATCTTTTGTTGTTCATTTACACGTTCAGACCAACTGATCATACCCTGGGACATGTTGCTAGGGTACAGTACTCACACACACACCAACCATACATTGCCTTGATTTGATTGATTGATATTTGACTTGTACATGACAATCTGGAAGCCAGGAAGAAGTAAATATTGCTAGTTAGCATACTAAGCAAGTAAAAATATAAATGGCATATTTAAGAAGCAAGCAAAAATTGCCAGGTTCTAGCTAGTAAACACACCAGATACCAAACAGCATCAACATGTTTGCCATATTGTATATTGCTTTGTTGGACTTTCATTTTGCTTGTTTCATTTTCTAACACAATGTTTCTGAGTTGAATAGTTCCATAATATTGTAGTTGTGAATGTGTAGTTAACAAATATTACATTTGACAGAGCCTGTTTTTTTTTTTTTTTTGAGTGTGTGTTCATGTGCATCTTCATTTTACAGTAATTTCTCTTTGATCATGATGTGTTTGTGTATGTGTGTGATCGTCAGTATTTTATATATCTTAACTTTAACATCTCACCAATTTTTCTTATGTGTTTTCTTCATGTATTATATCCTTTGGAATGGATATGTTTCATAATAAATGTCTATAGGCTGCTCTGTTGCAAAGGTATTATGGTCGCAATTTGTAATCCTGTATGCCATGTTCGAAACACAGCTGTGGATGATTTGGCAGCAGAGTGCCTTACGTGGGTTTCTATACAATGATATGAGTACTGGTTGTTTAGAAAGCACTGGCAAACTACTGAATGTAAAACTTGCCCAGAAATCACAAACAGAAAAAAATGCTGGGGTTGACTGCTACATCCTGTACTGTAAAGGATATGCAATTAACTATCATCATATTAGGAGTATTAGATCATCAAAGTTAAAGTACTATATCGTCAGACTAACAGTGCTAAATCATCAGATTAAAAGTACTACATCAGCAGATTAAAAGTACTAGATCATCAATTTAAAAGTCATAGATCTTCAGATTCATAAGTAAAAATACTAGTTTATTATGTGTGTGAAAGTACTTCATATTTGGACTAAAAGTACTAGATTATCATTCCAAATGTATTGTATCATCAGACTAAAACTATTAGCATTTGTATGTAAAAGTACTGGGTGATCTGTGTAAAAGACCTAGATGATCTCTTTTAGCATACCGGACACACTGTTTTTTGAATGTATGTTTAAATGTAAATAATTAACATATGGTAAGTATGAACATTTGATGGGTGATTCCATGTCTTGCTAAAATGATTTTATCTGGCATACCGACTGTTTGCCCATTACGTGGGCATGTATGTCACAGTGTGCTACCATATATATATATATATATATATATATATAGTTATTGTCAGCGTAAAGCATATCAAACATACATCAATACGTGTACATCTCATCAGTGTTCACATATTCTCAATGTTTATTTATGTTACATAGTTGTTATAAGGTTTATTAACGAGCTGTTGAGATATAACTTTGGTAAAACATGTTTTGACCAGCCAGCACTGAACATGGAGGGAAACTGCTCAACCCTTACTGACAGGACATTGATCAGTAAACCATATAACTGACCCTTGTATACACCTGGAGGTGTGTTGGACACATGGTGGTAGCCCCGTATTTGACATATAACTATCGACACCCGCTGGGTGTGGTGGTCAGTATCACACGGCCGCAGCACGCAGATACAGATGTGGGTTTCTGGAACATGATGTCACTGTCTGTCACACACACCGGTCTTAAACATCTGGTGTGCTGATGTTGAGATAGCCTGTTCATCTGCTACACCGGACAGTTGCACTCAAATGTTGACTTCTTGTTCTTGACTTTGGGTCGTAAATTACCAGTACCTCTGAAGTTGGAGTGGGTTACCCTGATAGCGAGGGAAACTGGTAATAGGGAACGTGATCCCACATTTAAACAACAGAACATAATCAATGTAGCACATGTGTGGACTAAGCTTCAGTTCAAAGCAAGGAAATTAGAAAATAAAAAACCACCACACAGCAGAAGAGAATTGTATCAAGATTCAGAGCTCTCTTTCATACAGTCAGTGAAAGTGTTTATTCCATCAGCCACCTTTCATCTCTGCAACATAGCTTGCCCTCGGCCCTCCCATGGCAATAGTGAGTCAGTCAGTTAACTGGCCATTGATAGTTTGCCATGAATAGATCTATACTCACTTCCACGAGGTCACATACTACTGCCAGTGGCTTTTAAAATAAGCCTGCCAGTGATCACATGAGGTGATGTATATGATGTAAAAAAAGTCGCTTAATAGTCAACACGGTCAACTTCATTGCACCGGGTTTCCCCATATGGCTCAGTCTCTTTCCGCTGCATGGAAAGCGTTGCACAAAGCACACACTCCGTAGCTCCAGCGACGACCCTCAGGAGTCCCCAAAAACATGCACTCGTGAACTGAAGGACGCAGCCCGGAATCGAACCCACAACCCCTCGGAGCCTGAGTCAGACAGCTTGACCACTTCAACACGGAGACTCCCTAAATGTATATGATGTTCATCAACTGACTGCAGGGTTCCAGTACACACATATGTTACTTCTGTGTGCTATGTTTCATATATAGACAATGCATTCATAAATTGTAACAAGAGAACACTAGCTATCATGAATGGCTGCAAGACACCTCACTCGTGTGTTACAAACATGGCTATAATACATGTGGTGTAGCATGTTTATTCATTCTCTCAGTTCTCCAAGTTGTACCAACAGATACTTAGGGGCATGAACAATCAATGCATAAATTACTGGAGAAGCCAGATTTGTATAAATTTAGTATTCTGTGGCCGGTCACCCTGGCCTAAGTGTTAGTGACTTTCTCCGTAGTCCCGTTTATTCACGTGAGCAAACGCAGCTGCGCGTGAATCGGTAGCGGTTCTTGTCGCACCAGTTACTTATGGGATATGTGACCTGGCCGCTTAGAAAGCAATGGCAAACTACTGGGCGTAATCTTGCCAATAAATTAACAACAGCTGTAAAATTCTGGTGTTGACAGCGATGTCCTGTAATAGGATATGCAAAACAAAAAAAAGTATTCTGTGACCAAAGTAAAAAGTATGAGAACACAGTGTAAGATGGCTGGGATTCAAGGAGTACAGTCGGTGACACTTAAAATGTTATCTGTCAGTGAAAGAGTGACACAGTTCTGTGACTGTTTCAATAACTCATCTGTCCAGTAACGACACCAAAATGATAAGAGTATGTGTGTCATGTAGATATCATCTCAGTGCATGTTTGTGATCACTGATAAACCCATGTGCTTTCACTAACAATGCTGATACAACCATGTGAATGTAGTGCTGTACTCATATGTTCATGTCTGTTTCAGTTAGACTATGTCCGTAGTGTACTTTATTAACTACTTCTGTGCTGAGGGTTGTACCTTCTGTAGTTGTCTGTTCTTGACTTGTACCAAACATGTCATGTGTGGTTTTCTGTTCTTGATGTGCACCAATCATCTTACATATGGTTGTCTATTCTTGATGTGCACCAATCATTTTACATATGGTTGTCTATTCTTGATGTGTACCAATCATCTTATGTGAGATTGTCTATTCTCGATGTGTACCAATCATCTTATGGTTGTGTATTCTCGATGTGTACCAATCATCTTATGTGTAGTTGTCTATTCTCGATGTGTACCAATCATCTTATGTGTGGTTGTCTATTCTCAGTGTGTACCAGTCATCTTATGTGTGGTTGTCTATTCTCAATGTGCACCAATCATCTTATGTGTGGTTGTCTTTTCTTGATGTGTACCAATCATCTTATGTGTGGTTGTCTATTCTCGATGTGTACCAGTCATCTTATGTGTGGCTGTCTATTCTTGATGTATACCAATCAATATATCATGTGTTGTATATATTTATGTCTATCTGTATGGTTGTGTATTTCCCCATTTTTGCCATCATTAGATATATCTTCTTCTTCTTCTTCTGCGTTCATCCAGAGTTTTTTCGGACGTGATTGCGTTGTGTCTGTTTAAAGCAGAGCTGCATTCTTGTGCCATTAGGCTGACACATCCGACTTCTGTGGGTATTTTTTGACCGGGTTAACCTTCCCGGGATTAGATATATCTATATATCTGTATGGTTGTGCATTTCCTCATTGTTGCCCTTCAGTAGTTATATATGTCTATCTGTATGGTTGTGTATTTCCCCATTGCTGTCATCACTATATATATGTCTATCTGTATGGTTGAGTATTTCTCCATTGTTGTCATCACTAGATATATGTCTATCTGTATGGTTGAGTATTTCTCCATTGTTGTCATCACTAGATATATGCCTATCTGTATGGTTGAGTATTTCTCCATTGTTGTCATCACTAGATATATGTCTATCTGTATGGTTGAGTATTTCTCCATTGTTGTCATCACTAGATATATGCCTATCTGTATGGTTGTGTGCTTGCCCATTGTTGGCTTCCCTTGTCAGATGTGTCTAACTGTGTGGTGGTCTTTGTCTAAATTATATACATGTTCCTATTATATATGTCTTATTGTATGGTTGTCAGTGTCTCCATGATCGACATGTTTATTTCTCTTGTTTGTCACGCTGTATGTTAAAACAGTTATTTGTCGTGCTATTGTTAATTGAATACATAACAATAACAGAAAGTGCCACAACATCTCTTAATTAGGATTCAATGTTTATTATGATTTGTCAGCTTTGAGATGGATAAACATCAGCTTTATCATTGAAATTAATGTTTATTTTATCGAAGATACAACATTCCCTCTTTACTTAAAAATGCTATGGGGGATAACAAACAGAAATGCATAATTATGATGATACATAAAGTTAAAAACATAAATCTCACATGTATATATTTATGTGATGTAGTTTACGTGGCCATATGTGATGCTTAAACTTCTGACATTTGGCATCAGCTCCAGAAGTTGTTTACAACAGCTTACACATAATATTGTCACCATGATGCTGTGTATAACTCTACAACAGTAGTATTTCACATCTGTGTGAATGTGCTATTTGCAGTACATAACACAGATGGCCGGTCTCCCTGGCCAAAGGGTTTAACGTCTTTCTCCGTAATCCTGTATATTCTCATGAGCAACGCAGCTGCGCGAGATTCGGTTGCAGATCGCACCGCATTGTTTACTTACGGGGGTATGTGAGCCAGTCGCTCAGAAAGCAATGGCAAACTACTGAGCGTAATCTTGCCTTGTACATCAACAGCAGCTGAAAGATACTGGTGTTGACTGTTCATCATGTAAAGGATGTGCAACATTTAAAAAAACATAGGTATAGATAATTATGGTTTCATTACATTCTTGTCATGTGTTGCTTATGTCATTTATACCTCATAAACTGCTGGTTAATTGTTTCTGTTAAAAGCTTGTATTAAATTGCATATTTGTGACATATATGAGATGAACATACTGATTGATATCTATATTCTAGCAGCTTCTGCTGGTCTGGGATCTGGAACAGTTATCGGCATCATCGTTGGTCTTCTGATCCTCATTGTCATTATTGTCGTTGTTCTCTTCCTGGTCTTCAAGAGGAAACCAGAGCTTGTGGGCAGACTCCGAGGCCTTGGAGGGAAAGGAGGGGAGGAGGAGCGAGGGAAGAGTGACGATGGAAAGTAAGTCTAGTGTTAGAGTAGGGATAATGTGGTAATGTTTTTACATCAGTTAGTGGGGATATGAACTGGCTGGAAAGGGACAATGAGTTAAGATGAATTGAGAAATTAACTGTCTTTTTAGAACAATGAGCTTGATTAATGGGGATATTAACTGTCTTGATAAGATAATGAATGAGATGAGTGCAAATATGAACAGTCTTGATAAGACAATGAATTAGATGAATGGGGATATTAACTGTCCTGATAAGACAATGAATGAGATGAGTTGGACTTTCGGTCGTCAGCCAGCATGGCGGTTAGGCGTTGAGCCGTTAAGGCCTATGGCATGTTTATGCTTGTGGCTACGGTTTGCAATCATTTTTCTCATGTTGGATTGGTAGTACATGGTTCCGTCGCTCTGCTACTGAGTGAGTGCGTGGGCGACACCGTGAGCTGTGAAATTCACGTGGAATGCTTTTACATCTGTCCTGTGCAGTGAACTGCATGTTCGGAACAATGGCTACCGGCGGTTGCTGAATTGACTGTTTTGCCCTTTCGGTTCATGAGTGCATTTTTCAGGAGACTCCTGGGAGTCGGCACTGAAGCTGCGGAGTTCGTGCTTTATGCGACACTTTCGGCAGGTCACCCTGTGGTAAAAGACCGAGCCATGTGAGAAAACCCGGGTCAGTGAGGTCTTTCTGGTGACTGCCGAGTCCATCGACAATGAACTGTGGTATTCGGGGATGAATTTTGTGTTGACATTCTGATGGCAGCATTATGCACAGTGTACCTGTGCGGACTGTTGGATTGCTGAGACTCCTGACTATTTCACTTTTCACATTGGACAGTGGGGGACATTTTGTGTGGTATTTGCTGGCATGGGAATGGGGCATAATGGGGACGAGCCGTTGCCTTGAAGTTGGAACCTCGACTAACTAACTAACTAACTAACTGAGATGAGTGGAAATATGAACAGTCTTGATAAGACAATGAATTAGATGAATGGGGATATTAACTGTCTTAATAAGACAGCGAGTTGTCGAGTGGCTAGAATGCTGGGCTCTCATTCGGGAGATCCGGGTTCAAATCCTTAGTAAGGTGTTGAGTGTTTTCTGTCCGGGGCAAAAAGAAAACTATAACCTGCACAGTTTGCAGCGACTGCACTAGCCATGCGGCCTTAATTCCTCAGGCTCAAGACCCCCCTGTCCTACACCACAAGATACTATAGGCAGTAAATGACAGTAAAATTACAGATAAGACAACAAATGAGATGAGGGGAAATATGAACAGTCTTGATAAAACAATGAATTAGATGAATGGGGATATTAACTGTCTTGATAAGACAATGAATTAGATGAATGAGGATATTAACTGTCTTGATAAGACAACGAATGAGATGAATGGGGATATTAACTGTCCTGATGAGACAATGAATTAGATGAATGGGGATATGAACTGTCTTAATAGAACAATGAATTAGGTGAATGGAGATACAAACTGTCTTGATAGAACAATGGATTAGATGAATCAGTTCAGTTGTCAGTTATCAGTTGGGGTATCTTCGTTGCACTCCGGACATGTCCATAGGTGCTCAGATCCCCCCCCCCCCCCCCAGCATATGCATCAGCGTCCGGTGGCTAATAGTGCCAGTTCTGTGTTGGTTGACGAGGCACTTTGTTTTCCCGATGTACCTCTCGCATCTGGCAGTGCGTCTGGCCGATACTTACTCCCAGGTCTTTCATCCTGAACAGCGATGTGGAATCACTGACGTCAAAGTCCTCTGTTCTCGCCAAATCTTTAAGGACGTTAATAACATCGGCACGATCCATGGGCTGGCCATCTACATGGGGTGCAGAGCCAGCCAGTTTGTCAGCTCTTTCATTTCCCTCGACTCCCGCATGTCCCGGGACGAAGATGAAGGTGACTTTACGGACAACAGACTTCCGCAGCGATTCAGTCCACTGTCTACGTACAGATCCAGCTTCGACCTTCTGAATCATGCTCATTGAATCACTTAGTACACACACGTTGGTATAATGCTGTGATTCCAGCCATATGAAAGCCTGTGTAACTGCCATCACCTCCATCGTCATGCTGCTCGTGGTCATAGAGTGGGCACCACTGGATTCTTGAACGGTTCGGCCCGCTGAACGGGCTGTAAAAGCCCACGCACTTCTCTGCTGCTTTACAACGGATCCATCTGTATAGATGAGCACTTTGGGGCTATCTGAGTGTTCATAGATGAGCGCGTTAACCTCTGCATTGACAGCGGCAGGGTTCTGCTCTCTGCACCGTCTGTCGAGTGTGATAATGCAGGAGAAAGTGCACTTAAAGGCTGGAGGCACCGGCACCCATTCCTTGCCGGGGTTGATACTGGTAAGACTGCAGACCTGTCTGACGACATCTTCCGCCCGACCCATCCATGATTTGCCCCTCTTTAGCCTGTCACCTTTTTCTCTGAATATAGCGTCATGCAGAGGGTGCTGCTCATCTGCACTTATTTTTAAGTATGCACGAGCTCTCCAGATCTTGATCCTGTGTTCCATTGTCGGGAAGTCAAGGAGGTATCTCATTGCTACACAGCTGGTGTCTCTCGTGCAGCCCAAAATGATGCGCATGGCTTCGTTTTGTACCTTTTCGAGTCTTCCAATCTGTGTAGGGCTGACAGTGAGGATGGCCAGGGCATACTCGATGCGTGAAAGTACAAGTCCTTGGAACAGAAGTATTAGCAGTCTTTGCTCGATATTGGCAGTCGCCATGACTCTCATTGCTGACAAACCTTTTCGAGCCTTCGTTATGACATAATCGACATGATCTCTGAAGGACAGGCTACGATCAAGCCTCACGCCAAGATATGTCATTGACTGGGTTCTACTCAAACTGCTCCCATCCATTCTTACTGCCGGCAGGTCTGTTTTCACAATATGGTTGTTTAGTGAGAACCATGTAACCGTTGCCTTTGCAGGATTGACAAGGGCATCGGCATCAGCACACCATGAGGAAATTCGATCTAGTTCGCCCTGCATATCATTGGCAATCGCCTGTCTATCTCGACCCTGTCGATACACGAGGATGTCGTCAACGAATGACAGAGTCCTACCCCTCCCGTCCAACTGTTGTTCAGTGATCGGCACCGTATACACGTTGAATAGTACTGGTGACAGTGGTGAACCCTGCGGCAATCCTGGACATATCGTTATCGGCTCAGAAGACCAACTCCCGCATCTTAGCACCACCTTCCTTTGGAGCAGAACTGCAGCTATCCATCGTACAAGGTGAGGGTGCACTTTCAGTCTGAGGAGGGTTTGCGTCAAGTGCTCAAAAGATACTCTGTTATATGCGTCCTCTAAGTCTATGGCGGCCGCACATGTCTCTTCTCTGACCTGAAATCCTTCGTAAACATCTTGAGCAAAGACTGCCGCATTCAGCCATGACTCTTTGTTGCGTCTGTATCCTCCAAGTGTGGGCGGGAAGCAGCCGAGCTGTTCCAAGTCCCAAGCAAGTCTGTGTGCTACAATTTTCTCCAGTAGGTTGCCAACAGTGTTCTGCATCGTAATGATTCTGTAGCCGCTTATCTTGGAATGGTCTTTGTTCGGTTTTGGCAGCGGCAGCAAGTAGCTGTGTAGCCATTCTTCTTTGACCTGACCCCTCTGGATACTGGTGTTGAATTCTCTGGCCAGTTCTTCCATGTCATCATCTGATATCACCATTAGGTCACCATATCGGATGCCGTCTGGGCCTGGGGCGGTGTTAGGTGATTTCTTGAGCATCGCACGCAATATCTCAGCTGTGATTGTCCATTCTTCGTCTGTCCCGACCCCCTCGCACAACTGAGAGAGTGTCGTTGTGGTCCTCTGATGAATGGAGATATTAACTGTCTAACTGATTCTCTTCTCCTCCATTCTCCCCTTTTTGTGTTCCCCCCTGATCTTCTTCTCCTCCACTCCCCCCTGATCCCAATCCTTTACATGAGTGGTATGACAGCAGTTACCAGTTGCTACTGCTGATTGTGTACATCGTGTGGTTTCTTGTTCTTTCAGAGACCCAGCCGAGGAAGAGAAGCTCATCAAGAAGGAAGAGTGAGTACACTGGTTGTTTTCACCATCTGTATATCTTGTCTGTGTTGTTAGCCTGTGTATCCTACACCTTGAATTCTCCCAATACTTTTACAAAGCATGTGTATAAGAATATACAAGGAGGCTTCACATGAAAACCTGATAGAAATTACAATTACCATGCCAGTGACTTGTAACCTGTCAATATTATTGTTAAGAATGTCAAGAATGTTAATGATGTCACATCAAGGTGCTGGCGAATATCGTAACGTCATAAGGACAGTTTTAAGATGGCCACCCCACTTTTGACATGCACCAAAAAGGAGCAGCATTCTTTTATCTTCTATTTTTTTTTTTTTTAAATTAGGGAAGGGGGTGAAACCTATATAAATTCATTGGGAAATGAAGATCCAATATGATGATACATGCCAGTCAGTCCAGCAAGTGTGTGAGTGGAATAGGAAGTTTTGACCTGCTATCAAACCCAAATGACTTTGCACTTCTGAATAAAGGTGTCCATTTGCAACATGACAATGCTCGATCCCATACTGCGCGTACAACGGTTTAAACCATCGAAGACCTCCACTTTCAGTGTGCACCACATCCCCTGTACTCGCCAGACCTAGCCTTAAGTGATTTCCGCCTGTTTGGACAACACAAAGAGTCATTGGGAGGTTTAAGGCTTTCATTTGAAGGCCCCTTGTACAAACAAGGACATTCCTTGGGCACACAGAAATATGCTTTTCCACACGTGTATGTGTGTGTTAGGTGTTCTGGACCAGTACTATCAGTGATATTTGTCTGTGACACTGTCTTAATCCAGCCAGCATCAAGTCTGTGGGCCTGTCTTTTCTACCATTGATCTGTCCAGTGTTTGCCAATGCCTCTCTTCTCATGACATGACTAGAGAATATTGTCTCTGTCTTCTAGTTGTGTACAGTGTTCTACTTTGATCTGTCCAGTGTTTGTCAATGTCTCTCTTCTCATGACATGACTAGAGAACATTGTCTCTATCTTTTAGTTGTGTACAGTGTTCTACTTTGATCTGTCCAGTGTTTGCCAATGCCTCTCTTCTCATGACATGACTAGAGAATATTGTCTCTGTCTTCTTGTTGTGTACAGTGTTCTACCATTGATCTGTCCAGTGTTTGCCAATGCCTCTCTTCTCATGACATGACTAGAGAATATTGTCTCTGTCTTCTAGTTGTGTACAGTGTTCTACTTTGATCTGTCCAGTGTTTGCCAATGCCTCTCTTCTCATGACATGACTAGAGAATATTGTCTCTGTCTTTTAGTTGTGTACAGTGTTCTACTTTGATCTGTCCAGTGTTTGCCAATGCCTCTCTTCTCATGACATGACTAGAGAATATTGTCTCTGTCTTCTAGTTGTGTACAGTGTTGTACCATTGATCTGTCCAGTGTTTGTCAATGCCTCTCTTCTCATGACATGACTAGAGAATATTGTCTCTGTCTTCTAGTTGTGTACAGTGTTCTACTTTGATCTGTCCAGTGTTTGCCAATGCCTCTCTTCTCATGACATGACTAGAGAATATTGTCTCTGTCTTCTAGTTGTGTACAGTGTTCTACCATTGATCTGTCCAGTGTTTGCCAATGCCTCTCTTCTCATGACATGACTAGAGAATATTGTCTCTGTCTTCTAGTTGTGTACAGTGTTCTACCATTGATCTGTCCAGTGTTTGCCAATGCCTCTCTTCTCATGACATGACTAGAGAATATTGTCCCTGTCTTCTAGTTGTGTACAGTGTTCTACCATTGATCTGTCCAGTGTTTGCCAATGCCTCTCTTCTCATGACATGACTAGAGAATATTGTCCCTGTCTTCTAGTTGTGTACAGTGTTCTACCATTGATCTGTCCAGTGTTTGCCAATGCCTCTCTTCTCATGACATGACTAGAGAATATTGTCCCTGTCTTCTAGTTGTGTACAGTGTTCTACTTTGATCTCTCCTGTGTTTGTCAATGTCTCTCTTCTCATGACATGACTAGAGAATATTGTCTCTGTCTTCTAGTTGTGTACAGTGTTCTACCATTGATCTGCCTATTCCAGTCACTTGTTGTCAGTGACTCTAGCTGTTCTTTGCCTCCAAGCTCTTCCTAGTTGATTTCATACTATGCACAGTCATAAAGAATAATTTTAGTATTTTACAGAGTCTAAGTCACAAATGAAACATTTCAGACAGATAGACTGGCTCCTGGCCATCTTGACAGATGATAAAACGTAGTAATACCACTCCAAAGCACAAAGCCTGGACTGGATTTAGAGGCCATGTGTTGCCCATGCAGCATGATCCATCTGTCAGCCTGTCTAGTTTACTCCAGAGGAAAGGTAACACCAATACATATTGAACAAGACCAGCTGCATAAGCTTCTGGATCAGCAAAGCAATGATCTAACTGTCCACCTCTCAGAGTTTTCCGACAAAGGCTTAGGGCCTGGTCTGCCTTACCATGATATTTAGTCTTTAGGTTGCATTAGGATAAGGCCATCCTCCACCCGAAGACGTTGGTACAATGTGGGGTGTCAGGCTTTACATGCGCCACCCAACATGTGACGCTAACAGAAAGCAGGTAATACCATCAACTGTCACATGGTAGCTTCCATATCTGACTTAGATCTGAGTAGAGAAACATCACAGACATAAGAAGTAAATAGTTTATGTTGGTGGGAAATGATGAGGAAATCATTGGGACATTGCTTGTCTACACCATCCGTGTCATACTTCTTTACCTTCAAGAGTAATATCTGTCAGTTTGAGCATCATATCTGTCAGTGTGAGCATCATATCTGTCAGTGTCAATATTCTGTCTGTCAGTGTTAGCATCATATCTGTCAGTGTCAATATTCCATCTGTCAGTGTGAGCATCATATCTGTCAGTGTCAATATTCCATCTGTCAGTGTGAGCATCATATCTGTCAGTGTCAATATTCCATCTGTCAGTGTTAGCATCATATCTGTCAGTGTGAGAATCATATCTGTCAGTGTCAATATTCTGTCTGTCAGTGTTAGCATCATATCTGTCAGTGTCAATATTCCATCTGTCAGTGTGAGCATCATATCTGTCAGTGTGAGAATCATATCTGTCAGTGTCAATATTCTGTCTGTCAGTGTTAGCATCATATCTGTCAGTGTCAATATTCCATCTGTCAGTGTGAGCATCATATCTGTCAGTGTGAGAATCATATCTGTCAGTGTCAATATTCTGTCTGTCAGTGTTAGCATCATATCTGTCAGTGTGAGAATCATATCTGTCAGTGTCAATATTCTGTCTGTCAGTGTTAGCATCATATCTGTCAGTGTCAATATTCCATCTGTCAGTGTGAGCATCATATCTGTCAGTGTGAGAATCATATCTGTCAGTGTCAATATTCTGTCTGTCAGTGTGAGCATCATATCTGTCAGTGTCAATATTCCATCTGTCAGTGTTAGCATCATATCTGTCAGTGTCAATATTCCATCTGTCAGTGTTAGCATCATATCTGTCAGTGTCAATATTCCATCTGTCAGTGTTAGCATCATATCTGTCAGTGTCAATATTCCATCTGTCAGTGTGAGCATCATATCTGTCAGTGTCAATATTCCATCTGTCAGTGTGAGCATCATATCTGTCAGTGTCAATATTCCATCTGTCAGTGTTAGCATCATATCTGTCAGTGTCAATATTCCATCTGTCAGTGTGAGCATCATATCTGTCAGTGTCAATATTCCATCTGTCAGTGTGAGCATCATATCTGTCAGTGTGAGCATCATATCTGTCAGTGTCAATATTCCATCTGTCAGTGTTAGCATCATATCTGTCAGTGTCAATATTCCATCTGTCAGTGTGAGCATCATATCTGTCAGTGTCAATATTCCATCTGTCAGTGTTAGCATCATATCTGTCAGTGTCAATATTCCATCTGTCAGTGTTAGCATCATATCTGTCAGTGTCAATATTCCATCTGTCAGTGTGAGCATCATATCTGTCAGTGTCAATATTCCATCTGTCAGTGTGAGCATCATATCTGTCAGTGTCAATATTCCATCTGTCAGTGTGAGCATCATATCTGTCAGTGTCAATATTCCATCTGTCAGTGTGAGCATCATATCTGTCAGTGTCAATATTCCATCTGTCAGTGTGAGCATCATATCTGTCAGTGTCAATATTCCATCTGTCAGTGTGAGAATCATATCTGTCAGTGTCAATATTCCATCTGTCAGTGTGAGAATCATATCTGTCAGTATTAACATCATATCTGTCAGTGTCAATATTCCATCTGTCAGTGTGAGAATCATATCTGTCAGTGTCAATATTCCATCTGTCAGTGTTAGCATCATATCTGTCAGTGTCAATATTCCATCTGTCAGTGTGAGCATCATATCTGTCAGTGTGAGAATCATATCTGTCAGTGTCAATATTCTGTCTGTCAGTGTGAGCATCATATCTGTCAGTGTCAATATTCCATCTGTCAGTGTTAGCATCATATCTGTCAGTGTCAATATTCCATCTGTCAGTGTTAGCATCATATCTGTCAGTGTCAATATTCCATCTGTCAGTGTTAGCATCATATCTGTCAGTGTCAATATTCCATCTGTCAGTGTGAGCATCATATCTGTCAGTGTCAATATTCCATCTGTCAGTGTGAGCATCATATCTGTCAGTGTCAATATTCCATCTGTCAGTGTTAGCATCATATCTGTCAGTGTCAATATTCCATCTGTCAGTGTGAGCATCATATCTGTCAGTGTCAATATTCCATCTGTCAGTGTGAGCATCATATCTGTCAGTGTGAGCATCATATCTGTCAGTGTCAATATTCCATCTGTCAGTGTTAGCATCATATCTGTCAGTGTCAATATTCCATCTGTCAGTGTGAGCATCATATCTGTCAGTGTCAATATTCCATCTGTCAGTGTTAGCATCATATCTGTCAGTGTCAATATTCCATCTGTCAGTGTTAGCATCATATCTGTCAGTGTCAATATTCCATCTGTCAGTGTGAGCATCATATCTGTCAGTGTCAATATTCCATCTGTCAGTGTGAGCATCATATCTGTCAGTGTCAATATTCCATCTGTCAGTGTGAGCATCATATCTGTCAGTGTCAATATTCCATCTGTCAGTGTGAGCATCATATCTGTCAGTGTCAATATTCCATCTGTCAGTGTGAGAATCATATCTGTCAGTGTCAATATTCCATCTGTCAGTGTGAGAATCATATCTGTCAGTGTCAATATTCCATCTGTCAGTGTGAGAATCATATCTGTCAGTATTAACATCAGATCAGGAAGCATAACATCCACATTGTGTTTCTACAGTGCCGTGAAGGTGGAAAACGAAACTGATGAAGGCAAACCCGAGCAAGCGGTTGAGGAAGCTCAAGAAGAGTTTGAGCCGGACAGTAAACCAGAGGCACAGCCTACCCCTGATGCTGGGGCTCCACAAGGAGATAAGGTGAGCTTCATATAGACACCACTGGTGGCTGTGACTGCAGCATCCAGGGACACCATAGAAAGTCTTTATTTTCAAAGGGTTAAGAATTGGGCACGCAGGCCCGTCTGACATTCTGCCCTTCTTTTCTATTTCCTCTCATACATTCTTTCATTCAACATCACTTATGAAGCAAATTTTGACAACAAAAGAACAATAAGCATTAAAATGCATGAAAAATAATCAATAACAAATGACTCACTGAGGCAGTGTCTGCGGCAGATTGTTGTTATAGTTCTATGTGCACTGTACTATCTGTTGTGGTTAGTTTCATTAACTATCTAGTTGGCTATTTAGTTAATTAGCTATGTAACCGGTCTCTGTGGCGAAGAGGTTACGGACGTGGTTTGTAATCCTGTATACCCACGTTTGAAACACAGCTGCGCGCAATATGGCAGAAGGCCGCGCTGCATTGGTTTTGCGTTGGTACCGGTGCCTGTCGTTCGGAAAGCAATGGCCAACTACTGAATGTAAACTTGCCATGGGATCACAGTGGCAGAAATGCTGGTGTTGACAACGATGTCCTGTAAAAGGATATGCAAAACAAAAAAGAAGCTATGTAGCTAGTTAGTTAATTGGTTTAATTTAGTTAGTTAGCTATCTAGCTAGTTCATTAGTTAGATGGAGAAGGCGGAGGAATAGATTGAGAACCCAAATGTGGAAAGAATGAGATTGCGGGGGATCGGCAGGGGTTCTGGAAGAATCTCAAAACTGAGAGGGAAGACCAGGAGAACTTTTAATCAGATAGGGGTGGGAACGATTAGTAGTATGACTCTTCGCTGGCTGTTGAACGAGGGGACAGAGCACGTATGGGAATGTCCTCAGTGCAGTGATGTCGGTTCTTAACTCAACTCAACTCAATCAACTCAACTCAACATTAGTTAGATAAGTAGTTAGTTTAGTTAGCTGTCTGCTTAGTTAGTTTGTTTAATTAGCAATCTTGTTATCTGTATAGTTAATTAGTTATGTAGCGAGTTCATTGGTTATCTAGCTAGTTCATTAGTTATCTAGCTAGCTCATTAGTTATCTAGCTAGCTCATTAGTTATGTAGCTAGTTCATTAGTTAGTAAGTAGTTAGTTTAATAGCTGTCTGCCTAGTTAGTTAATTGTTTAATTGACAGTATTGCCAGCTGTTTAGTTGGTTAGTTATCTAGCTAGATCATTAGTTATCTAGCTAGCTCATTAGTTATCTAGCTAGCTCATTAGTTATCTAGCTAGCTCATTAGTAAAGTTGCACCCTTCAAGTTGACAGTGTTCTTGTAAAATTGTTGTCAAGTTCTTGTAAAGTTCTTGTAAAGCTTTAGTAAAACTCTTGTCATGTTCCTGTAAAGTTCTTGTCAAATCCTTGTCAAGCTCTTGTCAAGTTCTTGTAAAGCTCTTGTAAAGCTCTTTAAAGCTATTTCAAGTTCTCGTAAAGATCTTGTCAAGTTCTTGTAAAGCTCTTGCTGGAGTGATCAAGCCACCTGTCTCACATAATGAAGGTTTTAGGTTCATTTCCAGCTGCGGTCAACCAGTTTAGTTCATGAGGGCAGTTTTATCTGGGGGTCCTCTCTAGAGCTACAGAGTTCATGCTGTGTGTGACACTGTCTGCTGGCCACTCTGTGGACAGAAGGCCGAGCCATAGGGGACAGAACCCGGTGTAATGAAGAGAAACGTCTTGTGTTTAACCCCTGTTGTGAAGTTGAGCTTGTCCCTTTCTGTTTGTCCTTGCTTATTGTATGACCACAATGTGGGCCGTATTGATGGGAATGGACAGAGTGGAGCGTATTGATGGGAATGGACAGAGTGGAGCGTATTGATGGGAATGGACAGAGTGGAGCGTATTGATGGGAATGGACAGAGTGGAGCGTATTGATGGATAAGCTGAGAAATTCAGCCATATTGATAGGATTGAAGAATATAAAATACAGTAAATCTCTGATTAACCGTCACCATCCACACCAGGGCTGTGATGAATAACCATATAGACGGATAACAGAAATTTCTTTATAAGTAACATGATTTCACTATGCACATGGGACGAAAATGAAAATAAAATCCTTTAAAAGTTAATAATATTGTATTTAATTTTACAAAACGATCAATATAAACTTCCATAAGAGTAGTAATGTAAGAAATGTATTGTAATACTATATACCTAAGCTATATTAAAATAATCTGTCATCTTCTTCTGTGTCTTTGAGGCTCAAGCTTTCTGTGCTGCGATGTTCCATATTTTATGCAGAAGTAGGATCTGTTTTGCATTTCCCTCTTCTTGCATTTCAAACCAGTGGATACACTCTGATAATATTGTTTCTGCTTCTGAGTGGCTAGTTGAGGTTTTTGATTGAGATTTTTTAATGACGGATAACATTGGATGACGGATAACATGATGACAGATAACAGAAACTGATGGTTAAATGAATGACGGTTAATCAAAGTTTTACTGTATATTGATGGAAATGAACAGAATGAGCACAACATGCTGTCTTTGTAGTCAAATCCATATGATATATCATATTCATGACAGCTCAGTGAGTGTTTGAACTCCCCCATAATCCTGTCATTTAGATAAAATCTACTAGTGATACATGATTACTGGAAAGACCGAGGGGAAGAGATGCAGAGGCCGAACACGGAAATGATGCTGGATGGATTGAGAGGAGGAATATTAGCAGCAGAGTCCAGAGTCCAGAACACCAAAGACCGAGATCTGTGGAGAGACATGAACGCCTATGCCAGCTGGCATGGCACTTGATGATGATGAGTGATATGTTATATTCATGACAACTCAGTGAGTGTAGAGACTTCCACACCATGCTATAATTATGAAATACCTGTAATCTGTGTGTGATTTTAGTCCCCAGAACTGAGCGCCCCAGCCCCCACCACAGAAATCAAGATTACACCAGAAACTCCAGAACAGCCTGAGAACCCACCTGCCTGAGTCAGCAGGGAGTCTGGTCTTCAGAAGTTACACTCTACATTCTTTACTTGATAGATGGACACATTCTTCAGACATGCATTGTTGCTTATTCCGCTTGCGTTAGAAATGGTATCAGTTCATTTCTCTTGTGTGTGAGGTGGTGTTTGAGGATGTCGGTGCGGCATTTCATTATTTATTTTATGCAGCCTTGCACAGGGTATTTAGTACACTACAGTTATTTTTTCTAATTGATGAGGGAGACTACAGCAGTTTATAAACATGCTTTATATTGATGGTCACTATACATTATAGTTCAGCTTTATAGCCTGCGATGCGTCACATTTTTTACTCATTCATACTGAAAAATTTTCATATTGCCAGGTTTGTTAAGTCAGTTATGCCTTTGTAGTATGAGCCTCGTCACATGTTACAACCACACTTCCAGTGTCAACTTTACTTCATCACTGAGAAATGTCCACATGTTACTGAGAAATGCCCACACATCACTGAGAAATGTCCACATGTTACTGAGAAATGCCCACACATCACTGAGAAATGTCCACATGTCGATATCAAAGTTTCACATACTTTCTTATCTTATCTAGTTTAAACAGTACATGACGTTCAACATTCACACTGATGACATGGATGCATATCCAACCAACTTAACACCATCATATTATCCTTTCATCTACCTTATCCACAAGTGCATGCGAACAGTCCAGGTTATTTTGGGGAAGCACTAGAATCATCAAAATCTTGATTTACTATATAGTATAGGTATAGGCTGAGGATAAAAGAAATAGAATGCATTTAGACAACTGAAAGATGTAAAAAGTCAAAACACGCTGAATTTTAATCCAACTTTCCAATCGGCATTGTCACGCTGTTGAGAAAAACAAGTATGCTGCAGTGCTTCATCACCTACATCCACTATGTGAGTGCCAATCAGTAATAATATGGGTATGTAAAGAATAGATTGTGTGGAAGTCAATGGATTGTTTGTATGCAACATCTCCGAGATATCAGAACAGTAACAACTTTCAGAACAAAGTCAAAATTTTGCAAATTCTACCATTCTCCTTCACAAGATTATAAAGTGATGTTTTTACAACATTTGAGAATGCATTTCCACTCAGATATTTCTCAAATAGTACATTTTAGCAAATATGCATGCAGGATAATATGATAATCTGTAGCAAATATATGTGACATATGGAAATCTAATTCCTCAAGCGACTGACAACAAATTCTATTATTCCCCTGTTGGCGATATTAACTTGATGTTTAACAACATTTGAGAATGTATTTCCACTCAAATATCTCCCAGAATATTTACTTTATAACAAATATGCATGTGACAGATGATGAAATCAGCAGTTGATATGTGTGACAATTGACAGTTTGGCAACGGATTTCTATTATATCCCTGTTAATGATGTGAATACGATGTGCAGCAACATATAAGAATTGATTGCCACTGAAATATGTCTAAGAATTTTACTTAGCAGCATACTACATGTGATGTACTACGAGTGAAAGGGACATGGAGCAAGAGATAGTGTACGGATACGTTCATTTTTAGCCTTTGTACCAGCGTTTTATTGTGCTACAACTTACCAATTTATAAATTTTAAATATTCATACGCTTAATATTTATAGAATATGTTAACGCTTGCAAAACCTTTTTCAATGTTGTATTCCCTATCTAAAGTTGCCAGATTGGACATTGCTTTCATCACATTGCCACCTTGTTGTCAAAGAAACGTCTGTATACACATATATGATTATATATTACAAATTATATTTCCAGCTTGTGTGTGTGCCGCTGACGTTGTAGGCGGCAATTTTCTCTGGATCTAGCAATGATTTTGACATCTATCTAGAGTGTGTTTTGTGATCTGTATCAGCTTGTTTTTCTTTCTTTTTTTTTTAAAAATAGCGAATGTGTGAACATTGACATTGTGTATTTGCCGCCTCTGTTTGAGCCGTATGTGGCTGTTGAAAATGCTAATCGACCAGACAATTTCATTTTGTTGTATTTATTCACCAGAGATATATTTTTGACATTTGTTTTGTAACATTTTCTGTGAATTCTGTGTCCAGCAAGATCTGTTTGTAAAGTGTATCAAATATGATGATCTTTTACATGTATATTTCATTATTTTCTAGCAGTGTCATGAACAATTGCTGCACATTGTGTGTGTCATTTGTCACACAATCTGTATGTCATATGCCACATAATATGTATGTCATGTGCCACACAATATGTATGTCATATGTCACACAATCTGTATGTCACATGCCACACATTCTGTGAGCCATTTACTACACAATCAATATGTCATATGTCACACATGTCATATGCTACACATTCTGCATGCCACATGTCATACACGGATGTCATTTTCACATATGTAATTTGTTTAGATGACACATTTTGTAACTTTACCATTAATCGCCTTGGGATGCAGCAGATGACATCCTGTATATGTTATACGTGCAGAATATGCTTTATGTATGAAGCATAAATAGCATAGATGTAATTACATTGGTCACATATAGAGGCATGTTTGAGCGCTACAGTGTTCGAGTATATGTTTCTGTATGTATGATTTGTCAGTTTGTTAGCAGCAGGGCTTTGAGATTTGTTAGTGTTTGCTTGTTCTAAAGTTATTTTAGGGAAACATGTGTTTACGGTGCTGGCGTCATAGTTTTTCTTGTATGTTTCTGAGAGTGACATTAGAGGATGCAAATTGTCATAGATTGTATTACAGATGTAGGCCACCTGTCAGTGAACTCATGTAGGTGACGTCTGGTTGAAGGTAATGCCCTTGTTTCTGGTCAGTGATGCATCAAGTTGTAGGGAAGCTAGGAAACATGCACTGGTTGTTGAAACTGCAATCAATCAATCTCTCTATCTCTCCCTCGCTTTCTCTTTATCTCCCCCCCCCCCCTCCCCCTTCCTCTCACTGATAGTTATGTTCACGCCTGTGGTTTAATTCATCTTCTATCCTGTCTTTCATTCTTCTACTAAGAGCTTTGCATCACACCTATGCCTGACTCTAACTCGTAATTCAGTCTCCAACTTCAACATGCATTTGTCTAAGGTTTACTTCCTCTAAATGGGTCCTGTTCAAGGTGGTGCTGAGTTAATTGCCTTATAACAGGGATGGCAATCATCCACAGCCTTCCACCTCGGCTAAAAGTGGCTGAAAACTCTTGGTCTTGCACCGAGTGCATTGTTGTAGATTCTGCATCATAAATCATTCAAAGTAATTGACTCTGCATTCATGTGGGTAGAATTGTTTTCCTTAACATTTTGATTCAATGTAATTGGTATTTGTTATATTATATGACCTTCCCAGCTCAGACATTATCATTGACCTCTATCAGATAGATACAAATCCCTGATCTCACCTGGCATTCAAATCCAGGTCACTTGATGTGTGAGAGCATCATTGAAACCCCACCACCACTGAAGATATGACAGTGTTAAAATATGAAACCAACTAGTCATTGTTTTCATGCATTCATACTCACTACAAAACTTGTCAATGTTTCTCATATTATTTCAATACCAGCTCCGGGTATAATCGTCCCTTTAGCTGTGAGCAGGTGGCGCCTGACAAAGGCCAAGTCCTCCTCAATCGAGGCAATACCTTCATCCAGTATAGTGTTTTACCTGTTTTATACGTTTGATATGAGTTGTTGATTTATTGTTTGCACAATGCTCAGTTTATTTATACAGGACAAGCCAGCAACATGACTGATTCATTTCTACATGTCTAGTCACAGTCAGCAACATGACTGATTCTTTTCTTATTGCATTTTTACATGTCTAGTCACCATCAGAAACATGACCGATTCATTTCATACTGCATTTCTACATATATAGTCAGTCAGCAACATAACTGATTCATTTCTTACTTAATTTCTACATATATAGTCACCATCAGCAACATGACTAATTCATTTCTTACTGCATTTATACATGTCTAATCACACCTCATTGTGATATTTCTTAACTGCCCCTAATATTTTTACATTTGTTTTATTTTATTGCTGTCTGATTCTCTTGAGAAATACATTCAATGGTATTGAGTGGCACTTATAGAAAATAGAACAGCAGATTTGTTTGTGTGTGGTATGTTACCTGATTTGAGTTAAATTTTTCGCAGCTCTTGCAGTCCTGTTTGCTTCACAAGTGACAACACCCTTGCTTAATGAAGTACGCCGTGAATTTTGGCCTTTTGCAGCAGTATCCCATGTTTCGTGATGAAAAAAGCATTTAGTGAGATCTTCAGTGTGTCTGTAAAGGTTACCAGGAACAGGTGAGACCTGTAATGCCACACTCACGGCAGGTGACAAATACTGTCCATGTTCCTTCTTGGTTCAGGCAATTTCAACAAGTCTGGCTGGGGATGACAGCTTATTTAAAGTGTGGGTCAGTCAACAGATTATCCCCACTGCATATCACACCATTCAGCTCATAAGATCTCAGGTCCCCTCCTCAATGCCGCGTTCAGCATGAAACTGATGACACTAGTTCTGTGTTGGTTTATGATTCCTCTGTGGCACCCCTACATAGCCCTGCATGCAGCCTCTAGCTGCTGTTGTTCTTCACTGCTGTATGGCATGACTGGCTTCAGCATTCTGATTTGTTTCTGCAGCCTGGTCACAGTTGTATATTCAGTCTTTTTTGTTTTGTTAGCTCGTTTTGAACTCCAGCGTAGTTTGTGCATGTGCAACTACTTCTAGTGCATTGGACTGATTGTTGCATGTGAATTGGCTTTCCCTATTACTAGTGTCCCTTGCCATCGGCGAACTCACTCTGACTTCAGAGGTACTTGTAATTTACATCCCCAAGTCAAGGACAAGAAGTCAACATTTGAGTCCAACTGGCAGGTGTAGGGTTGTACAGCACACCGGAGCACACAAGTACTCTGATCCATTCATCCATGCTGGCCTGCATCCAGTCATGACTTGATTTGTTTGATGGCCTTGCCTTTCTAAGAGTTCTCAGTCTATCAACCCAGTCCATTGTTCATCAACTTTTCACAGTAGCCACGCCCACTGACCTTTGACCCTGATCATGTTCTCTGACACCCATGTCGCTGATGTCTGTCACTCTTACCTTCCCAGAGACTCCACCCACTCGCTTCCAGCCATGCCCACTAACCTGTGACCCTGTTCATGTCCTCTTACACCCATGTGACCTGGCACATCAGTGAAGCTGATGTCTGTCAGTCTGATCTCCCCAGAGGTTCTACCCACTCGCTCTCAGCCACGCCCATCTGGAACTTCCTGAGCCCACTCATGGAGTCACGGAGAAGCACTCCTAGAAGAATGCCTGTGTCTAGAGCCAGGCTGTTGCCTGAGTAACTGCCGTGACCTCCATAGTCAGGCTACTGCCTGCATGTGGTGCATCCAGAAAACAGGTCCTTCCTGCTGGTGAAAAGTTGCAGGGCAGTGTGAGCATCTTGAGAATCCCTCCCTCCATGTGAATTCTCCACACCTCCCCAGGGTGATGGTAGACAAACCATACCCTCACACATGGAGACCTCATCATCGGCATGAGTGTGTTGTTTGCTCATCAAGAAGGAAACTAAGTCATCTTCTGTTCCCCACATTCCTCATGGCATACAACAGTGAACAACTCCAATAACATGACTCATGAAGCAACAAGAACCAAGTGTGTCTAGTCAGGTGGGTCTCTGTTGACGAGAGATTGGTTCACACTTCAGTGTTCACAACTGTCACTGTCTCTGTTGACAAGAGATTGGTTCACACTTCAGTTTTCACAACTGTCACTGTTTCTGGTGTCTTGAGTTCTACACCTTCCCTGTGTCTTATATCAGTGCTAATCAATACATGTCAATTTATTTCTCAAGTTATTTCTAAGGCCTCCCCAGTAATTGATATTTCTGAATCTCTTCATTAGGATCATTTTTTAAACTCCAGATTATCCCATAGTGTTGACAATTTGTGTGGGTTCCTTTGAACACATTTGTTTGTTTTGCTATGAAGTCAGACATTTTGTCTTGGACTACAACTGAACTGTAAAGTATATTGTGCAGGTTTTGTTTTCATATTATTTACACATTGCATTTTTGTTTTCATATTATTTTATACATTGCATTTTTGTTTAAGATTAGTTTACACATTGCATTTTTGGTTACTTTACTACATAGACATGACAAAATTTGTAAACAATTTACAACTTGGCATTGATAACTGTAATACTTTCTTTGGCATTTGTTAACATCTAGTAGCTGGCACAGTTTGAAAGTAGTCTCCATGTCTGGTAGAGTGATTGACGTTGTTGGTGGAGTAGTGTCCTTGTTAGTTGGTGCATGGTTTGTTAAGAAAGGAAGAAGGCCAAGTTCTCGTCAGTTTGATTATATAATATTTGAAGGTTTTCATTATCTAGGTTAGGGCTCATGGAACTTGCTTATATCTATTACCATTTTGTCAGTGTGCATCATCGCTTACATAAACATTCCATTCTTGAATACAAGCAGCTTTGTAAAGATTCTTGTGACATTTGGGAGTCCACAGCTTGGAGGGTGATAGTAGTTAGGTACACATGATATACAAGAGTCAGAGAGATAGTTAGATGATATCTTCTTGAAAGGATGATATTCAAAAGTCTAAGAGATAGTTGGATGATTTCTTCTTGAAAGGATGATATTCAAAAGTCAGACAGGTAGTTGTATGATATCTTGAAAGGATGATATTCAGGAGTCAGAGATAGTTGGATGATGGCTTCATGAAAGGATGATATTCACAAGTCAGAGAAATAATTTGATGATATTTTGGAGGTCTTGAAAGGATGATATTCAGGATTCAGGGATGGATAGATCATATTCAGGCATCAAAGCTATTGATAGATGGCATTCAAGAGTCACAGACATCTGTAGATGCCATTCAAGAGTCATGGACATGTATAGATGACATTCAAGAGTCATGGACATGTATAGATGACAGTCAAGAGTCAGGTAGGTATACATGGTATCCGTGAGTCAGAGAGATCACTAGGATGCTATTTAGGAATCAAAGCCATGAGTGTATGATATTTAGAAGTCAGAGGTCCATATAACTATCTAAACAGTCATCTATAAGCACCTCACATCTATCTATAACCACCTGCAGATCTGTACACCTGTTCATCCACATATCCATCAATCTATATATAATCTACCCACATGTGTATCTGTTTGTCTATCCACCTGTCCCAGACTACCCACGATTTAATATTGGAATCTGGTTCAGCTGTAAGCTGTGGTTAACCATTTTTGGCTGAATCACTGAATGCATCAGCTCAGCAACATTCTCACAAACATAAGCTGTAGTTTCAGTATGTGACTGGTTCACATGACAGATGGGTGAGGTGTGTGTTCCCTGTGTTCCTGTGATGTTCCACATTTGGATTACCTCATAACTTTGTCTACAAGTGCATGGAAAGGTTGCATTATCCACTGTCTAGTAAGCATCTCAAGTTAGAGCGGTCTCATGTCAGAACTACCAACATCACAGCTTCACCAGTATCAGCTGTCAACATGGCTTACCTGTGTGTGCAGTACAACTAGTACAGATGTTAGTCTGCTGAAACCAACATCTTCAGACTCCACCCAAGACACCACCAGCACAACACCAAAAATGTCCTGCATTCCATGCATCAAAGAGGGGCCCAAACCCACACTAAATCTTACAGATCAGTCCTCTCTACCTAGATACTGGACATCAGTTCTTTGGCCAGGAGAAAGCACTCTGGAGTTCACACTTGGAGTTTGATATGGATTCTCAAGTAGACAGCAGTTTATGGTCCAGAGATAGATCTGTCAGTAAAAGGTTAGAAGCTGTAACACAACAGAAGAGGCATTCATCTACCGACTGATCTATAGAAACTTGGCTCATTTGTGATCACTGATGGGCAGGTTGTTCATAAAAGTCCTGACTAGCCTCTAGTTGGATGGGTAATGTTGCTCTTCTTGTCAGAATGAAGGCACATCTTTCCCTGAGGTCTCCCTGGCAGACGTGAATCAAGGCTCATGTTTGGAGAGTTGAATGATTCATAGAGATGTTTCTGTGAAGTTGGGAGCAAACTCAGATTGTCAGAATAAAAGTATGTTATCTTCAGACCACTAGTATCTTGTGGGCAATAAATCCATATCTGCTTCTTGACTTCACTGACACAAGTCAGCATGGTTGTTTATTTCTACCTTCATGCATAAATCATTTGGTGGAGATTTCACTACTGACTGACTTATTGCTTACTGCGCTTGTTGGGTCATTTAGTAGATTCTCTATGTGTGGTTTACTGGTAAAGGTATATTGAGATCTACTTATTTACCTACTTACTTATTTTCTTGTTTTATCTAGCTGATTTGGTAATTTATATGAATCTGCATTTTTAGTAAAAATTTATTGTGATCTACCTATTTGCTTGTTCATTCTAGCTAATTTGGTAATTTAGATGAATGTGTGGGTATTTTTTAGTAAGGATACATTGAGATCTACTTATTTGTTTGTTTGATTAAGCTAATTTGGTAATTTTGGTGAATTTGTATATTTTTAATAAAATAATTTAGTTGAATCTACATGTATGTTTTATTGGTAAAGATATACAGAGGTCAGCATGGCAGAGAGGTGTAAGATGTTCACTGTTAAACTTCCTGTGTGCTGACAGAGTAGTGGTCATTTGGTCATAAATATGGACTTCTTGTTCAGAAACCAATGGCAAACTACTGAACATACAATTATCTATAAATCAACCTGGGGTTGGTGACAATGTCCTGGGATTGATTGCAATATCCTGGGGTTGATTACAATGGCATGGGGTTGACTGCAATGTCCTGGGTTTGATTACAATGGCATAGGGTTGATTAAATGTCTTGGGGTTGATTGCAATGTCCTAAAAAGGATATGCAACATTGTAATAAGATACACATTGATCTACTGACTGGCTTCACCCAATGAGACGGATCAGTCGACTGATTGTGATAGTGCCAAGTTATTGACCTGTATCGAAGAAAACATGGGTAATGAAGTCATCCTGTGGGAATGCAGCCCTTGAGCAGATTTGCTCAACTTTCATTCACTTACTCAGTTTGGGTAATTTAGGTGAATCAGGCATGTGACACCCCATCTTGCAGTAACACCCCATCTTGCAGTAACACCCCATCTTGCAGTAACACCCCATCTTGCAGTAATGATTTGCTCAGCACTACTTACTTATTTACTCACTTACTTATGATTTACGTACCTACTTACTTACTTACTTACCTACTTACTCAGTTTGGGTAATTTAGTTGACGTTGGTTGCATGAAACCACATCCTTGAGAGCAACAACTGTAGATCATGAAGCACTTCTTGATTCTCATGTGGCCTGTGTTTATTGTTGCCATGACAACTTGGGAGTCCTTGGTTTCCCCGTGGATGCCTGCATGCCTTAACTTTGATTTAATGTTTATGTAAACATGCCTAGTCTTACTACCGCAATTTTGTTGATGTAGTGGAACCAAATGTTGCTGTAATATCAGTGGAAATAATGGTCGAAGAGTGCCTGCTATCTAAGTGGCAACAGGAAATGCCAGGAACTGGTATAATCTTTGGCCAGAAATAGATTTGAGCTTGTTAGTAGCAAGAATGTTACTTTTTTCTTGATTTAATATTCTTTTACAATGAGCAACTGCTCAAGTTTAATCTACATGAATTTCATCCTGCATTATGTCAGATTGCCTGTCTATGGTTAGTTTGTGCTCTTTCTTTCTTGTGCATGGTATGTCTTTCTGTGGTCTAGTCTTGTGTTTTTACTGTTGGAAAAAACTACCAGTAATGGGATAATACACATTGTTATATTCTTTGCTCCAATGTCCCATTTGGACCAGCCAGTTTAGTTTCCCATTTTGATATTCCAGTAAAATGTCCCGGTCTGGCATGCCACTCACATGTCCCATTCTGACATGTCCATTAAATGTCCCTTTCTTACATGTGTCCCATTGCAAAATGTCAGTTAATGTCCCATTCTAAAACGTATTGTAAAATATCAACTTCCAGCATGTCTGGTAAATGTAGTCCATGCCATGCAAATGTCTCTTTTCAAAATGTCCATGTAATAAACCATTCTCGTATGCTATCAAAATATTCTATTCCCCCATACCATCAAAATATCCCATTCCAACATGCCATCAAAATATCCCATTCCCATATGTGATCTGAATGTCATATTCCAATATTTCAGCTAAATATCAAGCTGCAACATGTCAGCTAAATGTCATATTCCAACATGTCCACTTGTCCCATCATGTCCAGTAATAAAGTCTTAAAAGTCGAGAGGATCGACTTCAATGCACCGGGTTTTATCCCATACAGCTCAGTATCTTTCCGCAGGTCAGCCTGCTGAAAGCATCGCACAAACCACGAACTCCTGAGCTCCTGCAAATAACCGAGGAGTCTCCAAGAAAAATGTACTTGTGAACTGAAAGTTGAAGCCTGGAATCGAACCCACAACCTTCGGAGCATGAGGCTGATGGCTTGTCCACACTCGGCACTGAGACTTTATGTCCAGTAATGAGCTAGTCAAGAAGCAGTAACTAGAAGCACCCCTCTACATGAATTGTTGGGTATATGGTACTAGACTCGTAGTTGTAGACACCCTTCAGCTCTCCAGGGAGGATGTGATCAGACCACACTAGTTGTCATCACTTCCCAACACATGTCCAGGTTCACCTGTAGGCTCTAGTTAGAGCCCAGGGCAATGGAAGTCTGCGACCTTTGACCTGGCCGGCCACACCACCACCCGGGCTGCTGGACCACGCCCCTACAGAACCTCCTCCCTTACAGAACCTCCTCCCTACAGAAAATCCGCCCCTACAGAACCACCTATCCTACAGAACCTCCTGCCTACAGGATCTCCTCTCCTACAGCCATTCCCCAGATGGACATTTTTATGATTTGTTTTATATGTATGTTTAAAAAAAAAATCTAATTCATGATTTGCTTTATTGCATGACCAGTTTGTATGAGGTGATGCCACCTTGTATTTGTAGAAGAAAAAAAGATATAAATTTACATTTGTATGTGTGATTGATGCTGGAGTGTTCCCTTTGTACATGTTATTATTTAAGTATGTGTTTGATTGTTGCCATGGTTACAGATGCTTTTGTACAACTCTGCATAGGTTTGTGTTATATTTCTGTTTGCTGTATCATCATCATCATCATCATGAGAAAGTCAGTCAATCTGGTGACATGTGGAAGTGGTCTGACCACATCCCTCCTCTGGATCCTATCCTTAGCAAGTCTCTTCCTCCCAGCACAGGTCTGTGCCCAGGCATACCGGCACACTTGCCAGATGTAGTCTTGTCCTGGCTGGACCCAGCCCTGGAGATCGCCCTCTTGTGTGTTCACTGGTGCAACTCTGTGGGTATGTTCATGTTCTGATTTGTGCTCAATTCTTTGGCAGCCGTGTCCCATCACTTTCTGTACCAGAACTTCCGAGCGGAAAATCTCCAGTGTCCTGTCATGTGACCACTTCTATATGTATCATTTAATCCTATTCCTCTTGTACCTTGCAGTGTCGAGGTGAAGCATAAACAGCGGATGAGTTCATGGGCTCCATGTATTGAGATTCCCATGGAGTCTGGTAGTCCCTGTGTCCATCATTTACTTGGTCGGCCTTTTCCTCTGCTTCCATTTGGTCTGTACATCTCAGTGTGTATCTCTCTATATGTATCACCTATGTCATCAGTGATCATTTCTTGTGAATAAACATGATGACATTGCTTTCCTGCAGCAGTTCATGTGAAGTCAACAGATGAGGTAGGCTGTGTTTTCTGTGTCTAGTGCTAGGAATGTTTGTGTTTGTCTCACCCATTCATTGCAGCGTACACACGCAGACATCCCAGTTCAGTTCACTAAATGTCTGTGTCCTGTCACAGACTTATCTGTTTACAGCTGTCCTATTTCTCCTGTACAAGTGAGATGTCTCTGACTGCCCTCACTCTTTCAGCGAGTGTGTGAAACACTTGAAGCAAATGTGGTATATCATAGACTTGCCTTCTCTTGACACCCTCACTCTTTCAGTGAGTGTGTGAAACACTTGAAGCAGATGTGGTATATCATAGACTTGCCTTCTCTTGACACCCTCCCTCTTTCAGCGAGTGTGTGAAACACTTGAAGCAGATGTGGTATATCATAGACTTGCCTTCTCTTGACACCCTCACTCTTTCAGTGAGTGTGTGAAACACTTGAAGCAGATGTGGTATATCATAGACTTGCCTTCTCTTGACACCCTCAGCAGGGATCATCATCATTATTGCCCCCCCAGACACATTCACAGGTGACTCAGTCTTGCCCATCATACATCCATCGGCCTGGAGCAACAAACTGTTCCAGTTTTGTGTTGATTCATCAGTCCGCTTGTGCACAGGTCTTATATTCTTCATTCTGATGGTTGCTCTGAGGATCAGCATCCTAACATGTGTGTGGAGCGAGAACGTGTGTGAGAAGTACAGTACAAATGTGCAGATGTCTTACCTCCAAGCTGTCAGTGACTGCAAGTGTATGTCCCATGTACATATTGATGTTAACTTGTGTCACACCATTCAAGCTTGTAGGTGCTCATCAGTTACCATGTGATTTACGTGCTTTCAATGCTCAAACATATATCCGGCTCTTTCAACAATCCACATGTAGACTAGAAATCCACGCAGATTTTTCTCTCACCATCAGCTTGCCAGTTATCTTAAACAGCTCATGTTATTATGATCCATCTAACTATGTCCATTTGCCCATGTTTCCATCATTTGTGCTTGTCACATTTTAGATGATCAGTTTCAATATCTCATGACTCTTGAAGACCTTCAGGCTTGAGTTCCTGCCTGTTGTTCATTATCTCAGTCTTAATATATGGTTACAGATTCAGAATGTGGTTCTGGAGGTATTCGTGGTTACAACTGTAACATCTGAAACTGATCCTGTGAATAAAGTGACAGAAAGACGTGGTAGAGTTACCAGCTACACACATTTCTCTCATGTCTGTGAGTCTTGAACACATCAGCCCCAGAGTCGAGGCTTCAGGTCTTCAGGCGTACAGATGTGATTGTTCAGACAGTGGATATATTCACGTGTTTAGGTGTGCTTGTTTTTCTGTTTTAACTCATTCTGTACGAAGAGGTTCATGATCTTTTGAAATACGATCAAGGCCAAACATATATCTTTGCCTGGATGGATCATATGTCAAGTGAGTTACTAAATGTCGTTGATGTCCCCAGACATCACGTACATTTCTTTGAAAATCTTAACTGTATTTTCATAGAGTATAACAGATGTATTTGTTACATTTTCTTTGTATCAACTGAGGTAACATCTGGTGTGGGTGAAGTTCATATGGTATGCAGGATACTACACAGCGTTACAATCATGTGGTAGTTTAGTGAATGGTATGAGTAGTGTTACACGGGACTGGGACACAGCAATGTCACGTCACTTTATCATGATGATGATGTTTGTGTTGTAGTTCAGTAAATAGTATTGCATGCAGTGTTGAACTGGATTGGGACATTGTAACATCACAGCTCATGGATTGGAATATTGTAACATCACAGCTCATGGATTGAAATATTGCAACATTACAGCTCATGGATTGTGACATTGCAACATCACAGCTCATGGATTGTGACATTGCAACATCACAGCTCATGGATTGTGACATTGCAACATCTCATCTCATAGATTGTGACATTGTAACATCACAGCTCATGGATTGGGACATTGGAGCATCAATAATGATGGATAGACAGCTGAACTGGGGCATAAAAAACCATGTTCGATGATATTTGTCCCAGAATGAGCCTCATATGCTGGCAGATAACTGAACAGGAAAAGACCTGAAGAGAACACAAGAACATGGAATGTAACAAGAATCAAACAGGAAAATACCTGAAGAGGACACAAGAAGAAGATGGAATGTAACATTGCAAGAAGTCTGTATCATTCACTGAACTGTCTCCAAAGCCATCCTCAGTATCCATCAGTGACCGACTTGCTGTTCTGACTTGAGTTTGTTCTGTGAATGATCACAGCACAGACATCTGATGTCCCCAACAATCTGACATCAACTTTTGACCCTGCTCTGGTTCTGGCTGTGGTGTTAGTGGTGTTCATCTTTTGTTTGATTCCGGCTTTCAACTCTGATTTTTCTGTCATCTTGTCAAATTCTTGAGTGAATGTTATTTTCATATATATATTTTTTTTCAAAATTCTTGTCATTCTGTTTTCAGTGTTTGTAACAATAAAATTTACAATGTAACCATTGATTGTGTTCTTATTTTGTCAATGAGTGAGTGGTTTTATCAGTTGTATTTGATCAAATTCATCATGACAAGAAATGGTTCTGTCGCCCCAGCTACTGAGTTAAGTGCTTGGAGCAACATTGTTAGTTGTCAGTTTCATGTGGAAGGCTTTCAAACCTGTCCGCAGTGGTTTGCATTGTGAACTGCATGTTCAGGAAAATGGTGGACGACTGGTTGTTGTTCTAACTAGTTTTGCCTTATGCAGTAATGTGTGCGCAACTGCTGGTTTTCTAGTGACTGCCACTTCCATCGACGAAGTGGTGGACTGTTGTGTTGGCAATCTGGCAGTGGCCTTATGCTTGTATGCTTGTGCGTGATGTTAGTTTGTCAGGGCTGCTGTCTGTTCCACTTTTCACATGGGGCAGTCGGGATTATTTTGTGTGACTTTCAATGGCTCAGGAACAGAGTATTATGGTGACCCTTTGCTGCGAAGTTGGAACCACGACTAACAGCAGAGAAGATTGGAGAGTCATGATCACTGAAGTCTGCTCCAGACCAGGTACCTGAAGAAGATGTGTTGAAACTCAAGTCTTGATTTTCCTAAATTGAATTTGAACAAAGAAGACACAAGCAGTAGGCTGCACATTTTATTGCCTGGCATATTTTGCCGCATCTGGTCAAGTGTGTACTGCAGAAGTCACTCAAGATAAAACAGCAACAATGAATCCTTCAAGCAGAAATATGCAACACAGAAATCCACACAGAATTAGACAGTAATGATAAATAAGATTCTGGTAACCCAGTAAAACCTTGTTTGAAACTTTATTTCCCTACAGACAGAAAATTACCCTCTTCTGCAATAACACACCATCAGCTGGAATGTAATCACGTGATTGATAGAAACAATGTGTTTCACTTGCTAACTCACAAGACACATTTTACGATTTGCTGAAGCAGCTGTGATCCATATACCTAAGCCATTGTTGTGTAAACAAAAAGACAGTTTAAAATGACTGTGGTTGACAGTATAAATTACTGTGGGAGTAAATATTATGTATATTTTAGCTCGAAGGATGTGTTGCATTGCTTTGTGTTTATGTTGTTAACACCTGAGGAGATGCAGCAAAACATTCCAGGCAATAAATTGTCCAACCTATTATTAGTGTCTTCATGATTCTAATGTTGATTGTTTTCTCCATCATGGTCACTTATCAGATATTGTTGTATTATTAGGGGAGTTCATGTGATACCCATTCCAATGGCTTTATTACAAAAGAAACATTAACTGGTTGGTAGGATTAAACAAAGCATTCAGTTTGAATGAATTATGCACCATCGGTTGGTCAGAAGAAGTTGCCGTAGGCATTCAGGCAAGCATCCCATTGCTTAGGTTGGCAGCGAATGCCGTCCGCAAAAAAGGATTGTGGTTGCTCACTGAACCAAGTGTTTACCGCGTTCATTACGTCTGCATCTGTGTGAAATCATTACCCCTTGAGAGCTTTTTTTAGAGGTCCGAACAAATGAAAATCACATGGTGACAAATCAGGACTATAGGCTGGATGTTTCAGAATATCCCACTTCTTCCTTGCTAATGCTTCCTGCACAATCTGCGGATTGCAGACGAGCATTATCGTGCAACAAAATCACACCATGAGAAAGCATGCCGGGTCATTTATTCTTGATGGCTTTTTGCAGCTTGTCTAGTGTTTGCAAGTAGTGGGTAGAGTTGATGTTGACACCAGGTTCTTTGAAGTCAGCCATCATTAATCATTAGCAAGTGCACTTTATGATGATACATCAACCGGTTGTAATAGAGACAGCGTTCTAGTCAGAATGTGTCACATGATGGTGACTATAGTTTCATTCGAGATAAGTACCTTCTCCTACAGCAGCCCACACAAAACAATACTCAGTTGGTGTATAACCTAGGTAGAGAACTTCCGGTTTCAAGATGGCGACGGACGGTCATGTTGTTTTGTGTTCGTTAACTTTTTCGCGTAAGGGATGGATTTATTCATTTCTTGCGTGTAATTGGTGTGCCAGGATGTAAAACCAGGAGTTTCTACTCAAGATCTGCGCGGGTGCTACGGAGTTCGTGCATCGAACGAAGCCATCCTTGAGTGAATTTTCAGCAGCGTGTGTGGTTCTCAATCAAAAGTCAGTGTTTACGTTTTTTCAACATGGCGGAACAACGTGTCTTTTCCGAACGATCAGCAGTCAACATACCGAAGCGGCGTGGTAGCCGCGCAGGGAAAAAGAAGCCAGGTAAGCGCGGTGGCTTGAGACGTTTTAGACTCAAGTGTCACCGTCTAGGACTCAGGAACATCCGTATTCTATATTGGAACTGTGCCAGTGTAAAACAACGGGGCTCTATTTTAGAAACCCTAGTTTACAGGAACGACATTGTAGCACTCCAGGAGACGAGACTGGGCGATCAGCTACTCCGAATTGCCGGCTTCAAATGTTTCTATAACAGACGACATCTGGGAACGGCGATTCTCGTTCGCGACAGCATGGAGGCTTCAGAGCTAGACATGTCCAGTTGGAACAGTGACGATATACAAATACAGGCGTTGAGAGTTCATTCCAGTACACCATTCGTGTTGGTTAATGTTTATGCCCGCAATGCGAGTGTGGACGCCCAGAAGTGGCAGTGCTTAAGTGGCATATTAGGCCACGAGAGAAATGTTATTTTCTGTGGTGACTTCAACGCTAAAGGCAGATCATGGGGAAACACTTCCTCCAATACACAAGGGGAGGAGCTCGAGACTGCACTGGAAACCATCGACCTGGTTTGTATCAACAGTGGCTGTGTCACCAGGACAGCAAGCCGTCCAGGCGATGAGGACAGTGCTATTGATCTGGCGCTAGTTTCACCTTCACTCACTACAGTGTGTAGATGGGGTGTCCTAGGACACCATGGCAGCGACCACCACCCATGCAGCATATTGGTGGAGAAAGGCAGAACTAGGCAGCACAAGCTAAAGGTAAAGACGTTCCAGTATGACAGTACAGGGCAAGATGTGGTGAGTAAAATAAGACGTGACAAGCGCAGAACGTTTCAGGGCAGGAAGAAAAGGAAAAAAAGCTGGGAGCAGCCACCGTGGTGGAGTTTCGAGGTGGAGAAGGCTTGGGTGGATAAGCGTAGTGCTGTAAGGAGATGGCAAAATGCCAAGAAGAACAGAGCTGGTCATCCTAGTCCCTGCTTGCACTTAGAAAGAGAGATGCACACAAAAGTAAGCTTTTTCAAAAAACTGGTTACGGTGGTTAAAAGCGAAAAATGGGCAGAGGTGTGTCAAAGAGTAAGCACAGACAAGTCACTGAAATTGTTCTGGCGACTACATAAAAGCATGAGTGGTGTAGTCAAGAATAAGAGCATTTCTGACTTCCAAGGTGCTGACCTCATCTGGCAGAGGACTGACGAGGACAAGGGCAAAGCCCTCTTTGAACGCTACCTTGAGCAGAGCAACCAGACAGACATGGGAGGCCGGAATCTGGCCAAGGAGGTCACCTCAGACAGATGCAAGGCCCAGAACACTTCGGATGAAGACACAGTGACAGTGAAAGAAATCAAGGCTGTGCTTCGACGATCAAAAAACAGTGCTCCAGGTCCTGATGGCATAAGATACGACGACATAAATAGGTGTACCGACAATGAGCTAGAGAAACTAGCAGACATGTACAACAACAGTATAGGGAGTGCTAGCATCAAGGAGGAATGGTTACACAGCTATCTGATTCCCTTGCCGAAGCCTGACAAAGACCACAAGAAAATTCAGGGATATCGAATTATAACCATGCAGAATACAATAGGCAAGCTGCTGGAGAAGGTAATTGCCAGGAAAATATCAAGCCAACTAGAGAGGCAAGGTGTTTTCCCACCTACCCTGGGTGGGTACCGTCCAAAAAGAGAAACCTGGACCAATGCAGCAGTCTTTGCCCATGATGTCTATGAAGGTTTCCACTCAGGCACTGAAACCGTTGCTGCAGCGATTGATCTTGAGGACGCATACAACAGAGTACCACTGGATTTTTTAATGTTTCAGCTTCTTGAACTAAACGTAAGTCCATTCCTCCTTAGTTGGATCGCTGCAGCTCTCTTCCAACGGAAAGTAGTTTTTAGATGTGGCAGTTGGACTTCGGAACCAACAACAATATATCCTGGCCTACCACAGGGATCACCATTATCTCCGGTACTGTTCAACGCCTACACAGTGAGAATCACCAGTGAGCAGATCACTGGATCTGGCAGGACATTGTCATATGCCGATGATGTTTTAGTGTATCGTCAGGGTAAGGATAGAGAGGAGGTTGCTGTGGAGCTACAAACCGAACTCAATCGCATAAGTACTTGGTGTGATGAAGCTGGGGCAATGGTCAACCCAACAAAGGCAACAGTGACTTGGTTCTCGTTGAATAATCATATTGTCAACAATCCAACACCAACTGTAATGCTGTGTTCAGAGACGGTGGAAAGAACGCAGGCAATGAATTACCTGGGGATACGGTTTGATCGAAGCCTTGCTTATAATGTGCACATAGACCAGGTGATAACAAAGGCCAAGCGGGGTTTGGCAGCGATGCGGGTGATGGCGGCAGCAAACTGTGAGCAGCGCCATCTATGTCTTCTGTACGAGGGGCTGGTCATGTCTGTTTTGGAGTATGCAATGGCAATCCTGACTGTCAGCCATAAGCAGATAGAAAGGATGGAAAGGATACAGAATGAAGCTATGCGCATTATTCTTGGATGTACAAGAGATACAGCATGCAGGGCGATGCGCTACCTTCTTGATTTTCCAACCATTGAAGAGAGAATGCAAGTTTGCAGGGCACGCGCCTACCTCAGAATTAACGCAAACACACAGCATCCACTGCATAGTGAAATTAGGAAGGTGAAGGGCAGCAGGTTAAAAAGAGGACGGTCGTGGATGGGTCAAGCCGAGGACATTCTTCAACAGGTGTGTTCACTTGAGGACTTAGAACCTGGCGAGGAGTGGGTGCAAGTGCCAACAGACTTCTGCACATCCTTTTCAGTTTGCATCCAACTAGATAGAAAATGCAGACAAGAAAATCCGGCTGCTGTTGAGGCTGAAGTACAAGCGTTGATTTTCGAGAATTCGCTAGACAGTGACGCGGTCATCTACACAGATGGGTCGGTCATCCGACATGTAAGAAGCTCATGGGCCTTTACAGCTCGGGCCGGAGGGAGAATTGTGAAGGAGGACTCTGGTGCTTTCACTGAAACCACAAGTAGCCTGACCATGGAAGTCATGGCAGTAAGTAAAGCAATAACATGGCTCGAGACACAGACATTCACTAGGGCTTAGCGACTCAATGAACATGATCAAGAGGATAGAGGAGGGGTCGATCCGAAGAGAATGGTTGCTGCCTCTGAAGCGGTCTCGGCTGGCAAAGATTAGTTTCATCTTCGTGCCAGGGCATGCGGGAGTACAAGGAAATGAGCGGGCTGACAAGCTCGCAGGTGAGGCTACTGTTGAGGGCGGACGCGCCATGGACCAGGCTGACATTCTGAATGCTCTACGAGAAGTGAGACTTTTGCAAGAACCAAGTGATGACTGTGAATCTACAACAATGGCCAGACTGCGAGAGCAGCAAATTAAAAGAGGGGTGGCCAAACAAGAACACTACGCAGGAAGCCAAAGAAGATTGATAAACCAACACAGAACTGGCGTCGTTAGCCGCTACACGCTGTGGGATTTGCTGAGGAGGGGATCCGAGCACTTATGGACTGAATGGTCCGATGTGCAACGAGGATGATCTGTCGACTAACTAACTATAACCTAGGTAGACAATTCAAAGGTCGGTGTGTATTGGTGTATTACTTCCTCCACATCTCTGTGGCGAAGGGGTTATGGAAGCAGTTCGTAATCCCGCATAACGCGTTTGAATCACAGCTGCGGGAGATTGGCAGCAGACCAACCTTGCGTTGGTTTTCATTAAATGGTATGAGTGACGGTCTTTCAGATAGCAATGGCAAACTACTGAACGTAAGCTTATCAAGAAACCTCAACAGCCAAAGAATGCAGGGGTTGACTGCGACATCATGTACTTGCTCCAGACAGATTCCATTCAAGTCACTGGCTCTGTCTACGCTGGGTAGGTTGTGTTGTCCTAACAGCTCAGTTTAAATCAATCAGGGGCCTTCTTCACAATGAAGGTTGGCTGCAATGGATCTCCAGCACTGTCTCTCTCCCTGTCAGACTGCTGTTCGTCCATCTCTTGATGTTATCTTCCCACGTGTATCGTTGTCTACCGCTTGCTCGCTGGCCTTCAACCTTTCCCCCAGTATATTTTTTATAAAAGTTTTATGTCTTTTGACGTGCCTAAATATTTCACTTGCCTCTTTTTTTTTAAATTTCTTTCACCAACTATTTTCATTCCCAGGTTTTCTAGAACGTCTGTATTTGATTGTTTTTGTTTCCATGTAATCCGACATATTCTTCAGTATATCAACATCTCTAGGGCCTCTATTCGACTTTGTATGTATTTGTTCATTGTCCAGGCTTCCGCAGTGTAGAATATACAACACTTTTGACAATTCTCATTTTTAATGCGTTGTTAATCTCTGTCTAGATGTTAATACTGATTTTGTGATGTTGAAAGCATTGTTGGCCATTCCTATTCTCTTTGATTTCCATTTCACATCTGCCATCATCTGTTATTATATGTCCAAGAAAGGAGAAACTTATTACTTGTTCTAGTATCTGCACGTTTACTGTGATGTTCATTGATGACCTCTCCTTTCCACTGCTAATTATCATAGTTTTTTTTTTAAATTTTGTTTTTGGATGTTAACACCCAAGCCACATTCTGCTCTGTGCCTGTTTACTTGTTCCACTAGGTTTTGTAACTCCTGCTCACTTTCTGCTAGTAACACGGTATCGTCATCATACCTAAGATTGTTTATGATTCTTCCATTGATGTTAATTCCAGGTAGTTGGACCTGTTTACAATGTATGTCTGTGTATAGGTTGAAGAGGCTGGGGGACAACACACAACCCTGACCTACTCCTCTTTTTATCTCTATAGGTGACGAATAGTTATTACTGCATCTAATTGACACCACTTGTTCCCAGTACAGGTTACTAATAAGTCTCATGTCCTTTCCGTCTACTCCTATATCTTGAAGGCACGTAATTAAACGTTCATGTTATACTCTATGAAAAGCTTTCTTGTAGTCTATAAAAGAACACACATATATTTTTTCAATTAACATCCTCATTGAGTCAAGAACCGACATTACAGCACTCGGGGCATTCCCATGTGTTCGGTTCTCATCTCCAACAGTCAGCGTAGAGTCCCAGTACTAATGGTACTCCAAAACATTTTGTCATGGCTGTAGCTTGACACCCTACCCTGTGCGGTTTCCAACTGCCGTGGCATTTTTAGTCTCCACAATTTTCACACGGAGCTTCTTGTTTTTGTTTTTGTTTTTCGGTTCTTATCCGAGACCTCACTACCCAAGAGATCTGGGGGGGGGGGGGGGTCGTGTGGTGTTATTTGATAGCAATGTTTCGTGGGAGAAATTTCAGCTCTAATCAGGGATTGAACCGGTACATTCTGAGCCTGAGCTGGACACCCTAACCTCTCAGCCACGACGACTTGCCCTACGTCAGAGTTCACACCCGCTTGTGTCTCTTTAAAGTTCTGCCCTCTAAACTGCCAGGTCGGCCCGTCTAAAATAGCACCAGGAATTGTTCAGGGAAGTAAAAGTGATCAGCGCAAAGTTCAGCTTATCACACATCCAATGCCGATTAACAATATTGCATGTCTCGTACAGGACTAAGAGAGCAACCTCAGGTTTCCTAATTTCCTGATTTTCTAAGCTACTGCATGTTGAGTAGTTCGCCATTGCTTTCTGGACAAAAAGTCAACGTTTAAGATCAGTTTAAATCTGGTGTAGTGTCAAAATATGTCCTATTCCTTAGGGAAAAGGTTCTTTTATTTACCTTACACCAACGTCACTATTCTTCCCAACGGCAGAAGTGGAAGAATAAGATGATGATAACATCTACTTCGAGGTCAGCTAGTAAACCAGGACTCTGCGTGCACACGAGCACGTCCAGTATACACAAGTCACATAACACTGTGAGCAACAGAAGTTGCAGAAAGAAAGCCCCGCCCCGCGTCGTGCATCTACATCACACCTTGCCGTGTTACGGCTCTACAGTCGCTACAGATTTCTGTTTGTGTGTACAACAAGCCGTTTATTTCACGTGAGTGAGTAATTGTTTACAAACAAAATTCCCCACACCCGTGTCTGTAAGGTATAGTATTATGTGGTGTACTTTTAATGACTGCAGTATTTGGAAATATTGCCGGTCCAACTTTTGTATTAACCGTGTATACAGTTCATGCACATGCTCCCTGGTCAAGAGATTTGCGACGTTGTTCGTAATCCCGTATATCCACGTGGCGGAAAACAGCAGCTGCGAGAATCCGCAGCGGTTCGTACCGCGCTGGTAACTTACGGGGGTATGTGAGCCGGTCGTTCAGAAAGCTATGACAAACTACTGAACGTAAAAACTTGCCTAGTACATCAACAGCAGCTGAAAAATGCTGGTGTTGACTGCAACGTCCTGTAAGGGATATGGAACATTTTAAAAAAATAGTTCATGCAACATAATAGATTAATACAAAACTTGAACCGGCACTATTTTCAAACACTGCACAGTCATTAAACATACACCCTGTATATACTCATAATAATAATAGTAATAATAATAATAATAATAATAATAATAATAATAATAATAATAATAATAATAATAATATTGTGTGCCTGTGCAGTTTCCTGCTATGTCACATTGTATGCCATCTTGACAACGAAGGAGTTGTGTTTTAACATTATTTTATTATTATATATTTTTGGATTTTTTTCGGGGAATTTCCACTCTGTGATTTATGTTCACCTTTATGGAGTCTGTTGTAAGGTATGTGCACTGTGTCCCTGTTAGTATGTCTCGCCTTTCCGCTGGAGTTACACATACCTGGCTGTTTGTATTTCATTTTGTTAGACCCTGCTGCAGCCGTTGCTCCTCATATTCTGCAGGACTGAGGCCACAGAGGAACATTGGCCAGTCTTTCTCTCACTTAGCAAGCAATGAACCCCGCGTGCTCCGTCCGTGCTTATAACATTATCAGGACAGTTCTCTATCAACATCACTAATCCGCCCGCTATCTAGTATCTGAATATTTATTATCAGTTCAGCATTCTATAAGAGACGATTGCTGTGTGCAAGTTTTCAATGGAACGGTAGATTGTGAATTTATTTACAAGTTGCATACTGTTTGCCTAAAGACAAAACATGAAAGAGTCATAATAGAAAAAGATCAGATCTTACATGTATGGTCAAATTACGTGAAAAACCTTTATGACGATAACAGAGACGAACAGTATGATGTTCAAAATAATAATGAAGGACCAGCAATTTTGAAGATGGATGTTCAGAATGCTCTTAACCATATGAAATCTGGCAAGACCCCCGGTTCAGACAGCGTCACAACAGAAATGATTAATGCTTTAGAAGAATATGGAATAGATCAAGTTACCAGTCTGCTTAATACAATATATGATACTGGAAGTATACCTCAGGAGTTATGTAATTCTGTATTTATTGCAATCCCAAAGAAATCAGGAAGGAGCCTTGGAATGTGATCAACATCGAACAATTAGTATAATGAGTCACATCACGAAGAGTTTGCTAAGAATTATCATGCAAAGAGTTAGGAGGAAAATACAACCTGAAATAGGAGAAGAACAATGTTGGTTTCTAGAAGGCAAGGGCACAGTAAATGCTGTGTATATACTGAGAACCGTAATCGAACGTTCTATAGAAGTAAACAAAGATCTACACCTTTGCTTTATTGACTATACAAAGGCTTTCGATAAAGTGAGACATGTCAACATGATAAGGATGCTTGAAGATCTACAGATTGATGGAAAAGACCTTAGACTTGTTGACATATGCCTGGGTCATTGACATTGAGATGAGTGACCTTTGTAGCGGGACTACGAGAAAAACAACCAGCCATGAGAAAAAATGGTGAGGGTGAGTGGAGACCCCAGGGTGGATAGTTTTAAGCTGGGGTGTAATGTTGTTGGGAGCCCAGGGAGGGGCTACACAGCAGGGTTAAAAGACAGTGGAAAACTTTGACTAGAGTGTGGAAGCTGAGACCGACTGAGGTTCGGTTCATGTGAAGTCAAGGGACTTCAGGGGCAGTTGATGTTTTGACGCCGAACGGATCGGTTGTTGAGGACGTGGGAGTTTAGACTGACGGTGGGTCAGTTCTTGTGTTGTGTTGTTCTCCCAGTGATGAAGGCAGGCTAAAACCCAAAGTGGGTTGGATAGTTAATGGAGGCCTGAACCCCGAGTGGGTTTATAGTTAATGGAGACTAGACCCGTGTGTGTGTGTGTATTATGTGAGGTCCAGCTGTGGATAGGAGCTGGATTACCTGTCGAATGGATTTGAGATGAAGCAGGCCGTGAGAAGACAGTGATGTGTACGTGTTAAATTGTGAGGAGGATATTTATATTCTATGGATTATATTGTTTCTAGATATGGAGTTGTGGTCCGTTTGTACGTGTTCTTTCGGTATTAAAGGATTATGTGCGCCAACTCAATCTTGTTCAATGACTGATGGATGTGTATTACTGGGGTGAGTTGCATTGTGAGACAGTTAGATAGCTCAATTGACACACCAGGAGCATCGTTACCTAGACAACGGCCATATCACGCACTTATCATTAACAACATCGTGAAACTTGTAAAAAACATATATTGGAAACAACAAGCTGCCATAAGAGTTGATAATGAAGTAAGCCAATATCAGCCTATTAAGAGAGGTGTGCGCAGGTTGTGTACTAGCTCCCACCCTCTTTGGAATATACTTTTCACTTCTACTGAAATATGCTTTTCGTGATCAGGATGGTGGTATATACATTCACTCACGCTTAGATGGCGGCCTCTACAATGCTCAGAGATTGAAGGCTAAGACCAAAATTAGGAGGGTACTGATCAGAGAGTTGCTTTTTGCAGATGATGCTGCAGTTACGACCCACTCTGAGGAAGAATTGCAATGTCTACTATCTGCATTCTCCAATGCTTGTTCTGAATTTGGTTTAACAATTAGCAAAAAGAAGACACAGATTATGTCACAAGGTGCACATGGGGTACCATCAATCTTTATTGACGACGCCGAACTAGAGATGGTAGACCATTTTACATATCTAGGATCAGTGGTAAATAGCAAATTATCCCTAGATCAGGAAATCAACATCCGGATTGGTAAGGCAGCAACAACAATGAACAGGTTAAGAAAAAGAGTCTGGGAGAACAGGAAGCTTACTGCCAAAACAAAAGTCCTTGTCTATCAAGCCTGTGTCCTTAGTACTCTTCTCTATGGCAGTGAAACCTGGACAACTTACTCACACCAAGAGAACAATTTAAACAGCTTTCATACGCGGTGTCTGCGAAGAATTCTTGGTATTAAGTGGCAAGACAAAATCACAAATACTGAAGTATTGGAAAGATCAGGTTGTGTGACAGTTTATTCCATGCTCAGTCTTCGTAGACTTAGATGGATAGGACATCTTAGGAGGATGGATGATGGTAGAATACCAAAGGATATCTTTTTTGGTGAATTACAGATGGGTAAGAGATCTCAGGGTCGGCCTCTACTACGATACAAAGATGTGTGTAAGCGGGACATGATTGATACAGGCATTGATAATGCACATTGGGAGCAAGTCGCCGCTGAACGTGTTGCATGGAGGGCAAATATCAGAAATGGAATAAAGTCAAAGGAAAAAATTATTGCAGAAAAGTCACACACCAAGCATTTGAGACGTAAGATGGTGCATGATGGTGGAAATGACCACGTGTTCAGATGCACCCACTGTGAACGGACATTTACAGCGCAAATTGGCCTTATCAGTCACACTCGCTACGGCCATAGTTAAAAGTTATTATGCCTTTTTAAAGCACAAACTATCGTCTGTCAAGGTGCCAATGGAAGAGAGGTGTGAGACAGGGATGTGTAATGTCTCCAGATCTGTTTTCCCTGTACAGTAAAAGTATTTTCAGAAATATTGAAGATATGGAAGGAATTGTGGTTTCTGAGGAAAATGCAAAGACTACTATGGACAGCCAGAAAGACCAATGAACAAGTCCTTCAAGAAACAAATGAAGATCGTAAAATGATTAGAGACATTAGACGTAGACAGTCAAAAATATTTGGACATGTTATGAGAAGAAATGATTTGGAGAACTTGGTGACAACTGGCAAGATCGAGGGGAACAGACCAAGAGGTAGACCTAGAAGCAAGTACCTGGATGGCTTAGCCTTGTGGCATGGTCGAGACAGAAACACGGAGCTGATCCACGACTCTGGTGATCGAGTGAGATGGCAGAACATGACCGCCCACGCTTACCGGCATGGCACATGATGGATGGATAGTGTTTGTATTAATCCACTTCGATATCTGTGAGTGAGACGTCGTCGTACTGATGGACGTGTTTTAGTTGTCGTGGTGTCTCTTCCACCCGACAACCAACAATCATCGTCAATATTCTAGCAAACGCGTAATAAAATGTTAAAACCAGATAGCTTCTGTAATTTACATAACATGTGGCGTGTAATATCCCGCGAAGATCGATATTGTGGCTGTGTGTTCGATACATCGGATTTGTGCAGACAGATTAGTGTGCATACGAATTTCAACTGATTAATTGCCATGGGATGATAAATCGTCTTATTAAAACTTTCCGTAACTGCCATGGGCTTATAAATTCAAATTTAGTTTAAATATCAATACAGTAGTTTTCAATTTACAACGCCCTTTAATTTGATATATAATAATGAAACATGTCTGCTACAATATTATTATTAACAACTTTGAAGTCATAACTTTGACACAGCCCCACTTCCCATGTTCCGACATGCGTTTTGTTTGGTGCAAACTTATATATTCTTTGACACCGAATCTGTGAATTGTCAATAACATCCTATACTGGTTGTTTAATCTCATCTTATCTCATCTCAATATTGTTCCTCTTGTACCTTGCGGTGTTGAGGTGAAATATAAACAGCGGGAGAGTGCCCACTTATGGGCTTCATGTATCGATATTCCCATGGACTGTGCTTTTCCCTGCGTCCATCGTTTACGTGGTCGGCCCTTTTCTCTGCTTCCATTTGGTCTGCTTGTTGTGGTATACTGTTAGTTAGTAACCTACTTGCATGGCCAAACCATTTGACTTGCTGCCTTCTAATAAAATATAGTGCTGCTATAACCCCAACTTTAGTCCTGATTTCTTTATTTATGATCTTATCTCTTCTTGATACGTTGAGTATTCTTCTCTGGAATCTCATTTCTGTTGTTGTGATTTTTCTTTTCTCTGTTTCTGTCATTGTCCAGGTTTGGCATTGGTAGGATATAGTTGGTAGGAAGATTGTGTTGTAAAGTGCTTTCTTAGTAGTTATTGATACATGTTTGTTCTTTATTATTGGTGGCATTTGTCCAACGAGTTGGTTTGCCTTATTGCATCTATTTTCGATTTTGTTTAATATCATAAGATACAGTCGGACGTGACTCGTGGAGATTAAAACAAGAATCGCTATGTTAAAGTTACCTTTTACAAAATGAAAACATACTGACTAATAAGCAGATGTCAATTGCAGAGGGAGAACGAGTGCTAATTTGCTAAATAGAACCTAAACTGTTATATGGATGTGAAACGTGGACAATTAGCAGAGAAATATCTAAAGGCAGTGAAAATGTGTGGGTGGGTGTGTGTGTGTGTGTTTTTTTTTTTTAAAATATAGAAATGCAGAGAGAGAGAGAGAGAGAGAGAGAGAGAGAGAGAGAGAGAGAGAGAGAGAGAGAGAGAGAGAGAGAGAGAGAGAGAAATCAATGAGCAAGTCCTACATAAAACACATGAAAAGCGTAAATTGATTAGAGAAATTCGACATAGACAGTCAACATTTTTGGACACGTTATGAAAAGAAATAAACTGAAGAATTTGATGACCGCTGCCAAGATTGACGGGGGAAACAATGGGAAGACAGAGAAGTAAGTACCTGGATGGCTTGGCCACATGGCATGGTCAAGACAGGAACACTGAGCTGATCCAAGACTGTTGATTGTGTGAGGTGATGAAACGTGACCGCCCACGCTTGCCGGCATGGCACATGATGAATAGCTGGACACCAGCCTATCGGCCCAGTCTGAAATAAGTGACAGTTACTTGCATGTCTCTTCTTACAGAACGTTTCAATCCACCCCAGCATGTATTGACTGTTTTTGATTTACTAGACAATGTCAATTCAGTTGTTTGTCATTTATTTCTGAACTCCCGACGCCTCATACCATCGAAATCAACGCAAGGTTGCCTGCTTCCAAAAATCGCCCACAGCTGATATGGAATCCTAGACTGGGTGTGTCGGGGAATTATGAAACCGCGCGTCTCAATATTCCCAGAAGCCACAGCCCCGTACAGGAAATGACTTGGGAAGTATATGCGAGAGGTGTGACGCTGACCACATCAACCAACGATTGGTCTATAGAAAGATGAGCCCAGCACCATTAGCCTAATGCGTCCATATGTGTGTGGAAATACACTTTTCTTGCTGACTTTCTCAACATGTTAACAACTGTCATCTACGGCTTATAGTAGCTTGTGGTGTAGGACAGAGGGTTATTGAGCCTGGGGAATGAAGGCAGCCTGACTAGTGCAGTCGCCGCAAACTGTGCAGGTTAGGATTTTCTTTGTGCCCCAAACAAAATCCCACACCTTACCGAAGATTCGAACCCGGATATGCAGATTGAGAACCCAGATTTCCTAGCCGCTGCTACTTTCTAAAATTAGATATTAATTTCACAGTCAGCATCTATCGCCCAGTGACTTGTCCTGTAGAGAACTTTGTCCCAATAATAGTCCTAGGAATTGTCACGC